>OZ010582.1:23794483-23951983 GCA_963932145.1 Acanthosepion lycidas
CACTCTTAGGCTGAGAACTGTTCAGCTCCTTATATATATATATATATATATATATATATTTTAAAGCAAAAAAACAAAAATTACTTCAACATAGTATAGCTGTAAAAAAATACATATGCTCTGTTTTAGTAAATACATTGAGCTCTCTGTGAATCAGTTTTAATAATTAATATTACTAGGATCCACCCAGATTATATACCAATGGAGCGATTACCTGTACTATATATATAAATTTTTTGTCTAAGAGTGTATTTTAGCTAACTCAACTTAATTATTTTATATCTAATTGGGTGCATGCCTTTGTTATATATATGTATATGTGCATGTATAGATGTAAGTATGTACATGTGAGCATGCATATGTTTTTTTATTTTATTTTAATTGTAAATTTTCAGATGTGATTAATTATATTTATATTCTATATTTACTTGGAGCAAATAAGTTGTGTGGATGTGGATGGATGTTTTTTTTTTTTTTAAAACATAAAATTTAAAAAAAAATAATCATCTCCTTATAAAATATGGACTTCTTCATTATTTCAACAGCCAGTTATATTTAGCAAAATTTAAATTATCTAACGACCAGTCTTAACTCAACACCTAAAGATTGTGATATGCATGAAACTGGCAAGGAAAATATAAAGATAATAAGATTTATTCATTTTGTTAGTTAATAAGATTTTAGAATACACCCTCATTCTTGTAATATTTGTTCATTTCATCTTCTATCAATAACTACTATCTACATGTGAATATATAATTATTAAAAAGATTAGTGGCAACACACATTGTTCTTCACATGGTTAGAGAAATTAATTTTAAGACAGACAAAACAAAAATCTATATATATATATATATATATATATATATATATGTCCAGGTAGAATGAGAATAGATAGAGTACACTTACAATGTTCATAACATTTAATTTAAAAGAGGGCTCAATACATAGAGCAATATTATTTATTTTAGTATAGTACAATAAAAACATTAAGAATCACTACAAAATTGCAGTTGTGTTTCAACACATAATGTTGTATGCCTGAGGAGATGCATTGTTATGTGTTGAAAAATGACTGCAATTGTATAGTGATTCTTACATGTTTTTGTTATCATATCCTAAAATAATATATATATATATATATATATATGATGAACTCTCCCATTGTATTCGATGTATGAGTGTCAAGCAGCTCAGTTCCTAGGAACTGATAACCCAGACACCAGCACATATGATTTGATTATATTGGTGAAGACTTTGTGCAGAACCAACCACACTTTTTGAATGGCTGTATACAGAGACCTGGTGCACTACCAGCCACAAGGTCCCCAAACAACTCTCTGCAGGTTTTGAATTCACAGTTGTCCTTCTCCAAGACCAGTTTCCATCCAAGGCTATAGAACCCAGTCTGCCCTGCTATTTACCCAGAGCTGAAGGTCATAGAAGAGGATTAATATCTTTCCCAAGAGTATTAGCACATGTGAATGTAATGGATTCGACTGGAATTCGAACTCAGCTCTCCAATTCCTCAATTTGAGTCAATATCCTCTACTCCACCATGCCTCCTATATATTATATATATATGTATGTATGTATGTATGTATGTATAATCATTAATTTTGCCAATTAATGAGTTTTTGAAAGATTAGGGGGAGAAAAACATACAGAGACAAACCTGCCGACAGAATATCAAAAGATAAAAGATTAAAAGAAAGGTACAGATGGAAATGTGTAAAAATTGCAATACATCAAAATTCTTTACTGAGATACAGAGTAAAAGAAAGAAAAAGACAGGAAGCAAAAAGAAAATAATAGTACATTCTTTTTTTTGTTTTTTTTGCATATAAAATTAATGTTTATATAAAATTTACATACAACATGGACTGGTAATGGAGATTGGAAAAACAAGGTAGATAATGAGAAGATACAGGTAAAGAAAAATAACAAAAGATATTGGATCTGGATAATCATAGAATTTCCATCAATGGTGAAAACTATGTGGCCATTTAGTATACATAATTGTTTTGTTTTGTGGCATATCAATCTCAATGGGTTATTTAATGCTGACAAAATTTTTATTGTTGGTAATATTTTTCCTTCCAAAAAATGTATAGCTGGTAATATTTTTTTCATAAAAATGTATAGCTGTTTGCATTGCTGGTAAATTTTTTTTTTTAAGTATTGCTGATAATAATTTTTCTTTCAAAAAATTATTGCAGGTAATAATTGTTTTACAAAGTATTTCTGATATTAAACCTATTTTTACACTTTCATAGTATTTGGACACAAGTTGGGGGGTTAACTATTTACCCATAGCTGGTGCTTTTTTTCCCAAAAGTGTATTGCTGGTAATATATGTTTTTTATTTTTAAAAAAAGTGTATTGCTGGTAACAATTTTTTCCTTAAAAAAATTCATTCCTAGTAATAATTTTTTGCAAAAATGTATTGGTGGGACCCTAACAGGTGCTACCACCCTGGAGCAGGGTGGACCTGGGAACACCAGCAATTAAGAGGAGGTTCCACACTCCTCAAAACCTCCTGATCAGAGGCCTTGCTGCTGGAAGTAGTTTATCATCTTACCCAGGACACAGACGTAGTTTAGCATCTTATCCAGGATGCAGATGTAGTTTATCATCTTACCCAGGATGTGGACATGGTTTATCATCATATCCAGGATGAAGTATATATAATTATTAGTTTAACTACAGTAATGGGAGATATGTTATATAAATCTATATATCAAACTAATAGTGGGTGACTGAATGACAAAGTAGAAAAATGTCCAGGATCTTACAACATATTTCCTTTCCTCACAAAACTATTGTTGTTACAATGTGGAATAATTAAAAAGAATAGCAATAAAAATAAAAGCAACTGAAAGTTGAACAAGGTTACCTAAGTTATATATCAAGATAAATAAACATAAAAAATTTAAAGTTGAATATCTTTAACATTTATGATGCAAAACTGTAAGTTGTATTTATTGCATCCCCTTCCCCCATATATATGACTGACTCCATCAGTAAAATCATTATTAGTCTGAAGTCCATTCTTGGAATGAAACGTATCACTTAAGTGTTTTTCTATTTTGTCATTCGATTAATTGCAGGAAAAAACAAAGTAAAAATGAATTGATTTCCATAAATATAAAACCATGTATAAAATAACAATTGTTAATAAAAATGAGTCTTTAATATAAACATGTTTATATTATTATCCAATATGTACAGTCTACTCAAAACTGTACAACTGACAGCCTGTGTAAATTTACAATGTACAATTAAGGTAAATACTACTCAAAAATATAATAATGGTTAACAATTCCTTTATTAAAGGAAATAAAATATGTAATACTTTACAGTTGTGGGTTACCCATACATAACTTTGCTAGTTTGACAAGAAGTCACTAGAGGGCACTGTCAAGCAGCTATAAAATGGGACACTTCCTGTCATTCTCTCACTTATCCTCCCCACAATGCTTCAGTGGCAACACCACTGGAACCTTTTTCCTGAGTATGGGGATATCTTTCCCCTTAGTGATTGAACTTACACACACTAGTATCACCTACACAATTCATAGCTTTCAATACTGTCTTTCTTTTGCATGTATACTAGTGTATTTAAAAAACAAGAATATAAATATTGCCACTGCTTTTAGTCAAATTAGAAGTAATGTCTGCAATACATAAAAAATAAATCTTGTTGATATTGTCATTTGATATTTATTCTCATCTACTTTAAACATTGAAGCATAAGTTAAAAATTTACCTATTCATTTTTTTGCTAAAACATTCCAAAGTCAAGAAAATATATTTGTTAGTGAAACTTAAAGCAAGGTATATTTCTAATGCTGTTCATGTAGATAAATCTTTAGTTATGACACATTTACATTGTAACCATCTTGTTCTAAGTCTGTTCTAATATAAGTATAATACCTTTTGGAGTGACTTGCAGTAGTGGTATCATTTAATATTAGTGGCTTATAAGGGCTGTCATTTTCCATTGTTTTTGAGAGAGACAGAACCCAAACAGGCTTATGATATCTATTATGTGATTTCTGTACAAACTAAACCTAGATAAGGCAAGGAATCCCTGATATGTGTTCAAAGCTATGATAAAAACATTATCATACAGTCTTCTCACCAATATAATAATATATATATATATATATATATATATATATATATATATATAATATTTCATTAAATATGGCAGACAAGACAACAAAGACTTAATTAAATTTTTATTTAGCTTTTCCAGCATCCTTACATTTTTCTGTTTTATGGGAGTAAGGGAGTACAGAAATTTTCATAATTCTCATTGTCCCAAGCACTTAAAAAAAAAAAAAATTGATTAAATCTTCCTTGTCTACCATATTTAATGAAAGATGTTTAAAAGAAAGGTTGCTGCCCAAATATATATATATATATATATATAGGATATTGAAATAGGATATTTTATTTAGGGAGCATATTTTCATTCAAACAGGTTTGGTTAAATACTTTATACATACAATGTCTTGTTATTTTTGTTTTAATCCTTTCAAGTCCACAAATCAATTTATTGGTAGCCATAAAAAATGGATTAAGAATGATACTAAAATAAGACAGAAAGTACTTGGGAATTTGAAAATTATTTGAAAGAAAATTTTCATATTTTTCTTATTCGATTTTGTACAGCCACCAAGAAATTGATTCGTAGACTCAAAAGGATTAAAACGAAAATAAACAGACATAGTATGTCTAAATTATTTAACCAAACCTGTTTGAATATATGAATATATATATATATATATATGTATATATATATATATATAACAAGACATTGTATGTATAAAGTATTTAACCAAACCTGTTTGAATGAAAATATGCTCCCTAAATGCACAAATATATATATATGGAGGCATGGTGAAGTAGTAGATAACAGCTCAGATTGAAGAATCAGAGAGCTTAGTTTGATATTTCAGTCACATCCATTACATTCACTTACATGCTAATACCATTGGGAAAGGTATTAATCCTCTTCTCCCTCCAGCTATGGGTAAATAGCAGGATAGACTGGGTTCTATAGCCTTGGGTGGCAACTGGTCTAGGAGAAGGACAACTCTGTATTCAAAACCTGTGGAGGGTTGTTTGGGGACCTTGTGGCACATAGTGTACCAGGTCTCTGTATTTGGCACTTCAGAAAGTGTGGTTGGTTCTTCAAAAAGCCTTCACCAATATAATCAAATCATATGTGCTGGTGTCTGGCTGTCACTTCCCAGGAACTGAGCTGCTTGACCCTCACATGCTGAATATGACAAGAGAGTCCACCATATATATATATATATATATATATATATATATATATATATATATATATATACACACACACACTTAATCATCTCCCAACAGTTATAAGGATGGGTCATTGCAACTTAGAGACTACTAACATTCTATAGGATTAGTTTAATCTGCTATAATGCAAGAGAAAAATTTCTAATATATATGATGTTATACATTATTTACATAATAGAATAAGTTTCTCACATGCTGTTTGGAAATGGTCTCTATTATGTCATTTGACAGTGAGATGTTATTTCTTTAGCTGAGAACCATTTTTCTGCTGTATACTGAAATAGGATATTTTATGAAAATTTTCTACTAGAGTTGATTTCATTTTTCATGAGAGAATTATGGAAAAAATCATGATGTAAACTAAAATAAAGGGAAAATTAACAGCAAACATTAGTTATTTGATTGCAAACAGAAAACAAAGACAATGAATTTAGAAATAAATTTAGACAATGAATTTCTTTTGGAAAATTTGTCTTAAAAATAAAGCAACAGGCATAATCGTCAAAATGGCGCTATTCTTTTTAATATTAAAGGAGACAATATAAAGAAAAAAAACTAAAAAAATACTTGGAGATTTAGATTTCTAACTTGAAAAAAAAAAAAAAAAAGCAGATTTTACCAAAAACAGAGAAGGATTTCAAGAACAGAACCAAAATATTAACACAAAAAATATTCAAATTCCTGGCAGTCATTTTCAATGAAGACATAATTTTGGACCAACATTAACCCATTTCTGGCCAATGTTTCATTTGTAAACAAACCTTGATTCAGTAAATCTGTTATCAAAAAATGTTATCCCCACAAAAACTAAATTATGGCACAGAACTGTTTCCAAAACACATGCAAACCAATTAGAAAGTATTTTAATTTGACAGATCTTGTAGTAGAATAAAAAGCTCAATAATTTATTTACAAGGAAATCTTTAAAAAACTGGCAGACTTGGTGGAAGACAAATGCTTAACAGTTAACCGAGAAAATACTAGTCATAGACTGGGAAACCAAAAGATCACAAAACTGGGATTTGTAAGGTTTGAATATAGATAATCACTTTTAAGCTGCATCTCTGTTATTTAAACATTGATGGGCACTGACCTGGGGGTGCTTTGAGCTGAGGGCTAAAATTGTGTTTTTCTATTTAAAGAATGTGTCATACTAATCCCTGTGGATATTTTGGGGTGAATATAATTTGCTTCTTACAAGATTCAGTGTTTTTAATACACTTTTCTTGCTACAGTTGCTATTGACATGTCTGTCTTTATCTAAATTTTATATAAAACATGATTTAAACTGCATCCAACTAGACTGAAATTTATCAGAGATGGAAAATTAGAGGCTTTACTTTCTAATCAGTTTTGAAATTGAAAATGGAAAATGAAAAAAGTTGTCTGCTTAACAAGGTCTTCTGCTTTCACATAATCATTGGATTTTAAAAAATTAACAGAAAATAAAGTGAAAAGAGAAAATGTCAATAGTTTTTTTTTTTTTTTATAATTGAGAAAATTGGTTTTTGATTCAAGTAAGCTTTTAGCAATCACCAATTTTGATTTTAAAACATCCATCATAAAATTCAATGAAAATAAATATTGTATTAACCAAAGGCTTACTAGTAATTTATTGACTAAGATTGAAAAGAAAAGAAAAAAAAACAAACAAAGATATTGTTATTTATATTTTCTTGAGTGAATATGCAAAAGAAAAAAACAAAACAAAAAAAACTTTCTTATACTCTCTTTTGGAGAAATAAACTACTCTAACAAATTACTCAAATAAATCTTCTAAAAGAACAGAATTTTTTTCAGTTAAAAATACAAGCATGCAGACACACATTATATGCTGATGGTGATAGTGGTTGACTAGTTACGTGAGCATGACCATCATTCACAAGTTTTTCATCTACCTGAATATAGGAATTCAGACTTTCTCTTCTGTTATAGCAGTTACCAACTAAGGATTAAGAGCCCACTCTGCCTTACTATTTATCTCATAGCCGGGAAAAAAGAGAAGGATTAGACATAAGACTTAAACAGTTATTTTTTTTGTTTCTAATGACATTTTTCAATCCCTTGATTCCTTATTTAGTTTCTGGAATGCATCATTCCCTATTTAAACTGCCTTCAGATTTCTGAGTCCTACTTTTTGTCATTTATTATCATAGAAGCCAAACAAATTTTCCCCACCATTAATAGTAGGATTATCAAATTACATTCACCAATAGAAATTCACTGGTAAATTTCTATATGGTTTTATGGTAACACTCATATTCTTTGTTCCTATTCAATCAATCATAACAAGCACTCTTTGATGTAAGCAGCTACATGTGAGTCCCAAGATAATAGATCAATTCTTGGTTATCTTCCCAGGAAAGACCATTATATTGAGTTCATTCTCAGACACCAATAACCTGATATTTCTTTCATCTCCCCTGCCATAAAACATAATTCATCTGATTAAGATGTGGCCTCTTTAATAAACAACTTGGATGAACACTGGATCCTGCATATTGTCTACATCTCAATTTATGCCAAAGAAACAAGGATACATTTTGTTATACCCAAAAAACTTGATGGGGAAAATTTTATACATGGATATTTTTTTAATATTTTTGTGGTAGATTAACACAACAAAATAAAAAAAATTGAGAATTGTGATAAGGGCTTTAGCTCTTTGTTAAGAATTGTTGGGATAAAAAAATGGTTATTTTCAGTCTGAAATGAGTAAAGGGCACCTGAATTGTACAAGGTGAGATGGACAAATTGTCATCTAAATTATGCAAAAATGAAAATAAAACTGACATATCATGGTAACAAATATATTTACCAAAAATTACACAAAAATATCATAAAATATTAAAATAGTAAATTTATTTAATAAAATTGCCATTGGCTTCAACCACGGCCTGTGGACAGTCTCCTTGTTTAAATTGGTGAATGCTTCTATAATCCTTGCCTTCAGTTCGTCTTTGGTGTTACAAGGAGTTTTGTTGGTCTCTTGCTCAACTGCACCCCACACATAATAATCAAAGGGGTTGTATTCTGGGGAGTTAGGTTAAAATTTTCACTTGTTTGTTGATAAACTAGATTTTCTAATTAAATATTTCGCAAATATATTTTGATTAAAGTAACAGTATTTTATATATTTTTTAACACTTTTGTATCTGGTTTTAAGATTTTGACCAGGAGTGTAGTTTTGAGGAAATGTTTACATTCTATACACATTAGAATCATTTCTTTCATGTATTTATATAACCTACAATATCAATTATTTTAAATAAAAATAATTTAAGGATGAAGATTGCAAAATGTGTGTTAAAACTTCTTTCAAGTTTTGAATGGTTTACAGGAAGATTGTAGATTTATTAAATATTTGGGTAAAATTAAAAATTACTCTACAATATTTTCTCCACTATCCATGTTTTCGTTTTCTAGTTTCAATGTACTGCAGTTAATCCCGAAAGTAAAAAATTTTTTTTTTTTTTATACATGTGTATAATGAGTGTTAAGATAATGTACTTAGGAAAATACAAGAAGTGTCTGGGGGTCTTCTTACCTCAAATTTTTGTTTAGTACTAAGAGATCAATGTTACTATTATGGCCTGAAAAAAGAAAAAAGAGCTGAAATTTTTGTTGATGCACATATTGACGGCTTGTCTATGTTGACTACCTGTCCAATAGTGGGAATATCCTGTGTTTGTGTGTGTAGAGGAGAAAAGTGGAGTTGATTCTCATTGGTTTAGAAAGAGTAAATTAATGATAATTATAACTGTTATAATTATTTTATTATAATTATTTTTGACATTATAATTAACTTTTATTTATTTATTTATTTTTTTATGGACATGACACAGTGACAGTATAATTAACTTTTATTTATGTATTTCTTTATAGACA
Organism: Acanthosepion lycidas; assembly: GCA_963932145.1. NCBI lineage: Eukaryota > Metazoa > Mollusca > Cephalopoda > Sepiida > Sepiidae > Acanthosepion > Acanthosepion lycidas. The sequence continues at coordinate 23,803,709 of OZ010582.1, forward strand.
CAACAATATATATGTATTGGATAAAAAGGAGATTTCAACTAATGGGTGATATAAAAGAGAATGTGATGAGGTGCCAGAAAATGAAAGCTTCATGGTAGAGTAATGGATAGTGGCTCAGATTAAGGAATTGGAGAGCCGAGTTCAAATTCCAGGTGAATCCATTACATTCACTTATGTGCTAATAACATTGGGAAAGGTATGAATCTTCTTCTCCCCTTCCAGATATGGGTAAATAGCAGGACAGACTGGGCTCTATAACCCTGGATGGCAACTAGTCTACTGCAGAAAGAAATGGAAACTTACTGCCTGAAAAAATCTGCCTTGTCAATAATGTATCGAAAGATGGCACATAACTGACTGATAGTTAAATATGGTATATGCATTAAAGCAAGTCTAGAGTCTTCTTCTTTGTGCTATGTCCTTTCAGAGTGGGTGATCATGACACCCCCTCCAATTTCCTGTCTCTTTCTGATTCTAATGTATAAGTCTTCTTTTAGTTTCAATATTCTTTAAAACTTTTTCATTGCTCACGCATTTCTAAACATTTTTCTGCAGAACCACATCTGTCAGATAAATGTCCAATATTCACTGCCATTTTGGAGGATTGATATTACATAATAGTTCAGCCAATTTTTTTAAAAAGTGCATGATGCAGTTTAAAAAATGAAGATTGATTGAATACAAAAAAATATACTTAAAATACTATGTAATGAGAGCATCAAAAATGTTTTAAAATCTTTGTTATGTTTCTTCTAAAGATTTATTTACTGGTTAACCCTCTACTTTCACTCATAAGAGTTATTCAGTCCTAGATAGTATATTAAACCAAGTCACTGTATATAGAAAATATTTAATAAGCTAAGCAGAGTCCAGTTCACAGCCAAAAAAGGAGAAATTGCAATGGAAAAACTATGTTGTGCCAAAATTTAAGTGGTGGAAAGTCTGCTTGTCTTGGAAATTGGCATTCAAAATGCTGGCTTTTTACCCAAGTTCCGATACTGACCTTTGGCACTTGTTTAAAATATGCAGCTCTTTTAGTCCTCATGCAAGTTGCCATTATTTTATATGTAGTATAAAAAACATTAAAATTTACCCAGATTGCATCACAACATAAAGTGATAAACTTAGAACAATTTGGAATAATTAAACAATGCTTATTAGTAAAATTGTTGAACTGTTGGGGTTTATTATCTGTTTTTTTACATTTTATTTCAAAGTACTTTTAATAAGCTTTTGTGCAGTAAAACTTGGCAAACTATAATATTGCTCAGTGTATCAAGAATATGTGGAAAAGGCTTAGAGAACTTAAGGGACTAATATAATCTTCAATGATATTTACCAAACCATTTGATTCAAAGACAAAACAACAGTGTTTTCAAAATTATTCCTAAAAAAATGCAAGAAAATTATTAAAATAGAAAAAAATAAGATAAAATGTGTGGGTCTTTAAAAATGTAAACCTGAATTTCTTAAAAATAATCTTGAGATGAGAAAGCATATTATTCCATCTACAAATAAATACAGGTTTTTGAAGAATCCTCTTGACTTTTGTATCACCTTTGAAAACTGATTCACAGGCATCACAGTAGAGAAAAGTTGCTTGGGTTTTCATTCATTTTTTTTCTTGTTACAGAAGCTTGAATATTTTTGCAAAGAGGAAGAAACCAGTTTTCAAATACGACTGCTAACTGTTCAATTTTTACATCATTTTATATTTGTACTTCAAGAAAAAAAATGATTTCAAATCAATATCGAGTTAACATAAAAATGATGAAAGAAAAATAAATGAGCAACTTTCAATTATGAATTTTTGATTGGATATTCAGTCAATAAGGAGTTGGTTATGAATTAGCTCTTTGCTAATTCATTATAAAAGATAAGAGGGACTTGACAAATGCTTTAGTTTTTCAGTGTATTCCATAAGACTTTTATACTATTGTCTACCCAATACAAGGCCCAAGAGCCATTCATAGTAGATGGAATGAGTTTATTATAAGAGCATATAAAGAGAAAGTAAGAAGTGTATATTATGAAGATATGTTGGATCGTAACAGTTTACCTTAGAATTGAAGCGATTAAGATCATCCTGATCAGGAAGCAACAAGAATCTATTCCATAAAGTAACAGTTCTGGAGAAGAATTTGTATGAGTGGAACTTCCTCCTTACCAATGGAATATGAAGGGAATAAGAATGGGTCATTTGTATATGTGGCAGGTCCTATCTGTGAAGGTCTGTACTGGTGGAACTAAGGAATATAGCTTGTTTGAACAGGAGACAACAGTAGATGTTAGTTTAGGGTGGCAAACAACAAAATTGAAAGTAAAATTAACAAGAAATAGATTGCAATAAGATAAAATTATTTGATATTTAAGTAATATCAGTTTGTTAACACCTGTGGAAATTCCACAGGTGTTAACAACTAAGATTATCCATTATCTCATGCTTCTGATTTTCTCTTATTTTTTGAATATATATTCTTATTGTCTCCTTTATCTTTGACAATCTTCATTGTACAAATATACATTAATTTCGTATACAAAGAATAAATAAGGAATACATATATATATATCTTCTACTGCATCCTCTTTTATCTTTCTTTTGCTTTATCTCTCCATAAAGAATATTAATATCCTGCAATATTTACATCATCAACTGCATTCGTAAGACCTGTTCTTTCATTGTCCTCTTATTGTTTCTTTCACTCTCAGCAACCCTTTGCATCTTAGTGGCTCTATTACCTTGCTTTGGGTGAAATGATTAAGAAAAAACAGCCCCAAAACATACAAATAAGTAGAATAATATCAGATATAATATTTGCCTTGCAATAAAGGCTAATAAGAAGTAATTTACAAATTGTAAGCAATTCATCAAAAAGAGTAAAGGAATATTTTGAGAAGGTAACCAAAGCAAAAGACAGTGCGAAAAGGCTGAAGGGTACCATGGTTGAAATGCTGGGATAGTAATAACAAAATGAGGATACTAGTCTGAGTGTAAATAATTTGCATCCCAAAAATTCAAAGAGAAAAATCTGCAAATTCAGAATCATCCTCAGCTACATCATCACATTCTTCTTAATTTTGCCCATGGGCTGAAATCTTTCCTAAATTTGGGAAAAACCAAAAATCAAAGAGTACCAAGTCTGGCCTGGGGACAATGAGCTAACAGCTCTGTGAGAAGTGGTGTTTTATTAAAAATTTCAGAATGAGATTGTGATGGTCATACAATATACAAACTAACTCAATAGTGTCTCAAGGCATTATTGAGTATCATTTTATACATATGCAATAAAGTCTCCTTTTTTTAGTTACTAAGTTATATTAAAATTACACAATTTCTCTATATATATATTCAAAATGGTTGGAATCTGAAGAAAAGACAGATAATATATGAATGCTATTCCAGAAAATAAAATAAAAAATCACCCTCCTGATTTTAAATTTAATTCTTTCTATATTACTTGTCTTTTTCACACCACATTTTAGCTAATTAAAGCACAATTAATTAGTTATTTCTGATTCCACCTTTAGTACCAGTAGACACCTGTGGGGACTAGGGCTACAGCATCATTTAGCTAGTGTTGCTGTTGTAGTTTTTGTAGTAAATAGGCTTTTACAGAGTAAGAGTTGTCAGGCCCCAACTCAACCAGTTTTGAATTCTGACTTATCCTTCTCTTATACTGGTTAACGACTAAGACTAAAGAACCCAGTCTGCCCAACTATTTCACCTATGGTTGCTGGGTGAAGAGTATTTATGTAAAGTGAATGAAACAACCTCAACTGGTATTTAAACTTGGCATAACAATGCTACAACCTACACTGCACATTTACTTATTTTGATGCACTATTTCTGGTTAATATAAATAAATGTTACATTTCATTATTTTGAAAATGGAATTAAATTCCAATGTGTTTTCTTTATGCCCTATTGGAACACTGTTAACAGTTGTTAATATCAATGTATTTGAAAGTGCTAATTAGTTATAGAAATAATTTTGTTAATGGTTTTGTGGGTTTCAATCTTGTTGAATGACTGCTAAAAATTCCTCCTTAAATTTATAGACAATTCCTACAGATGCATGCTGGGATTTCTTCCTTACCAATAAAAATGGACAAGTCTCAGTCTTACCCACACATTTATTCTTTGCCTTGAAGGCAGAAGGCTATAATCACTTGACTGAATCCCTTTTGCATGTGAACACTATTCCTATTTTGGGAATGTTTTATTTTGTTACTGTCTTATTGTTGCTTTGCCTTGCCTTGCATTACATTGTCTATTCTTGTATTATTTTGCTCTGTTCTCCTTTCTCTTCTCATTTTTTGGGGGAATTTTGTTAATTCTGCTTAACTTCCTGAACAATTTTAGATCAAAATTAATATTGATGCATTAAAATAAATACTTACTATATATTTTGCACCAATTAAGAACTGTTAAAACTTACTTAGATGCTGTTGAGAAAAGGATATTATCAAATACATTACTGGCATTTTATCAGTGGCAATAGTGCATGGATACTTTTGGCATGTCTATAAAAAAAAAAAGGCAAGAAAAATAGACTGTTTTGCCAGTAAGTAGAGCAGTAACAAATGAGCAATTGTATGGAATGTTGATGGCTTATGTTGAATTTCAGTGACACACTTATGAAGTTCTTTATTGCTTAGAATAATACACTTTGCACATTGTACAGGTGGTTAAGATTTGTTCATAGCAAATTTGTTTCCCAAAAGTGTCAATGAGATTCGTTATAACACCTATACTGATGGTTAAGAGTTGTCTCATTAAATAGCAATGAAATAATGGCATTACGGTCTGTTGTCACATGACTAGCAACAAGTAGGTGAATTTATTTACCCTTGCTTTACTTAGCTAACTGGAGGGCATCATCTACAAATCTTACAAACATTTCAAAAGCCTGGAAAATTGGTTCTCTATGAATGTATGGAAAGAAACATTGGCCAGCATTTAAACACTTTTTTCTTGATGCAAAAGAGGCCTCAGATTGCATACAGGCATGTTTTTCAACACTGATTGCATCCAGGTTTTGCCTGTTAGCAGTGGAACTGTTTGACATGTCTATCTAGATACAGACAACTGGATGAGATCTAGGCCTTTGTAAGATGTTTCATGCCAATAAAAGCTGGGAGAAAACAGCAGTTGGATGTTGGCAAGACACAGTGTCTTGTGAAGTTGGTCCCATGGGTGATTTGCTCATCAAGTTTCCGAGACAGTGTTATTTTTTGTTACCTCCTGTCTTTTTCCCCTCTCTCCCTATTATCCCTGAGAGAGCAATGAGTTAGGTGTTACCCCCACAATCTCAACAGACTCTTTGTTTGCAGTACAACATTGCTTAAAGTCATTTTGCATCCAGATAGTAACTGGCAATTAAATGATGAAAAATATGACAAGGTTCACCTTAAACATTACAATTCAAATGGAATCTTTTCAGGACAAACTAAAATTAAGATAATATCAGTGTTTTTTTCATGAAGCTTACTAGCCACCATCTTGCTCTGCTCATGTATAATCTATGATTGATCTTTACCTGGCACCAGATTTTCAATATCTGTATTTTTTTAAAAAATTAGTTCCAAGGAATAAATGAAGTTCTTCACATGCATAAATATTTTATCCTCTATTTGTTTCTTGTTTTACTTCAATAATCAAATATGAGTCAACCATAAACATTTACTGCAACACATTTGTTTGGTAAACTTTCCCTGTGTTTGGTCAGATTCAAAAGAATTCCTGGAATAGATTTGGTTTGTTTTATTTCACAGCAGATCAACCTCAGTGGGTTATTTAATGCCAACAAAATTTTTATTGTTGGTAATATTTTTTTTCAAAAATCTATTTCTGGTAATTTTTTTTTCTTCAAAAATTTATTTCTGGTAATTTTTTTTCTTCAAACATCGATTTCCGGTAATATTTTTTTCTTCAGAAATTTATTTCTGGTAATAATTTTTTTTTACAAAGTAAGTATTAAAACCTGTTTTTACACTTTCATCATGTTTTGACCCAAGTTTGGGTGTTAACTATTTACCCATAGCTGGGACCCTAACAGGTGCTACCAGCCCGGGTCAGAGTGGACCTGAGAACACCAGCAATTAAGAGGTGGTTCCATCCTCCTCAAAACCTCCTGATCAGGAGCCTTGGACATAGTTTATCATCATAACTAGTACGAAATTGAAATGGGAGAGAAAATGTTACTGAGTAATGCTAGAATGGACAACTGGTTCATTTTATAACACACTGGAAGAGAAAAGTATATTCTAAGCAAGAAATTTTTTGTGATTTTCCTATATGACAAAAACTTACTTTCAGTTGAAAATGAGCATGAAGCATGTAGCATCTTCTGCTTTACTACATATAACATTCCCTTTTTGTCATTTGTTCCAATAATTCCAAGATAACAAGAAGTTCCCCAAAGAATTCAACAGGAATTGTTCATTTATGATAGAATGAACAATTTACCAGAAAGCTGGTGTAAAGGCAAAAAAATTCAAAAACAAACTGAATAATGATACTATGAACATCATAAAAGTAAATGAGTTTGTCAAAAATGATTTTCATCAAGCTAAAATATGCAAAATAAAAAAAACTGGTAGCAACACAGAAAAATCCATAATTATGAGTAAAGTGTAATGATACAGAAGGCACTTATCTCCCTTTGGTGGAAATAAGTCATGTGGGTCACATGACAGCCTCCTAATGATGTCACTCAATACAGTGACAAAAGTGCCAGTCATTTTTCAGTTCATTTTACAGCAGCCAAATGAGAAGATTGTTTCTTTTAGCCCAGGCCGATGGCCTGGGCCAAGGTTAAATCTGCCACCCTAGCAGCTTACAAGTCCATGGTGCTATTATCCTTTGGGAATATATCTTTCCCAGATATAGAAAGAAACTCCAGCTCACAGTCCTCAATTTGGAAAACCCAAGACTCACTTTTTCCTTGTTCATAGGACATAGATGAATCTGACCCATTTGAATCTTGAGTCCTAAAAATGGCTTCTCCAGATACAGGAATATCTCCATGTTATAAGACCCTTCCATTTTGTGTTTTCTTACACTCTATTTGTTGTATAGATATATGTGATATATTATTCTCCACATGGGACACATGTATATATAGTTTTGTGTATGTCTTAGTAGTATAAAAGTCTTACTGAGAACAAAGCATGTTTGTCATTCTTTTCCCTTTCAGCCATTCCATTCCATCCATGAAATATCAGTGTTAATATATCATGGATATAATAATGCTCATCATGGGGTAAATACAAATGGAAGAATAAATCTGTCTTCCAAGAACTCCTGTTACAAAAGCAATTTCAAAGAAAATATAATTACAGGTTGGTGAAAATGACATCATATTAATCTTACTTAATGAAGGGATATGAAATTTAAACTGTTATTATTTTTAAGAATTTTAAAAATATTTTTTGGTTGGGTTTAAAATATCATAAATATAAAAGAATATCTTCCTAAATATATTAGAATATAATTTTATAGTAACCTTCAAATTCATTCTTCAACAATAAGGACTTTACGGCTACCTTAACCTTTTGAACCTTAAGGCCTTACAACTTGTCAATATACTTTCTCTATACATTTTCGGTAAAATTTATTGTTTCAGAACTGCCTTCAGGCCAAACCAGGAGTGAAGAACAAAAAACGGTACTCATATAAACAGCATTTTTCTACTTATATGTTAGACTGTGTAATGCTTTGGTGATTATAAACTAGTAAACATGTGCTTCATGTTCAATGGGTGTAAACAAAACACATATTTCTGCCAATGAACATATAAAAAGCCAAGCAGCTTAGAGAAAATCCAGCATAGAATTGTAAATTTGAAATGCAAAATGAATGTAACCAATATATTTAGTGAATAGTTTCCATACATTTTACAGATTTCAGGTTAAAAGCAAGAGAAAAGTGTTCTGTCATGTGAAAGCACAAATTCCATTCTTACAGCTTAGTTTAATATAACCAGTAAATGGAGTAAATGCTCAGCTCTTAGCTGTCAATATGAATATGTGAATAGATCCATCATGACAGGGTTCAAATCTTTCATAAGAATACTGGGCTTTTATAAAATTAGAATAGGTTTATGAGGAGAGTGTGGTATTTTAAAAGAAGTTAAATATTAGGTTGGAAAAAAGTTTGTGATATTTTTCAACAGTTGGCATCTGAATACATGGTTTTGTTTCACACGTGACTGAAATTTATATATATGACTATTTTAAAATTCATTGAGGAACATAGTGCTGCAAGATATCATTGCAGTTTCTATAACAAGCCAATATTTTAAGTGAGTAAGTTGTTAGTGCCCTGCACATCCTCCAATCTGGAGGATCAGGTTTTGATTTCAGAGTTGTCCTTCACCTAAACCAGTTGCCACCCAAGGCTATAGAACCTGGTCTATCCTGCTATTTAACCAAAGTTGGGCGGAGAAGAAGAGGATTCATAACTTTCCCAAGAGTATTAGCATGTAAGTGAATGTAATGGATTCTACTGAAATTCTTCAATTCAAGTCACTATCAATTACTCCACTGTGCCTCCTTCTTATGATATATATATATATATATATATACACTAAAAGGTGACATTTCAATGTATCTTTCTATACTGTTCATGTGTGGATTGTGATTTTTAAATGATTTTTTTGCTAAAAGTGAAAAATGGAGGAAAATGAGATTATTTTTATAATCTGACACTATACAAGCAGCAAAAAATATACACAGCATTTATGGAGATGGTGCCATAGCTAAGAGTACTCCACATGGAAGATTGAGAATGTCCCAGCAGCCCTGTAGTTATTGATGATGATCAAATTGAAATGCTGAAAATAATCCAGGTCAGATGACACAGGAAATTTCAGAGTTACTTCACATATCTCATATGACTCTTGTAAGGCATTTGAAAACAACTGGAAATGGGAATCACTATGATGTTTGAGTGCTTCACAAGTTAATTGAAACTGTATTTCCATTCACAGTTCTCTGCCCAAACACAATAAAAAAACAAACAAACCCATTTATGAAAAGAATGATCACAGGCAATGAAAAATGAATTGTTTACAACAATGTAGAACAAATAATCCTGGGGAAAATGAAATGAACCACAGTTAAAAATTTCAATAGTCAATGTGCATCAGATGATGATTCTGTGTATCTAGTAAGATTGCAAAGGCATTCTGTATTATGAGCATCTTCTGCAAAATCAGAGATTGAATTCAAACAAATGCTGTTCCCAGTTGGTCTGATTTAGTGCAGCAGTTGATGAAAAGAATTCAGAATTGACCAATTGGAAGGGTGTCTTTTTTCATCAGGACAACACTAGATCTTGGGTCTTTTTGCAAACCTGGTAGAAATTTATACAACTTGATTGCAATGCCCTTAGTAGGGCATTGCAATCAAGTTGTATAAATTTCTGCCATACTTCAAATCACCACTTATTTTGATCCCTACAAAATTCTCTTAATGAGAAAAATCTTCAATTCTCTGAAAGCCTGTAAAAACAACTTAGACCAGTTCACCTAGAAAGATGCCAAATTCTGAGAAGATGGAATTGTGAAACTGCCTCAAAGATGATGATAGTGGAACAATGACTTTTGCTAGAACTGACTAACCTGTATGTAGAACCACATGGCTAGTGGAACAAACTTTGAAATTCATTTAAAAAAATGCTCCAAAATTTTGTTGCAAAAAGAAAGTGTTCTTTTTTTTTCACTTATAAAAGGTTTGAACCTGCAAATCTTTTTTTTTTTTATAAGCATTTCACCCCAAGCAAGGCTGGAAGCCACTAGCATGCAAGGGGTTACATAGGATTTGGAGTGAGAGCAGATAGGAGTAATAGAGGAAAGGATGAAGAGAAAGATAGTGGATAGATCAAGGCAACTGGAGATGTCGATTGACATTACATTTGAATAGTTGGAGATTATAGCTATCAGGGAAACAGGAAAAGGGAAGGGAGTTCCACAGGCGAGAGGTGCAAGATATGAAGCTACTGGAGTAGAAGAGACGGCTACATTTAACAGTTTCAACAGTGAAAGGGTGAGAGCAGGATGCAAGCCTTGTAGGACGCTTGAATTCATGAAGTCTGGGAACAAGCTCATTAGAGCAATTACCATGAAATTATTTTTAAAAAAGACAGAGAGAGGTGATGGCACTTCTGTGAGAAAGTGACTGCAGATGAGATGCCAGATCAGGACCAATTGCATTGCATATCCATCTCTGGATCTTATCAAGAACCCCGAGGCAAACAGAAGGGGCTCCAGACCATATATGGCAGCAATACTCCATGCAAGGGTGAATGGTTGATTTGTAGATTTAAAGGATCGATTTGGGGGAGAAAAATTTCCTGGCGCAGCACAGGGGCGAACTTTCCTTGTGGTGGTTGAAGCAATTGACTCAATGTATTTGTTCCATCTCAGGTCAGCAGATAATGTGAGACTAAGTAGCTGCAGAGAGGTGCTCTTGAGAAGTTGAGCATCAGACATTCTAATGGGGGGCATAGAAGGATCTCTGTGGTGATTAATAGAGAGCAGGTTAGTTTTTGAGGCGTTAAAGTTGACCAGCCAATTCCTGCCTCACTTCACAATTGATTGGAGGTCCTTTTCGAGACGAACGGCCAGGTTAGTTTTGTCAGCGACACTAAATTTGTTTTTGAGGCAGGAGTAAATTGTAATGTCGTCCGCGTAGATGCCTACTTTGGAATCTATGACGTCAGAAAGATTGTTGATGATGATATGGAATTTATTTTATATGTAAAAGTGTTACTTACACTATTTCCATACAGACTATTGCCCTCATCTTTGTTATTGTTGTTTTTACAACATTTCAGCAGTTGCACCCTGCAGACTTCATCAGGTGTATGTCAATCTGGATAGCCTACAGGGAATTTTGAACAGCATCCTTTATTTAATATATAGGGGTATATTGTTCTTGGACTATTTTAGTAAAATAAGAATTAGATGATATATGGGCAGAGGAATAAGAACAATTTATCTCCATTGATTAAATAAATGGTTCTGTTTGAAATTCCCTATAGTTTACTTATGATCGACATAAGAAAACTGATGAAGGCCAGAAGACACAACAGCTGAAATGTTATGATAACAGTAGCAAAAATGAGGACAATATTCCACATGTAAATGGTGTAAATAATAATAATAATAATAATACTAATTCCTCATCTAAGAAATTCAGACAGAAAATATTTAAAATTGTCTTGTGTTTGGTTTTCTTAACAAATCATCAAGTCTATCATTAATTACTTTCCTGCATTGAATTTGTACCTGGTCATTAATTCTAGGAAGGTTCCTTCTTTCATTTGCAAGGATAGCATTGCTTTCTCTATAGAATTTCTCTTGTTTATTCATTTATATGTCTGTTTGAATCTGGCTAAATGGAATGCATCTTGCAGAGAAGGTAAGATTAAATATCCAATCACATCAAACTACAATCTTGATACATACTCAGAAGATTTTGGATTCAGAGTTTGGCCAATATCTCATTGATAATCCAATTTGTGTTAGCACATTTTCAAATGATTCTTTCAAACTTTTAAGCATTGCATGGTCATTGTTTCATTTGAAAAGTCTTGAATCTCTTTATTTTTTTGATGACAACTTTAAGCAAAAAGATTTAATCTTTGAGTATATACACCTCCATACTTTTATATATGAAATTCATTAAATATTTCATATTTATGTATAAAACTACAGCCTATTTTTATGTATAAAATATATTTTTGTTTATAAGACAACACCATATTTTATATTTGTAAAATGCATAAAAATATTTTGACTTTGTGTATAATACAATCTCTATTTTTATATTTAAAATGCATCAAGTTGTGTATTATATGATGACCACTTTCTAACTATGGAACATGTGGAATCATTTTTGCAAAATGTGTTCACTTATCATGAGGATCATTTGTAGAAGCCAGTATAAAGTTGAGATTTGGTTATCTTTGGTTGCCTAAGAAGGAAATGAAAATTTCTGTCATGAAAAACTATCTGCCAATTCAATCCAATAAAGTGGCTGCACATAAGAATTAAATAAAAAATATAATTCATTCTAGCCAAGTGGTTCTACATACAGGTTAGTCAGTTCTAGCACGTCATTTTACAGTGGAATCCCTGTGCATTTATTGACAGTGTTAGTTAATTAAGCCAACTAAATTATCAAAATATTGCACTCATGCATTGCTGAAGATGCAGGCAAAATGGTTAGCTCCCTGTACAGCTCCAGTAAATACCTGACTCCACGAGCTATACAAGTCAGATCAGGCCAAGAATGGAATACTGTTGTCATATTTGAGTGGGAGCTGCCCAGACCACACATTCAGCCTCAATAGAATCCAAAAATGGCTCACAGTTCTTGTGGGTGACAAATTATTTTCTACCCTCCAACCTCTCTCACAAGTGAGATGTGGCAAGCCTCTTGTTTCTCTATCACTATTTCCATGGAAAGTGCTTGGACAAATTACATTACTTGGTTCCACCAGGTCTAACCTTCATGATAAGGACCTGCCATGCCACTTACATTGTAGCAAACCACCCACATTCTCTCCATATTCCATCATAAGTTCCAGCTTCTTTCCATGAACCACTGCTCTGTAGAACTGACTCCCAAGAGGATGTTTCCTCAATCACTATAATCTTAATCTGTTCAAATCTATGGTTAACCATTACCTTCCCATTCTATCCATTCAAACTGACTCCTAACATAACCCTTTACCTCGAGTGGCTCCTGGGTGTTTTACAGGAGGAACCTTATTATAAAAAATTAAAAAAATGTGAAGTGTGCATTTTGGTTTGCGTTGTACATAAGAAATTACAGAATCTAAATTTTTTTTTTTTTAGAATTCAGAATTTTATTTAAAAAATGTAGAAATAATTTTTTTCTCTTTGAATTTCTGAGATGAAGTGTTACAGCATTTATATTTGGACTAATGCCCCCATCTTTGTTATTATTATCATGTTTCAGTTTTTATGTCTGATGGTATATATAAGAAGGCCAGAGGGAACAACTACCAAAACACTGTTTTAATAACAATGGAGATGTGGACATTAGTCAGAATGTAAATTAGATTTTGTTACTTTTTATGTTGCCAAATTTTTATGCTAAGTAGAATAGATTAGATCAACATCAAACCTCATGATAACAAAAAATATTATATCACATTATGATATTCAAAAATATTTAAAAGAAGCTTTTCCAAGTAAATGGTTTAAAATAACAGGAACTCCTCACCAACATGTTTTTCTAATTATTTTCTGCAAGTCTTTACAAGTAAAAATTTAACTTTTTACCAGAGAGGCAGTTTAGTTTGAGCAGTTATATAAAATACTAGAAGTGACCATGAAAATTTTACAGTTTTGCTATTTGAATTTTTTAATGAATTATAATTGTTAAGTTAATGATTGAAAATGACTGACTGAGCACCTTGTGAGTTCCACCACTATAAAATATGTTTCCTGATGATTGCAGAATGACATATATATGATCATAAAGGATTTATGATCATGATAAAAATAATTTTAAAATATAAGTAGAAATAATCAGTTGAATATTACAAGATTTTTTTCATAATATTCTTTAATTACAGGTGACTGCTTGATGGCAATCTTTCTGTTTATATATATATGTCAATGACAAAATTATTCCTACACCCATCAATTTTGAATATTTTATCCATTTCTCAGATTCTAATGATGTGAGGTTTTTATGTGTTAATAAGCAACAAAAAAAAAAAAAGGAAAATAAAACTCAATTTTCAGAACAATAATTTAAATACGACAAATTTGACAGGTGAATTATGCAAAATAGTAAAAGACAAAATTATTCGTACAGTAGAAAATATCATTTTAAATTGATAGATTTGTGTAAGTATAAGTAATTTATAGATTTTTATTGGTGAAGTCTTCTAGACTATTTATTCAGTAGAATATTTGTGATAATTGTAGCAAAGAACATCATGTGGTGACCATTGTTATTCTTACGTTAACAACACAATGGGGAAGACAAAGGTGCTTAGTGTTGACTTGAGACAGAGAATTATTAACAAGTTGGGAAATAGTTACAGCACTATTTCAAACCGGTTAGCTATCCCTAGATCTATGGTTCAGTCCATTATAAAGAAGTTTAAACAGTTTGGCATGACAGAGAATTTGCCTGGACATGGAAGAAAACCCAAATTGTCACTGAGAACTGCATGAAAACTGTCATGAGCTTAATATAAACATAAGAGTTGTTTTGAAAAACATTGCCAAAAGTTTGAATACGATGGGTATCAGTGTAAGTACTCGCACAATACAATGCTGTTTAAATACAAATGGGTTGTATGGAAACTGACCATAATGAACCTCTTATCACAAACCATGTCACATTGTTGCTCATTTTAATTTTGCCTAAACATTCTTGGACAAAGAATAATTCTTTTGGGACTAAGCACTATTGAGTAATTAAACAAAAATTGAGCTTTTTGGACATAATGATGTACAGATGATTTGGAGCAGGAAAGGTAATAATTTCCTCCCAAAGACCACAGTGGCAACATTAAAACATGAAGGTGGCTTGATGATGTTTTGGGATTGTTTTACCTCAAGGGGTATTGGGCAATTGCAATAAGAGAAATAATGAAATCTGCAGACTGTATCAAAATTCTGGACAAAAATCTAGGTTGGTGATTTACTTTCTGGCAAGATAATGATCCCAAACATACATTTAAACCAGTGACTGTGTGACTTCAGAAAAAGAAGATTACAGTTTGGCCATGGCCTTTAATGAGTCCTGACTTGAATCCTATTGAAAATCTATGGCAAGAAATGAAAGTTCGAAAAATCATCAAAACCTTCAGGAATTAGAATGTGTAACCATTGAAGAAAATCCCAGAAAAGACTTGTTCAAATCTCATCAAAAACTTTAGAAAATGATTGCAGCAAGTTATAAAGGTGAGAGGTCATGCTATTGACTATCAATATTGTGAAGATGGTTCAGCTTTTTCTATTTTTCATATTGTATGAATAATTTTTCTTTTCCTATTTTGCATAATTCACCTGTCAAATTTGTTGTATTTAACATATTGTTATGAAAATTGAGTTTTATATTTCATTTTTGTGTTTATTAACATATAAAAAAACTGCCATCATATGGGTATTAGATTCTGAGAAATGGATAAAATATTCAAAATTGATGGGTGTGGGAATAATTTTGTTGTTGACATTATATATATATATATATATATATATATATATATATATATATATATGTAAACAGAAAGATTGCCATCAAACAGTCACCTGTAATTAAAAAATATTATGAGAAATGGATAAAAATATTCAAAATTGATTGGTGTATGAATAATTTCATTGTTGACTATATATAAGTTTCATTAAAAACTTGATAATGGCTGAAAGTGTGTGGGCATATAGAACATTTGTACAATTTGTACATCATTTATATCCAACAAAGAAAATTTTAAGAACACAAAAAATATTAAATAAAAAAACTTAACTGCAATAATTTATCTGTCAATTTTAATGAAATTTGTATAAAAAGGGGGATTGCTACACTAACACACAATTATATATAAGAAAGAAGTTAAAAATGCAATTGTAGTTTTTAAGAATATTTATTTACACTAACTTTACCAGTTACAAAGTTCTATGATTTTCAAAAGTTAAAATGAGATGGAGAGATGAGTTGCTATGTCATAATATGTCTTATATGACATATATA
The DNA here is from genome assembly GCA_963932145.1 of Acanthosepion lycidas. Taxonomy (NCBI): domain Eukaryota; kingdom Metazoa; phylum Mollusca; class Cephalopoda; order Sepiida; family Sepiidae; genus Acanthosepion; species Acanthosepion lycidas. Next base: position 23,819,456 of record OZ010582.1, read on the forward strand.
TATATGTGTGCGTTTATTGAGAGAGAGAGTGGGGGTGGGGAGAAAACATGTAAATATGAAAGTACATGCATAAAAATTTGCAAAACCAACAAATAAAGTGAAAACAGATGCAAAAATTAATTTTTCAATTCTGTAAGGTTCAGTAAATAACAGAGCAAAAATTTGAGTAAAAATCAATATTTTGATAAAATTGTTTTGGAATTATTTACCATTATTCTTTCACGTCAGAAAGTTCAAAGCATAAAGTGATATAGACTTTGACTTAACACTATCTCTCTTTCCACTGATACATGTGTGTGTTTTATATGTGATGTCCACAAAATAATATTAGTCACTCTAACATCATGAATCCACAATATCCATTTGCTTACTATTTGTTCATCCAAACAAAAAAGTCTAGCGGCAAAAAGTCAGACTACATTAGGTTCAAATTACTTTAACTTTCAGATAGCACCTTGTGTGTGTGTGTTTTATACATGGAATAAACCAAGTAATCAGCAAAGGGAAAGTGCCAGAAACCAACCGGACCAAATTCTACCTAAGAAAACATGAAAAAAAAAAAATAAAAAAAAAGGGAAAAACTCAAGACAGACACCTAAACAAAAATCTATAGTACTCAATACCACTAGAAACAACTAAGATTGAGAGTAATAATAATTACAAACACCATAAAGTGTTCAGAAAATCCAAATTGTTTCATGTTAACATTATCTTCAGAGCATAAAGATCAAAGAAGGGCTAACTAAACTAGTTTTAGTTTTTCCATTATCATCTAAAGTTAATGTCACCATGAAACTCAGAGATATTATTTCAGATTGGAGTTCCTGAGCACTTTTTGGTGTGTATATATATATATATATATATATATATATATATATATATATATATATAGATAGATAGATAGATAGATAGATATAAATATATTTAGTATATTGGTGCAGCAGACCATTATTCAAACATATATTTTTAAATATAACAGACAGTGAATGTCTATTATGTTTGATCATGAACTGTTATAATATTGGACAGTTTTTGTCTTTATTTTCGCCCAAAACTAAAGCCACTATACGAAGCTTAGAATGACTCATTATCAAACATAATAGACTCTTTTTGTGTGTTATATTTAATATATATATATATATATATATATATATATATATATACACACACACAAATAAGAGAAAAAAATGGAGGTAGTAAAAATTCACAATTTGTAGCATTTACTTTTTAAAAAAGTGCTTAATACAAAGTAGAGCAAAATATTATTATAATATTTTTATTATAATAGATTATAATAAAAACATTTTACAATGCGGCACAAAAGCTTTTATGTTTCAATACTATGATTGACTTCCTAAGGCAATGGTTATATATATTATAAAATACATTTTTAAGGTATGCTATATTTATTGAGTAAAAGCGGTCAATATTCAGGCGATGTGTATGTACTATTTTGAGTTTTTGGTCAAGTACTTTTGACCATATAAGTTTTGAACAAAAACAGAAAAAAATAACTTTAAAGTTACAATATGACTTCATATTTCTATGAATGCAAAAAATATTAGTGAATTAATGTTGATCTTCTTGTAGTCTTAGAATTAATAGGTAGTTCTTTCATTTAAATTATTAAGAAATTTGAAATTTCGTTCTTCATAAGCTTTAAAAATTATTTCAACTGCAAGTTAATGAAGTTCTTTTCGATTAGCATCAAACAATGAGAGATTAGTATTTTCACTGTGAACAAAGTATAAATTATTCATTGTAACCTTCTTCATGATTGTTTGGTATGGTTTTATTTTTACTAAGTCATGTGGCAATGTACCAAAAGTTTTGCCAAGGGAGGAAATTTTATGCTTCCATCATTCTATACATTTAATAATTTAAGTCAGTTTAAAATAGATCATTTTCAAATGGAATATACAAAGTGTATGACATTTGCACAGACCGAAAATTATTATATTATAAACTCTATAGATTGTATGGAATTTAAAAAAAATAAAAAAAAAAATTTGAATTGCACTCATATATATATATATATATATATATATATATTGGCAGCATGTCATTATTCAGGCATGCGTTGTTGAACTTTTCAGTTTGGTGATCTTTTTTTCAGTTTTTTCTTGCTTTCTCACAAGTTTTTTAGTATTTGGGTCTAAGTTGTTGAACCTAGTCAATGTTTTTTTGTTGAGTGCTTTCAGTTATTATCAACCATCATCATGGAACATGTTTAGGTTTGAAAATATGTTGTTTATTGTTTTAGATTTATAGATAATTTTAGACAATCATCAAACAGAAAAGTTCCATAGTTTTCAACAACAAATGCCTGAATAATATATATATATATATATATATATATATATATATATATATATGTTATGAACAAAACTTTTGCTAGCTATGCATTGGGATTTTTTAGAATGCTACATATTAACTTTAAATGTATATGGTGTATTGTTTAAGTGATATCTTGTATAGAATGGTTTCATATAGTTTGGCAGTAGCAGAAAATGAATATTCACTAGTTATATCTATCTATCTATATATATATATTACTTAATGTTTGTGTGTGCATTAAAAATTCTAACTGAAAGTCAAGATAAATTATGGAGGATGTTAAGTGATGTAATATAAATTCTAAACATTAAAAGTCAAAAAAATGTTTTTGTTTATATTTATAATGTTAAGTTAGCCTGAAGAATATTTATAAGCATTATCAAATTATTTTTTTTTATTTCTGTTTATAAATATTTGTTGCAATATTCTAACATTTGTTTTGATAAAGTCTATCAGAGCATGACATTTTTTGGTAAAGAAGAATTTTCCTTACATATATATATATATATATATATATATATATATATATATATATATATATGTATGTAAGCAAATATTTGGATATAGATCCGACAGTATGAAGAAAAATATATGGAAAAAACAAACAAAAATCCTAATATGCAATTATGCTGTTTTAATGTTAATATAATGTCAATGTCGGACGTTTCGGTCTAGTAGACCATCTTCAGGACATATTCATAAAACATAATTAACATTAGACTATATTTAATTCAGATGGACATAAGAGTAAGACTAATCAAAACAGACAACTGAAATTTTTCAAGATCAGCGTTCCGTTTCAATATGATCACGTCGGTGTCACGTGGGCGATGTTGTGAAAACATTCTTAAAATTGAGTATTTTGAATGAAAATATATATATGTATGTATGTATGTAGTGATTTTCCAAGCATAGCTTAGATGTGGCACAAGGCCGAATGTATGGGGCATCCAGTGAGGATCGAACTCACTCATAATTGACAAGCTTGCTAACCATTACACCACCTCGGGATGGCCATATATGTATGTATGTATGTATGTATGTATTTCTGCAAATACACCAATAATTTTATTAAATATTGAAATTTTGGAGAGATGGGCTTCCTGCTTAGCTTGTGTGTATGCAAGTGCCTGTTCAGAAAGTATCTACCCATTGTCAGAGGTGAGTAGTTTGACATATGAATTTGATGTTTGCACATCAATAGGACACATTCCCCCAAGAGTCAAGAAAATCCGTAGATGATATTAATCTTGTTTAATGGAAGGTCTTGAAGGTGAGGAATATTAGTGATGATAAATTTAGATGTTTACATAGCAGATTACTCATATATTTATTGCATTAAACTTGAGATCGAAACTTATGTTTAATGATGTTGATAGCTTTTCTATCTTGTTTATGAGGAGGAGCTGAAAAGTTCTCCATTTATACCACTTCTCAATGTCTGGCTAAATGACTAAATAAAAACTTTTTGGGAAAGTCTTGGTTTGTCTGAAAAGTTTCAGCATTCCCTTGTGTAATTCTAATGTATTTGGCTACAATAAAATAGATCTGTTTTTATTTTGGTATATATATATATATATATATATATATAGTCATCTACATACAAGCCTGTTCACAGTTAATCAGTGTGGCTAGACATCTGATTGCTTCAAGCCGGGATTGAAACTTGACTGATTTGGCATCACTTAGAGATATTAAACCTAAGCTCTTGGCACACGGCAGAGAAGGGGAAATTTTTTAATGCATTATATACGTATCTGTCTATAATTCTGAGATGAGTCCTTGAGGACACATGGCACAGTGGATAAAGGTGTTAGATCTACTGACAAGAACCAAACAGTGTGAGCTCAATACTTGGTTAAGGCAGTGGAGAACTTGGACATCCATTAAACATAGCATGTGGAGCTAGAACAGTCTACCCCAGCGAGCAAAATAAAGGGTTCAGTTTGACATTCTAACTACCTGAAGAAGGCTGGAGTGTACAATGGCCGAAACCTTGTAATAAATAGGGCAACAAAGATGAGGACAATAGTAGCACTCAATTCATAACAAAAGAGCAATGCAGCATTAATTGTCAATATAAAGAATTAATGAATTTTTTTATTTTTGAGCAGACATTTATTCAAATATTATTATAGTGTATACTTTGTACGTGAAATAGGCACCCCACTTTTATATATATATATGTATGTTAAATTCAGCCCAAAGCATGAATTTTGAAGAGTTTATCTACAAGCTTTATTTGAATAAGCAACATCTTATTCAAAAGTTTGAAAAATACAATAGAAATTTAGAAAACCCTTGGATGTTTAAATTTAACAAAATTTGTTTAAATGAATTTTTGCAGTTTATATATTTTTAATTATTTTACCCCAAGCAAGGTGATAAAGCTACTAAGACACAAGGAGTTAATGAGTGTTAGAGAATATGGCAAAAAACAATACTATTAAGGTGAGAGAACAAGAACAGAACTAAAATTAAGAAGACAGTAGTTAAAGATTGACATTGCATTCAAATTTTTGAAGATCAAAGTTGTCTGGGAAGCCAAAAGCTGGGGGTGAGCTTGAATATATTATATACACTATGGGCCAAAGTTTTGGAGCCACCCTCTGAATTTCAAAGAATGGCCTAAAAATTAGAGATTTTCAAAACTAATTTATTAGTTTACTTCACAGACTATACCACTTCCCAATATCTTGCCAAATGATGAAACATCAAATTTTGAAGGAACACTTAGTGATCTAAAGAAATTTTCAACACTACCTTGTTTTATATATTATATATATATATATATATAAAAGCAGACATTGATGTCAACACCCAGTGGCGACAGCTTGTCTCATGCCTAGATGCAATCTTCAGGCCTAATCAGATGGACTGACAATTGTGTTTAAGTATGAAAAAGATGTTGCCGCTGGGTATTGACATCAATGTCCACTTCTATATTTATATATACTCTATATACTGAGCACTTTAACACATAAATATTAGACACCCTAAAACTATATTTTATCATTATACAGGGTGTGATGGTTAAATTATCACCATTTTATATTTTTAATTTCACACATGTGTTGTTTGTTTTTAATTTTGTTGATCATACAGTATAGTAGGGTCAGTTGGGCACTGTCTGTGAGAAAAAAGCATCATAACACAATTAACTTTGGCAGAAATTTGGAAATGGTATGATGTACTGCTTGGTATTTGTGTTGGAAGCTCCAATACAAATATTTCAGAGTGTTTTGGTGTTGATCTGAGGACAGCACAGAGAATTTGAAAAGAGTTGGATGAGTCTAATGGTGAGTACGAAGGTGTTTGGAATGATCACTAGTGATGGCGATGTTATACCTCTATTCATCTTCACAAAGGGCTTCAACTCAACACAGAAGTCTACATCCAGTGCTTTGAGGAGGTAGTGCTGCTCTGGGTCAAGAGGGTGGCTGCTGAAAGACCCTATGTCTGACAACAGGACACTGCACCATGTCACACAAGCAGGAGTACCCAGTCATGTCTGTCAGACTATTTCTGCAGCCATATCACCCCTTACATCTGGCCACATAACTCCCCAAATTGAAAACCCTTGATTATTGTGTGTGGGGGTGTGAGAGACTAATAAAACTCCTTAACACCAAGGATGAACTAAAGGCAAGGATTATGGTAGCATTCATCAAGACTGTCCAGAAGAGTTGCAGGAGATTCTGAAGTTGTCTGGAGGCTGCCATTGAAGCCAATGGCAATTTTATTGAATAAATTTACTCTTTAGTATTTTAAGATATTTTTGTGTACTTTTGATAAAATGAGATGTCAGTATTATTTTCATTATTGCATAATTCCGACGACAATTTATACATTGCTCCCTGTATAAGCCAGACTTCTTAAATTCACCCAAAATTATGAAATTTGGACTGTTTATCCACAAGTTTCATTCAGGTGATAAACATTTGGAAATTGGAAAAAAGCAATCAACTATTAAAGACACACCTGGTTGGTTTAAGCTATACTGGTTGTTTCTATTTTTTTTTTAGTCCACATTGTTAAAAATTATTTTTTTTTTTTTTAACTCTGAGTAAATTTCAGGGGGGAAATGTTGTGAATATGGTAACAAGGATGAGGACAACAGTCCAAACAATGAAAATAGTGTAAATAATTACAATACCTCATCTCAGAAATAGAGACAGATCCTGAAGAAGGCCGGAGCGTACAACGGCCGAAACGTCATGAATATGTCAATAAAGATGAGGACAACAGACCAAACAATAAAAATAGTGTAAATAATTACAATACCTCATCTCAGAAATAGAGACAGATCCTGAAGAAGGCCGGAGCGTACAACGGCCGAAACGTCATGAATATGTCAATAAAGATGAGGACAACAGACCAAACAATAAAAATAGTGTAAATAATTACAATACCTCATCTCAGAAATAGACAGATATTAATGCATAAAAATGTACCTAGCAGAGAATAAATATGTGAGGGCCAAGATTACATAAACATGTGCAATATATCTGTAAAGGCATATGTAATTAATATCTAAGACAAGAGATTCAATTTATGAATGTTCTACAAATTTTCATGAATATATTTATCACAAGGGAGAAAAAGAAAACATTACTTTATCCCTTACAGAGACACCTTATAGAGCATTAGTTTGTGATTACACCAATTTGGGGGTGGGGCTATTGCTAATGGGTTTTTATCTTTGTAGTTGCTTGCCACACATCCAACCCTCTTCTTTACCTACATCTGGGACTTGATTTTATTTCAGAATTTTCTTTTTTGGGGCTGGTTGCTACCCAAGGCCATAGAGCCTAATATACCCTACTTTTTTTTGCCTATAACTGTTGTGGAAGGGTGAAGAAATAGATTCATAAATAACTTATAAGAAACTGCAAGGATCAGCCTTCAAAACCTCTTTAAAATATGTGCATGTGTGTGTGTGTGTGTATATATATATATATATATATATATATATATATATATATTCAAACATGTTTCATTTAATAATATACACATATTGTATTTATTTATTTATATAATAATCCTTTCCAGTTCTCTAATCAGTTGATGTTAAGATGAAATTTATCAAGAAAGGTGCCACAGTTTCTATAAAAATAAACATAATATGTCAATATTATTCAGTGAAACATGTTGAATGAAGACAATATAAGATCGAGTGAGCCAGAATCTATCTACCAAGGTTTTACCTAATAGATCTTCAGAGTAGTACCCTGAAGATCCATTAGGTTAAAAGCGTAGTAGATAGGTTCTGGCTCACTAGGTTTTTTTAGATTTTGCTCTACTTCATGTATTGAGCACTTTTATATTTTTAATTTACTCTGTTGATGTCTTTTCTTTTGACTGGGCATTGTGGTGCTGATTGATTATTTTTGACCAACACGGATATCTTTATTTTTTTCTTTTTTTACTGTATTTTAATTTTTTTTCCCTTTGATATCAATTTGTTTAAATATATTTTTATTTACAAATTGTTTTATCCAGGTATGCCTGACTATAGTTATTAAAATAATATATATATGTGACTAAGTTAGCAATAAAGAAGTTTTAAGGAATATACAAAAACATGGAAACTGATATTTACAATTCAAAAAGAGAGTTAAAATTTCTGGGACACATAATAAGGAAAGAGGGCCTGGAGAATCTAGCACTCACAAGACATACTGAAGGTAAGGGAAGCAGTGAGTAATCTACATAAAAAGTTTACATGAATGGATGGCAGAACAATGCTAAATAGGAATGATAAGGGGTGTCAAAGGCTGCTTAGACCAGAGTCATGACCGCTGACATCCTGATAGGACATGGCACATAAAAGAATAGTTGTCAAATACATTCATGCATGTAGGTTAGGTCCATATGTTTTTTAATAGAAATATAAACATTAAGTGCAAACACATGGTTTTTATATATATATATATATATATATATATATATATATATATATATATATAAAATTCTAAAACAATTATTGGTCAGGGTTAAATTAGACCAGTATTAAAAAGTGTATATATATAAACAAAATAAAAAAATATACAAATTTAATGTGTAGAGGATATCTAAAGGTTGAAACTATGGTAGCATAATTGACTGATCTCCTAATTATATATATATATATAGGTAACTACACTCGTCTCAGAAAACCTTTGGTTTCTTGATTTGCTAATGATCAAATCAATTTTGAAGGAAAAAAAGTTTTTTAAAAAAGAAAGAGCTAGGAACATGAATGTCTGTCGAAAATAATCGTACAGCATACAGGTCCAAAGCCCAAAGAAAAAAAACTCTGATACGAGTAATAAACTAACTAAAAAAGTGCTCAATACAAAAGTAGAGCAGACCTAGTCAAACCTAGAGAGACAGATTTGTCTGGCTCTCTAGGTTTGACTAATATATATATATGTATATAAATATATATATTAGGTTGGTGCAAAAATAATGACGTAATAATGTCGTTTTTTGACGTTAAAAATACGTCAATTATACGACATTATTACGTCATTATTTTTGCACCAACCTAATATATATATATATATATATATATATATATATTTGAAGAAGATTGTGTTGTACATGAAATTCTGAGTAGTATTACCAGTGAAGAATAATTTGTATATTTATTAATATATACTTAACTCTTTTATATTGCATTCAGCACTATTTTATTAACTTCAGCACTCAATGTGCGTTATCTTATATATATATATAAGTAATAAATAAAATTAAGTTCATTTATCTCATCCCTTTTTTTTTTAAAAGTAATGTTCATTCAGTCCAAGGCCCAAGAGCCAGTAGAGCGTGGATGTATGAATGGGAAGTGAAGAGTATAAGGATAGGAAGCATAGATAATGACTGACCCTAGATACCCAACTCTGTGTTTCAAGGTGGTTATATCCACTTGTCAGGGAACTTAATTGTAAAACTGAATTTATTTACAGAAATCATACTTCTCTTAAAAATAAAAAAAAAGATTTTTCTAAATCAATGTAAATTTTGAAATTATATACAGAGTAGGGATAAGGTAAGTGAACATTTAATTTAATTTATTCTTATTAAAGCTCTACCTCTTGAGATTGAGCACTATAATTGCAAAAAACAAACAAAAAAACGTAATTTCCTTAAAAACGTTATAATCTATACCCTGGTAGAACACAATCTTTACTTTCATTAGAGGATCAATAAGTCCGTCACCCTATGAAATTGAATGAATTTTGATCTAAAATATTCACTGTAATGTTCAATGTATGTAAGTAATATTTACTATTGAATTAAGTTAACTGGTAAAAAAGGAAATGTTGAAAAATATGATGTGTAATTTCTTTTTCCATCTTTCTTTAGGCTGCAGGCTTATTAATGCTTCAGTGGATTGTATGTATCTCTAGAAGTGCGTACGGTACATGGATTTTTGATTTTCTATTTCTTTTATTTAAAAATAAAAGACCTTTAGATAAAAAAAAAATCATCAATTAAACTTTTAAACACACACACAAAGAAAAAAAAAACACCTTGGAAATCGTCATCACAGATCACACAGACATACACACAAATCCTTATTCAAAACACGATCTCTTAAAGAAGTTAATATTTCACTTTTGTTGTCAGGGATCTTTTTACGGACGCTTATCTTTATTTTTGTCTCTCTCCTCGCAAGACAGTTGGCTACAGTAAATGGAAAAGTTTATCAGCTGTTTGCGGAACAGAAAAAAAAAAAATAATGAAGTAACAGAGGTGAGAAAGTGAAGAGAGAAAAAGCGAAACAGGTGGAGGTTGGGGTGGAAGAGATGGAGATCAAAGTAATTATTGAAAGGAGAATTTTTTTTTTTAATTTATTTATTTTATTTCCTACCTGTGCCCTGACTGCTGCCAACTGTATATTGGCCAGACGTATTTCGTTGCGTTTTCGACACATATCCTCTTGTGTTTCATACACTTTGGCATACAAGTGGTTTGCTAGATTCCTGCAATTATTCAAAAAGGAGGAAAAAGGCATAAAAAACAGGAACCCGTAAACAGAAAATATGTTTTAAAACTTACCTTCTTCGACCGTCCAAGCATCGTTAATAAATGTGAAGAGGAAATACAAGAAAAAGACGTTTGTAGACACCCAGAATGTTTGTTTTTTGTTTTTTTAAATTTTTTTTTTTTTTAGTTAATGAAGCTGAAATAAGATGAAATATTGTAACAAAGTGGATTTGATATTTTTTTGGTAAGTTTTCCTTGCAGTTGTCAAGATATTTTAGTTAGCCAGTTCAAGAAATCCAATGAAACAAAGAACAAAGTAAGTGTTGTCTTGGTAGAAGTTCAGTTTAAAAAAAAAAAAAAAAACTTTTTTTTGTCTTATCTCTCTTCTTCTTTTTGTTTTTATTTTCTAATTATTTATTTTATTTCAACTTATATTTTCAATGTCTTGACTTGAGGATGTATCTCTCTCTACTGTTTTAATTTAAATCCCCAATTGCCACTGCTTCTTTACTTAAATCTTGCAGACTGCTACATACAACCGTTTTCTCTCTTTCGGAGACACAGTCGAAAAAGAGAGTCGGTGCGTGTTGACGCGCTTTCGTTAGGTGTGTGTGTAAAAAACAACAAAACAAAACAAAAAGTTGCACTTGCAAGGTCGTGCGCACCACCTGTGTATAAGAGAATGCATATGCGTGAAAACGTAAGACACACTTTTCTTTGTGCGTGTGTTTGTAAATTAGGTTTGCGCCCATAACAGGGGAGTGTGTGTGTGTATGTGTGTGTGTTTGCGTGAAAGAGGGAGAGCGTGTGTTAATGTCAATGTTTTGGAATTACTGACATCTCTAAGAATGACTGACGCTGATGATAATGAAAATAAGCGAAAGTGAGAGACTTGTGCAAATAAAACAGAAAATAGAAGAGTGTGTTTTGTTAGTTCTGCTAAAAACGAAACGAAACATGTTAGCGACATGAAGTTTGTTATATACAGACACGCACTGTTCAACAACAATAAAGGAAAAATGCGCTGTAGAGTTGATTCTGGGAAAAGCAAGCAGAAAACGTTGAAAAAAGTGGCTAAAAAAATCCTGAAAGTAAAACTGCTAAATTCTTTTATGGTTTTTAAATTTTAAAATTTTGATTGACCAAAATTAGAAAATAGCTTTCTTAGACACACGTTTCCAATTTCATTAACTTTTTCAGAGTCAGTTGAATATTTTAAAAAAACTTATAGATTTTCTTCTCTCCACTTATTTACCTTATTTCAAATTATAACTCTTTTACAGCCTTGAGCCACAAATGGCCATTATTCGAATATTAGCTAAAATTTGCTTAAATTCAGTGGTAAGATGAAAATTAACCCCCAAAGGCTTAAAAAGAAAAAAATAAAGAAAGGGTACTAAATAAGCAGACAAGAAATGTTGATTTTGTTAATAAATTATCTGGTATCTGGAGTTTCACATGCGTGAAGTGCGAGAAAAGAAACTCTTAGCAAAGAACTTGCGGTTACATCTTTTAAAACCCTTTATTCTATGTTCAACACCATCACTTGATAAGACACCAGAAGTGTTGAAACAAAATGGCTATTTTTGTAGTGATTTTCTAACATATTTATGTTATAATTTTCTAATAAATTACACACACACACACACACAATGGAATTGAAAAATTCTTGACCCAATAAGCTTCTTAAAATTTGACCAAATGATCAAACACTAGATTCTATTTTAAAACTGCTTTCAGTACCTATTTGTAAGTGTTTTTACTTTTTTTAGGAATATTATTTGACAGAAATGAAATGTATATATGTATGTATGTACACACACAGAGTGTGCGATGCATAAATTGTCATATCATATATTTACCAAAATGACACAAAAATATCTTAAAATGCTAAAGAGTAAATTTATTCAATAAAATCATCATTGGCTTCAACTATGACCCCCAGGCGACTTCAGTATCTCCTGTAACTTTTTTGGATGGTCACCTTGCTGGTCAATGCTGCCATAATCCTTGCCTTTTCATCTTTTGCATTACAAGGAGTTTTGTTGGCCTCTTGCTCAACTACTCCCTACAAATAATAATCAAGGGGGTTGCAGTCTGTAGAATTAGGTGGCCAGAGTAATGTGGTCAAAGAAATTGTCTGGCAGCCTTGACTGGTTTCTTCTGCTTGTGTGGCATGGTTCAGAGTCCTGTTGCCAGATATAGGGTTTTCCAGCAGCCACCCTCTTGACCCAGTGCAGCACTACCTCCTAAAGGCACTTGACGTAGGCCACAGTGTTGAGTCTGAGGACCTTACCAACAAGTTTGGGAGTTCTTTTCTTATCAGAATGCACAGAGTGAGTTTTCCAAAATGCCATATCTTTGTAATCACCATTAGACTCATCCAACTCTTTCTGAATCCTCTGCACTGTCTTCAGATTAGTACTCAAACACTATGAAATGATTGTATTGAAGCTTCCGGTGTGAATGCCAAGCAGTACAGCATGTCATTTGTAAACTTATGTCAGTGAATTGTATCAAAGTGCTCTTTTTCCCACAGATGGTGTCCAACTGACCCTACTGTGCAGTCAACAAAATCAAAAACAAACAACGTGCATGTGGGAAATTAAAATTATAAAATGGTGACAATATACACATCACACTTTGTATCTATTGAGTGGAAGTTAATAGTACAAAAGCTGTCAAAGAAGTCTGATGGAGAAGATACAAAAAAGTGGAAATTTTATTGTAAAAAATATTGACAATGTAGGCATTTTAAGGTTGATTATCTCCTCTTAGTTAGGATGAAGTTACAAGGGTCATGTGACAACTGGCAAGTGATGTGAGTTCATGGTGGGTACAAAATGCAAGTTGTCATTTAGCACACTTAAAGGCAAGACACGTCTGCCTATACCAGTTGCTGATGACAGATCATTAAGGGACTAGACATAATCTCAAGCCCACAGTGGGTAGGAGAACAGAAGAACCCATATGATACATACCACCAACTTGGTCGTTTACCCCTTGGGAAATATTACAAGTAAAGCACTCTTGTTTCTTGCTGTTACATTTTGCTTGTTTTATTCATATGGTACAATTTCTTTGTGTGAGAAATTTGTATCTAATTTCTTGTGTGACATAGCGGTATATTTCAAATCTCTTTGAGAGTAATTCATTTTTTTCTTTTAGCTATTCTGTTCCATCTGTGCATTAAGATTTTACTATACCATGGATATAATAACACGTAGAATGGTGAAATGTAAACTGGAAATAAGCTTTCTTCTTTCACATTCCCATTAGCAAGAATGTGCATAAATTTGATTCTATTTTCTAAATCAATATTTCTTAAACAATAGATTATAAATTTACCAAAATTACACAAAAATATCTTGAATTGCAGAGTAAATTTATTCAATAAAATCGCCATCACTCACAGCCTCCAAATGACTTCAGAATCTCCTGCAACTCTTCTGGATCATCTCCTTGTTTAAGTTGGTGAATGCTGCCATAATCCTAGCCTTCAGTTTATCTTTGGTGTTACAAGGAGTTTTATTGGTCTCTCACTCAACTGCACCCCACACATAATAATCAAAGACGTTGCATTCTGGTGAGTTAGGTGGCCAAATAAAGTAAGGGGTTATCTGGTTGCAGAAATTGTCTCACAGCAATGACTGGGTACCCATGCTTGTGTGTCAAGGTGCAGAGTCCTCTTGCCAGACATAGAATCTTTCTGCAGCCACCCTCTTAATCCAGAGCAGCACTAACTCCTCAAGGCACTGAATGTAGGTTTTTCTGCTGAGTTTGAGGCCCTTTGGGAAGATGAATGCTGGCATAATGTCACCACCACTAGTGATCACTCCAAACACATTTGCACTTACCATTACTCATCCAACTCTTTCTGAATCTTCTGCATTTTCTTGACACCCAAACACTCTGAAATATTCTTATCAGAGTTTCCAGCATGAATGCTAAGTAGTACAGCATACCATTTCCAAATTTCTAGCAGAGTGAATTGCATCATAGTTCTCTTTTTCTTACAGATTATGCCCAACTGACCGTACTATACTGTGTCATCAACAAAATCAAAAGCAAATAATGGATATGTTCAAAATTAAAAATATAAAATGGAGACAATTTTTTCAATGCACCGTGTATATGGTCATTTGTATCTGAGTACGCTTGTCTGTTAAGCTGTCTGGTGAGTGTGAAAATTTCAAATTTGGATGACTGAGGAAAAAGAAGAAAAGGAATTTGTGAGCCTATGTGAAATTTTCTCTGGACCAATGAAAACCTTGACTTCACAGAAATTGAATTTTAATCAATTCGCACCAAACAAGGTGATAATGCCACTAAGACACAAGGACATACTGGAAATGAAAGGAAAGGAAAAGACTTTAGAAGGAACCGGAAACACAATCCTAAAAAGAAAAGAAAGGGATAAACCTCTACTCCTGTTCAAAAGACAAGGGAAGTGTGTGAACCTATCTATTCCTATTATTTCTCAATGGTACTGAATACTGTAATCATCTTCCCAAGCCAGTATATTTAAGGCATCCCCATTGACAAATAGACAATGATGAGGTTCAAACTCAGGTCTTATGGTCAAAATGCTATGTTTTGAGAACTTCAGCCATGCACCCATTATATATATATATATATATATAGGGTTATTCAAAAAGAATGAACTGATTTCATAACACATTTCTCCAGTTCTCAAGCATTGTCATGGAATGAGTCCATGACCATTGGAAAGAACAGTTTTCTAAGTTTCAAATGGCTGCCACAGGGCATATCTCTGACAATATGTTTACTTCCAGAATGGCAAGTCTCCAGCAAAAGGCATTCTGCATTCTTGAGTTTGTGAAAATAAATACAGTTTTTATGGTGCAGCATGCTTTCCAAGGACAATTCAACATTAATCTGCTCTTGGTAGTTTAAACAGTTTCAAGAGAGTGGAAGTTTGTGTAAAGGAAAAAAGTCCAGGGCGACCACAAGATTTGAAGGAACAAATGGCAAGAATCCATGCTAACCATGAGATTGCAATCTCTCAATCCAATATCTGGCATGTGCTAAAAATACATCTACATTTGAAACACCTCATTCAGGAACTTACCAAGACCTTGCTCTTTGTGCATGACCTCCATAATCCCCAGACCTCACTGCATGTGATTTTTTTTCTTGTGAGGATATGTAAAAGATCGTGATTATGTTCCACCACTACCCACTAACCTCAATGAACTTAAACCATAAATAACTGGCGATCAACTCAGTGAATTGTGATATGCTGATATGCATCTGGGAGGAATTCTCTTATCATATTGATGTTGCCCGTGCTGCAGGTGGTGGCCACATTGAACACTTGTAAGAGAGGAAATAAAAGTTGATTGTGAGTAGAATACTTGTGACTTGGCTGGAGTTTTTTTCTATTGCTTTTCCTTATTAAAATATTGTGTAATGAAATCAGTTCATTCTTTTTGAATAGCCCTGTATAAACATAATATAATAATAGCAAATCTGCTGCTCAGAATGTTATGCAATGGCAATCCTCAGGTGGAACTTCTGCCTGATGATTGTCATTGTATGAAACTCTGGACAGCAGATTTTCTATTATTATTAAATTTAAGGTCTGTAAATTTTGATATTTAGCTCTCAGTTTATTTTATATTTTAAGCTTTAGCTTTTATTCTTACTATTTGTGTGTGTGTGTGTGTGTGTGTATAAAAATTTCAGATAGGGTATATCTGTAAAAGAACAATATGAATAAAGACAAAAGGAAAACTTAGTTTTGAGAGACTTTATCATGGCAAGTTGCCATGATAAAGTCACTCAGAGGATAAAACACTTTGGCTAGGATAAGTTTTCCTTTTGTCTCTCTCTCTCTCTCTCATATATATATATATATATATAAGAGAAAGAGACAGAGATCTTGTTCATAAAGTTCAGCTTAATAAATAAATGTTCAAGGAAAATACAAAAGAAATCCTCATATCAAATAAACAAATGCATATCTACTTGCACACAGAAATAATGCCCATGTGTAAGTGTGAAATTAATGAATATTTGCTTGTTTAGATATGTACTGTGACACCTATTTAAGTGAATGAATATCATTATCGACAATATCAGCAAACATCACCCATCCACTGCAGGACAGAGAGCTTTCTCAAATCTTTCCATGAGAACTGTGTCTATGCTTTTCTGTCATGTAATAATAAACCCATCTAACTCTTCTCTCCACTTTCCATCTGGTCTTTTCCTACTACTTTTGCCACCCACTGGACACCAATGAAGCAACCTTTTGCTTCATCTGTTGGTTTTTCTTCTTGGTGTGTGTCTTGAAGAACTCAGTTTTTATTTTTTTAATCTCTTGTATAATATCACTTGTTTTGTTCTTTGATCCATGTTCTTTTTTTTTATCTAATAGAGTTGTTCCTAGTGTTGTTCTGCCCATTGGTCTTTTTGTGATTCTTGCTTTGTTTGTTAGAAATTTTGTTTCCATGTTTTGCACATCTATGTCATAGTTGGCATTATACATTTATTATACACTATACATTTAAAACTTTGCCCTATATTTTTGTTAAATACTTGCCATCCTATTGTTAGATATATATCATATAATTTCTTTTTCATGTTATATTTTTTCATTTTATTACCTATCCAAAGTATATGTATTCCTGAACCTCTTCCTGTTCTTCATCTTCAATTCATTTTAAAACCTGCATTGAGCCCTTTTCTTTTTCAGTCATTTAGCATTTATTGTGATACATTCAATGATTCTGCTATGAGCAAATATTGTAATCTAATTATCCGTTTATGTTTACTCCTATTCCTTCCCATTTCATTTTCTTGAAGATACTTTCAATGACTACTGGAAAAAATTTAAGTGAAATATCCCTTTGCCTCACTACTTTTTTAACATTTATTTCCTATGTATCTTTGTTTAGTTGAACTATTACAATATCATACACAAGTCAAAAATTATCCACACTTTTGCCATAACATATCTTTAGACAGGAGTTCAGATAATTTTTTGACTTTCCCCTCATATATTTTCAATAACTTTTATGTAATTTTTGTTAATACCATATTCTTGTAGCAGATTAAAGACTGTCATGTGTTCTACTAAGTGAAATACCTTGTTGTGATTAACAAATGCTAAGCAAAGTAGTTTGTTATATTGTGTGTTCTGTTTTTTACCAGTTGTTATTTAGCACACTTAAAGGCAAGACACGTCTGCCTATACCAGTTGCTGATGACAGATCATTAAGGGACTAGACATAATCTCAAGCCCACAGTGGGTAGGAGAACAGAAGAACCCATATGATACATACCACCAACTTGGTCGTTTACTCCTTGGGAAATATTACAAGTAAAGCCCTCTTGTTTCTTGCTGTTACATTTTGCTTGTTTTATTCATATGGTACAATTTCTTTGTGTGAGAAATTTGTATCTAATTTCTTGTGTGACATAGCAGTATATTTCAAATCTCTTTGAGAGTAATGCATTTTTCATCTTTTTTCTTTTAGCTAAAAATAGCTAAAAGAAAAAAAATGAAAAAAATTGAATTTCCCTTTATATGTTATTTCACAAATGGACAATATTTAATGTGATGTGCGATGCAAGTGATGCAGTAATGAAACATACCTGTGGCACTGTTGTGACTAGTGCAGTGACAATGTATTTATTTTCAGTGTAGTTGGTTAATACCTGGGGTTGCAAAAGATCTCATGATGAAAAATGGGGTCATTAATGAAAAAATTCAAGAAGCACTGTTCCCAATAAAAGCCTAGATATTGCAATAATAACAATTATTCCTGAATTAATGATCAGTGTAAGAACAAAATAACGAATATATTTTCATTCATATTAAGCTTTTATGGTATAAAAATCTGCTTATTATTCTAATAATGATTTCCTGTTTTCTAGACAATGGTAGAATTATTTAGAAATACATTTTAGTTCTTAGAATTACCATATCTACATATCAACCAATGATTTTACACAATTCATTTAATGCAGATTCATGCATAATGGGTGAAATTGCATAATAACAGAGTTGTACTTTATGTATAAAAAGTGATACAGAAAAGTTCAATTTTAACACCGTTTTTATTAGTCAAACATTATTTTTAGTGGATACCCATATGTGACTAGATGATTTGTTTATAGTATAGTAGATTTATTTATTTTCATCTACCAACCTGAATATTCAAGAAATCTAATTAGAGAAAACAATGTACTCCCCAGCTGGATACAAACATGTGTTCCCCTAAGGGAAACCATCATTAGTGCTTTGGCCCTCTTGGTTACCAAGTGTGTCGATACTTGCTTGACGCAAAGATGAATAGTGCCTTTAAATACAGATTTTTCTTTGATTTTCAAAATTGACATATCTACTCAGTTTTGTGTCTTAATGTAAACAAGGCAATTTCTAAAGAAATGGATAGATTTTTTTTATTTATTAATCTGACAGATTTTATTACTTGTTATTTTTAGTGGATACTCATATTTGAGTAGACACTCTGCTTATTTATTAAACAGTATATTTATTTATTTTTGTCTACTGGCTTGAACATTTGAGAAATCTTAGAGGAAAATGTGTGCTCTTTCTCTCACTGTGTGCAAATGTTTTTCCTGAATCCTTATTAAGTGTAACCTATTTTTCAAGATAGCATTTTATGGACTTCAGTGGTCATATTGTATTTGTATGTCAGTTTGTTTTATGGAATTGTGAAATATTAATTTTTAGTTTTGAAATTATTAATAATATATATATATATATATATGTATATATGCTAACATCAGTTTTTAAAGTAAATATAATAAAAAAATAAGTCATATATATTTGACTATGATATGAGTTCACTAGCAACACTCAGCACATTGTGCACCCTGGGTATGACGATAAACTGCATCCGTGTCCTGGGTAAGGCGATAAACTATATCCAACAACAAGGCCTCTGATCAGGAGGTTTTGAGGAGCGTGGAACCACCTCTTAATTGCTGGTATTCTCAGGTCCACCCTGACCCGGGGTGGTAGCACCTGTTAGGGTCCCAGCTATGGGCAAATAGTTGACCCCACAACCTGACTTAAAACACTGTGATAGCATAAAAATAGATTTTAATACCAGAAATACTTTAAAACAAAATTAGTATCAGCAATAAATATTTGAAAAAAGAAAATATTACCAGAAATAAAAATCTTGTCAGCATTAAATAACCCATTGAGGTGAATATGCCACAAAACAAAACAAACTATATATTTAAAAAAAAAAAATAATAATTTACTACCAGCTATACATTTTTGAAAAAAAAAGGAAATTGTCAGCCATTGTAGTTGATATGCCATAAAATAACCCATTGTAGTTGATATGCCGTAAAACAAAACAAACCAAACCATCAGTACATAGTATACTAATAGTAATCATGCATTAATAATAAGTTGATCTCAGTCACCATATTTTAAAATTATTTTCTATAGATCTATAAGAGCAATGATAACATCTATTACAATGTAAGCAGTAATTTTTTGCTTGTGAAAATGAAAATTCAGTAGGTTTAATAACTAAGAAACTGAGCAATATTTAGATATAGACAGAAAAATAACTGCAAATAATTTAACACAATAGGAAAATATTTTGAACTCTTCATTACATTTTTTTTTATCACAGTAACAATTATTAAACATAATGAATGAAAATGGGTTTAGTGATATGAATGTTGAAAATGTAGTTAAATGTCTTACAGATAATGTGTAAGGCTCAGGGGACTTTTTAATGAAGCAGTATTTCACACAGGCAACAACAATATGCCCTACGACATGAGCAGATTACCTGTAATCATACAGGTCTAGGAGATGGTACTCCATTTCCAAACTGCAGGATGTTTTAAGCTTCTGAATTTGGACTCAAAAACTATAATGGACAACATTAAGCAAAAGATTATTCTCCAATTCTATCATGAACAACAACAAAAAAGACATTATTTTGGGCTATCTCAAATTGAACATTGCTTAAATCTGGAAACTACTCATCTGTATTAAGGGGTGTTGAAAAGTTTGGGGCCTAATCAAAAAGGGGTTCCAAAATAAATTCTGATGTTTAATCAGATTTTGAGATGTGGGTAAATTTGAGAATTTTTCAGCAGCCCCTCAATTCTGTTCTTTTTAGAGGAGGAGTTGAATTTTGATTATTGATGTGAGGAAGAATAAGCAATTTTAGTCAATCAACTTCAAAGAGAAATGACATTGTAGCGATCACCATCGTCATCATACATACATACATACAGATCATACGGCAAGCATTCATTGGCTAATCTCATCAAAACTAGCTTGCTGATTGGTCAATTCTGACCAATCAAATCACCAGCACATGAGGAATAATTTTCTCACGCACAAGCTTCAGAGCCTGTCACGCATGACACAGCCTTATATAAACAAAAAAACAAATAAGCTCTCTTGTGTTTCTCTTCATTCATCCTTTTCCTTTCTGCCAAGATGCAATCTTTAAGAGCTCCCGTCTTAACCATGCAGTCAGACGTTAAAGATCATTGCCAACAACACTTACCGACTTTCTCACAAGTCATCGGTAGAGTCCAGATATTGCACCTGTCTACATAAATCCACGACTTTGCTCACAATGCACATGCAGACACAGATTTTTGTATTACATTACACTATTCTTCTTCTTCTCTGTGACTAAGCCAAGTTTACAAACCAACACTCTGTTGATTACACAAAACCTCACATTTCTTAATTGACTGTATTCCATTCAATACCAAACATTCTATTCAACATAGAATCCTAAACATTCTTATCCAAGATAAATTCTTTGGAATGTTCAATCTTATTCAGAATACAGTTAAAGGGAAGCTACTTTTTCTCCCTTAATTTCTACACACCATTGCATGATTGTTTTGTATATTATTGTTTCAATATATATTTTATTGTTGATGCACAATTGAAGTCTCGTCGTTGTTTCTTGAGTCATTAAATGTAAAAAAAAAGTCGAATAACAACATCATTTAAGTTTTCAAGACATGTTGTAATCACATGTTTTTACATAAATTTCTGTTTCACTGGTGCTAATTCCCATTAAATGCTAAAGTTTCAAATGTCTATTTACAAGGCAGGTTTGTTCTCATTAATAAGAAGATTGATGCAACACAATCTTGCTAACTCTATTTCTCCCAGTTCAGTCCTCTACTAAGTTAATATTAGCAAGTATCATGATCTTGCTTGCTTCTTGCTGTGCTCATTGCTGAAGGTTGGGGACCATTGACAAATACATCACTGTCTCCTCTCCCTTGACACAACTATGTCAGTTTTCTCCCTGACATCTCTGATTTCATCAACCGAGTGTCATCTTCGTCTTCCTCCCCGTTTTCTGTCATTGATGAGTTTCTCCAGGATATGGGTGCAGAAGTTTTGGGCCCTGATGACATCACCAAAGTTAGTTTTTGTTTTCTTATGATTGCAATAAACTGTGGCTCTGTTCTTTTATACTCCAAAACTAATTCATTTGTTTTGTCTAGTTGATATGTGGTGTAGCATGTTGATCTGAAAGACATCTATTTCTTTCAGTGACCAGGTTTTGCAGCTATACACTCTTGTCTTCAGGAGCTTGAACTTAATGCTTTTGTGAAGAGCATTGCCTTTCTTCAGAATGACATACATGCAGATCTTGCTGCCCCTAACCAAGCCCTGATATCATGACTACCATTCACTGTTTAATTGCTGTTAGTTTGTATCTTGATTTTAGCCCATAATTTGAAAATCTGATTTGTACTTTGAGTTCAATGCTTTAATTTTAGTAGTTCTAGATGAATGTGTATGCCAAAATGTTTCTTGCATTTACCTTACTTTAAATCTATAAGTGAAATGTCTAAATATAAAACAAATGGAAACTGATTAAATATTTTCATTATATCGCTACTACCCACTGATTACAGGGCCAGTTTTAGGTATTGGCTCTCTGGGAATAGAAACCCAAGGTTTACATCTACAAAGGAAGCCATTTATTATCATCACGGAGAACATTATCAATAATTTTTATCTGAAAGACCCTGTCTTTCCAAAGTGATTGCAACAAGTGCGCTCCTCAATAATAGCTCTATTCTAACTCTCATTAATGTTTGCATCAATTTTTGTTCACTGATAATAATTTTTTTTAAATTACTCAACATAGTTCAACTGAAATTTGTAAAGTTAAAATTAAGTTAAAAACAGAAAAAAAAAGATATGTGTTTAACCTTTATCACTGAGCATGTGACTTTATTTGTGGTACGAAAAGTTTATTCAGTCACTGAAGGTGACTCTGATCCCTGTGTGTTTGAAATTCATAGTTGTGTTATCATATCCTGCTATAGCAACAGAAAACAAATTTGAGTGAAATTAGCAATAAGGTTACTGCAATTGAGAGACCTTGAAAAAGAATGCAGTGGAAAAGTAAGTAATATTATGCAGAGTGCTAAAAGTTAATCATCAAATATTTTCCATGTCAATAGAAACGTTCTGTTCATCTGTACAGAATAAGATGACAAATTGTAGTTGTAAAGTCACTGGGAAGTAATAAAAATTGAAGCTTTGAATGTATATGTAATTATATTTTGTCATTGTGACTTTGTGTGTGACTAAGCCAGCCAGCCTTTGATAGGAATATGTATCCAAATTTTGCACAGATCAGAGTTTTTTTAGTGCCTTTTCCTTAGAGGAGGGTTATGTGCTTCATGTAATGACACACAGATTTCTGAGATGAGGAGTTATTATTTACACTATTTACATTCAGACTATTGTCTTCATCTACAGAACAATAGCCTAGTGGATGAAAGCAATCATTCATGAATTTGATGGCATAATAATTGTGAGTTCAATCTCTGGCAAAGGCAGTGTGTACTTGGACACAGTTGAAACAGAGCATGCAATAACTGAGTAATACTAAAAATAACAGATGAGATATCGCTAGATATAGACAGTGGAATGAGAACAGTCTACTCCCTAGATTAAATAAAGTGTTCAGTTTGAAATTCACTGTAGTTTACCTGGATCGATATACACTTGCCAGAGGGCACAACAACCAAAGCATTTTGATAACAACCACAAAGTCGAGGACAATAGTCCGAATGTAAACTGTATAAGTGAAAAGAATAACAGAAGCTTTTACTATGATGTCCAGACTTATTTTGTTTGCAGCCTATGCAACAATGTGTGCAGGTCAACAAATGGATTTACCCGGCATTAGAAGTCACAGTGCCATGATAACAATGCAACAAGAGCTTGTGGATTAAAACTTGCTGGATTAATGAATTGCCATAGATGTCATTAGTGACAATAAAATCAAGAATGAAGCAATAGAAATGGTCATACTCAGACACAAGATGACTTTCCACCATATATTTTATATATATATATATATATATATATATATATATACAGCTTCAAATAGTCAATGCTAGAATACAGGCATGATTACTGTTTCATTTTAGTCCATGATATATTTAATCATTAGAATAAATGAAAGTTTCTGTGCATTTGTTTAATTCTATCTGTAATATCAGGGACTACATAAACAACTATTAGGTTGGTGCAAAAATAATGATGTTTTTTGACGTATTTTTAACATAAAAAAACGTCATTATTTTTGCACCAACCTAATAATAATTTAAATTTGGGAATATGTATTTAATTTAGCATCCTAGCAAGATCATCCTTGGCAAAAAAGACAGTTGCTTTTATAGCAGTTTGTTGGACCCTTCATGGTTTGCTATCGGTGGAGCATAGAAACAGATTAGCATATATTTCTATGCAATCCATTCCGTTCAGTGACATTTGAATCATGATTGGTTAACAGAAGCTAATTTGCATGACTTTGCTGACCTCATTTAGTGGAAAGGCATTTTCTGTCTTTTTCTTTTTGCAAAAACAGCATAAGTATTTTGGTCTTTGGGGTATCTCTCCATTTTCTCTTGTGTTGAAAGTGGAATTGGCAAGCTGAGTTCAAATTCCTGTCTAGTTTGCTGCATTTGCTTTCCCACATGCTCTTGGGAAAAGGTTGAATGCATCTCTTCTCCCCCTAGCTATAAGATTAACTACTAGGGTAGACTGGACACTCTAGCCTTGGTAGCAGCCAGTCTAGAAGAACAATTATGAATTCTTCACGAATAATAGAGAGAAAGAAACCTGTGGGGAGCCATAATCACATGTCCTGAAGGGAAATGGAATTAAAAAAATTACAAGTTTATTCCAGGTTAGGAAAGGAATTTCTTCACAGTATGAGCAAAAGATGTTCATTGTGCGCCAATCATGATAGGCTGGTCAGCAAAGGATATTTCTGTGTTGGATTAATATTATTCAACTCCAGAATATATGCTTACATTTATATATTCATGTATCTATAGTGTCTGTTTCTGCCTTTGTTTTGGTTAGGAGATATGAAAATATTGGCATAGATTATGTTCACAGAAGAAAAGCTAATAGTTTTCATGGTATGTGATATGAGCCCATACTCCAAAGACGACTATTCAGGTTTCTGAAATAAGAGCATATTAATGAAGACCTCTATTCACAGAAGTAGTCTGCATTATTTTATATCTACTTATTTTAGGTCTTAATTTTGACTCGAGTAAATCACATAAGATATAAGATATATAAACTACAAGAAGACTGTTTAATCTCACAAGCACTTCTATTTGATGCTAACTGTGTATTGGCTTCATGTCTCTTCTTTGTTAAACATTTTATCCCATTTGCATTGGTTTTAGAGTTAACATTACTAGAAAAAAAAAAACAGACCAAAGCCCAAGGCAATGAAAAATAAATCTTGTTTCGGATTGGGTTTCTGTTTCCTTCTCTTTCACTTTCAGTAGACTCTTGCATCTTAGTAACAATATTGCCTAGCTTGGGGTGAATTGATTAAAAAAAAGAACTGAGACAGTTATGAGTACAACTAGCACAGTACCAATAAAAAACGATGGGTTATCAATAGATAAATAATCCTTTCATTCTTTTTTACATATTAAATTTAATTTCCATTCTTTTAAAAGAGTTTAATGCATCAATATTATTTAAAAAAAAAAATATACTGTGCTTGTTTTTTTAATCATTTCACCCCACGCAAGACTGTAAAGCCACAAACAGATAAGGAGTTACTGAGTGTGAAAGAATAAGAAGAAAGACAAACATTATTAAGGAGTGAGAGCAATAAAAGATGAGTAATCAAGAATTAGTTGATGATGATTGAGACTGCATTTAGATTTTTGAAGATCAAAGTTTGCTGCAAAGCATTGAGCTAGAAGAAATTTCCACAAGTGAGAAGTACAAGAAAAGAAACTGTTAGCATAGAACTTATGGTTACACCTACTCAATTCAACTATAAATTTATGAGACCTTGTTGCCAATCTAGTAGTGTGCTTAAATTCTAGTTATCATAGTGAAGAATTCATTCAAACAATTATATATGTTAGTATTTATAGAAAAGGCACAGAGAGGCAGCCTTATATAGCAGTGGGAAAGTGACTTCAAATTTTTCATTTTTTCATATTTTTTTTCTTGATTTTTGAAAAATACTTTAGAAAAGGCACAAAGAAGTGACATCATGGTGGTGGGAAAGTGACTGTAGCCAAGATGCCAAGTCAGGACCAATTTTAACTTAATGTAATCAACTTCCTTTGACAGAATAAGAAATATCATTCTTATTCGAAAAGTTACAATTGTTCAAAACTGTTATTATAGAACTTCACTTTGTAAGAAATCAGAAAAATCCTTTATGAATGGGCATGCAGAGAAAAATCACAACTATAAAATTTCAGATAGGTCTCGAGACCGGCTAGAAACACTTCAACATATTGAGGCCTTCTGTTAATATAAGTTATGAGATTGTATTCATTACTTGGCCTGTCATGTAGTTTATAGCACTTGTATTCCTCAACAGCCAGCCATCTGAGTACAAACTAGGATCAGATTGCTTAATTTTGGTGATTGAACAAAAGCTGGTGTTTCAAAGTGATATGGCCATAACCCAAGACGAAGCTAAAAAAAATTCTAACAAAATGGAACAATTCTAATAATATACTGGAATGAAAATTTTGCAATGGGTAGAAGAATTATTGTGATTATAGGACTACCCCCACATTATTTCTTAACACCTACTGGATTAAACTGTATAAAACAGTATCGTCTTTTTTCCTTTCTTCAACCACATGATTCCATATTGACAAGATGTGTCTACTTTCCCCTCTGGGGAGACTTCTAAGTTCTCAGGCAAACCAAAATTTTAGTTTCAAATGAACTACATGGCACATTACACACAGAGTACCTCCTATTCAAAAAAAAAAAAAATTATGCAACCACAGTAGCATCTTCACTACAGCTAATCCCATAAATATATATTTCTCTCTTCCTTTGAGTTACATTATACCTAATTTTGTATAGAAATAGATATAAAATCCATGTACATGTTGCATTCACTTATTTTGAAAAGGTTGAAATATTTTATTGAATGCTGTTACAAATTGTAACCCATATTCATTACAAAATTACGGCAAGTTTATACAGTATTTTCCTTATTAAGAACTTTCACCTTTTCATATAAATGAGGCACTTCACATCACTTTCACATATCCAAATTGCCAGCATCATTATTCTGTTCTGAACATTCAGCATTGAGATTTGTGTCCAAATGAAGAGGGAACAGTTAAAAATTCAAATTTGAGAATAACAGACTTCAAAAGTTTTTAATTTATATTGGGTTTAAAACAACACAAAAACTTTGGAAATTTAAAAATTTTTCTTTTTAATTCAAATTAAAATATCTCCAAAACTTTGAATTGAAGTAATCAACTTTATTTCTTTAAAATACGAAGGAATCAGAGATAAAGTGAGAGATTTCATGAGATGAGATTTTATAGAGTTTGTGAATTGAATAACTCAATTTTCGGCTTGAATTGGAATTTCAGCCTGAATCAGTCTTTTTGCCAGAATTGGACTTATAACCCAAATCAGAATCAAAGTGAAGTTTTGAAGTTCCATAAAGTGAATTGAAGAATTCAAAGTTATTTTTTCAAAATTATCATTGCTATTTTCTAAGCTAAACTAGAGATCCATTTAGTTTTATGCCAGAGCCCTAATTAACCCTCCACAAGAGCTACCTTAAAAGTCTGCATAGAGTGTGGCTTTTAAGCAAGTGATAAATAAATAGCATTTAATATTTTTCTTGTCAATTCTCAAAGTTTAATATTTTTGTTATTAATTCAAAATGAATGCAAAAATCCAGTTTCATATGTTTGGATTTTATTAAAAGGAGTATACAGTAATAGTGGTGTCAAGAGGAAAAAACTGTACTTTTGACACTATTTTGTTTTTGGTGAGTGCTAAAATTTTAGGCAAAGGAATATGGGATAATAGACACTTCCACAGAAAATTTCCCTATAGACTTTGTTCCCCATCCTGTATTAAAAATCAAAAGAATAATTCTGTACAATAGCCATAACAGTTATCAGTGCAGAAAATTTCTAGCCTTGCCTGTTGCATTCATTTTTATACAAATGCCACTGGGAAAGGTATAAATCCACCACTTCTGTTCCCATCTATTGGTTAAATAGCAGATTAGACTGGAATCTTTAACCTTTGGTGACAGTCTAAGAAGGAAAATGGAACAGGAAACTACTCCACTATTTTTTCTAAGAGGTCATGGCAATTCACAGATAATAAAGGAGAGAAAGGTGTGGAGTGCCATAATCACTTATGTCCTGAAATGACATGGTATTTAAAAATAATGTAAAATATACATAGTTTTGCAAAGTTTCGTTTTGTTATACTCTGTTGCAATTAAATCTCATTCATTCTGCATGCTGGCCAGATGTGACCAGGCAGAGGACGGTGGCCAATTGTGAATGTTCCCACCAGTAAAAGTGATGCCTCTTGGGAATATCAGACCTGCTTAAAAGCAGGCTCTGAGGATGACTTGACACAATTGTGGCCACTGGTTGTCACATCAGGTGCTGCTGCCACCGCCACCACCACTACGACCTTGTCACCATGACAACAGAGTTGTGGACCTGACACAATGCAAAGCACTATTACTGTCAACATCGCTAGCTCCTTCACTGCCACTACTTAACATGACCACACATTTTAACGAATGTTACCGCTTCCTGGCTTGACCTAAAAGTTTGGTTATCCAGTTTCAACTCAAACATCCAAACCTCAATTCCTCCCAGCTACAAACCTTCATTGATACCAACATCTGCTGTCATCTCGGTCTATCTTGACATACCTTGACTTGTTTCCAAGGCATTCTCTTTGCAGTCGACACCAGTGACATCCATTCCACAGGACAGATCTACTTTAACTCATTTACAAGACATTCCTTTCACAGTCGATGCAGTGACCTCCGTTCCACAGGACAGCTCTACCAACAATAAATGTTGTTTCACTCTAATCCTTGTTATTCCTTTCTCTTGCTACTATATGCTTAATATAACAGCTTAATATAATACAATGCCAAATAGAGGAAATTGGAATAGGAAGATTGTGTTGTGGCAATCCTTCAAGTGATGAGAGCTTGCCTTGATAAATCAGCATTTAAAATTCTAGTTTTTATGTGTGCCTAAACATAGGCCAATGGGAAACAAGCAGTGGATTTAAAAACAAGGCAAACACAAAAGTTAGGCTTATATGTTTGTTTAGCAACAACAACAAGCATTAGAAAACAAGCAATATATTTTCAGTGTAAAAAACTTTATTTGCCACTTGACTAAATCAGATTGAATTCAGATAGTAAACAAATTAAAAAGTAATAGAAAGTTGGTAAACAAATCTGCATTGTTATTCTTCTCTGGAAAGTTTGTAGAGAGATATTAAGTAGAATTTATCGCCAATTAGACGAGAAATTATGCTTGTATGCAAAAATGCTAATATATTAGTTGAAAACAGTTGAAGCATTTGAGATAAGAAAAACATGTTCCATGTAAAGATTTTTATCAATTATCATCACCTTGAGAAGAAGGTTGAGCAAACATTTACTGAATGAACTGGAATGAAGTCAGTCAAAGCATAAAAAGTTCACATTCATTTTTATCAATGAACTCGTCTTACAGTAAAGTGAATGTGATAAAATATGAGAAAAAAAATGTGTATTCATCGGAGAATGCATTTATCTCTATTTAAAATTTTATATATATATATATATATATATATATATACACACACTACAGTTCAAAAGTTTGAAGCCAGTGCCAGAATTAGCATGGAATGAACTTGACAGAGTAAAAAAAAAAAAAAAAAATTAAAAAGAACTCTTAGAGTCATTGAAAAAAGAATGGAATCAATTATCAAACTTATACTTTGAGAAAATTTTGCAATGAATGCCAAAGATTTCTCCTGCAGTAATCAAGGCTAAAAGAGAATATTTACAGAGAGCAAAATTTAATCATAAAATGCTTTTTTCTTTTTGTCATAATAAAATTTCTAAGTAAAAAAAAAAATCATGTCTCACTTTTTTTAATCATGTATAATAATTTTCTCTTAATTAAAGTACAAAACAATTACTTTTTTTTGGATTATCCATAATTGTTGAAATCTGTTGTGTTTTTAATTTACAGATATATGGTGTGCCAAGCAAAGAATTGGCAAAATTATTATCACTTTCAGGAATAACTGACCTTGAATAACCTTGAATAAATTTCTTAAATAATCATTTGACTCTCATATCATTACTTAACTCTGATTGGTTCTTTTATGATTGATTAATTACTGCTTGATCTTGTGACTTGTCATTTAAAGATTATTTGCAAACAACTTTTGTCTTTCTTTTTGCCTTTCTCATATAGCTAAACAACTCACTGATTTTGAACGTCAAGTTATCATACTTTTTTAAAGAAGAACGTATTGATTGGTGAAATGTGCAGAAATTCTTCCAGAATTTTTAGGTCACATCAGTCATCACCAGTTTTCAGTGATTGTCTCATGTCTTTCTGAATTTACCACTTTTTTTACTTTGACCCCTGTAGTATCTGTGCCTCATGTTTAATCCTTTTTTACAGTGTCAAGTGGTTGAGTTTTGTCTTTCTCCTAGACTAGTTGCAAACCATGACTTGATATCCCAGTTTATTCTCCTATTTAACCCCCTGTAGCAAGGAGAAATAATAGATTCATACATTTTTCAATGGTATTTGTATGAGAGGGAATGCAATGAACTCAACTTGAATTAGGCTCACCTATTTCTTGTTCTGAACTGTGAAACATTAGACCGCCTGCACATCTCTCATAACAACTAAAATGGACATGACATGAAAGCTGAAGAGAAAATAATGTTGACATTCCACACTACTTTAAATAAAAGGTTAGGAAGGAAACCCCTTTTAATACTAGAAAGAGTGATAAAAGATACTGGACTTGAGAAACCTGTTTTCCTAAAAAATGTTTTAAGAGAAAGATTTTATAAATTTCAATGAAAAGTAGCATTGGATGCTTGGTCAATTAATGCTGAATGTTTCCTTATAAGGAAACAGCTAATGTTACCATTATCATAATATGTATATATGCACACACAAAATGAAGATTAAATATACTTTTTTTTTTAAATATAAAACTACTTTTGTCATTTCAGCAATGTAATTCTCAAAAAGCTGCATACTTGTCTCTAAAACACAATGTAATATTATATCAATATTGATTCACATATAAAAGTGATACAAAGAACGAGTTCAATAATTTGAACAATTTTCAGGATGACATTTGAGTTTGGTAAAATGATAAATTTAAAATATGAATGGGATTTTGGCTTAGCTTGTTCATTGATTAGATATACCAACAAGGAAGGATTCAAAAGCCAAAAAAAAATAAAAATAAAATATGACAACAAATAACAGTTGCTTGTGCTGCTATTACAGCATTATTTGGCTAACAACTGCAAACGAACAAAAAGTTTAATACTTTCTACAGTGCAAGAACATTTCAGTTCATTCAATAATAATTTAAAATGAAAATGTGTTTCAAAATTGAAATGTCTGCTTCAGCAGTTACCATAATGTGGAAATAATAATCAATGATTGACTATAAAATAAAGATTATAGATATTAAAATAATAAAATGCCAATCTGTTCTTTCCACAGGACTCAGTAACTAAAAGAGACTAAAAAAAACAAACAAAATCAAATCTGGAGTATATCTTACAGTATGAGATCAAATTTGGTTCCTGAAATTTGCTTATCCTTCTATAAAAATAATTGACTGCTTATCACAACTCTTTGTAAAAAAAAAAAAAAAAAAAAAAAAAGGGAAATAAAAGAAGCTTTTAATAAATAAAGTATACTTGTCCTTATGCACTTGTTACCTCTGCTATTGAAGTTGTGTTTGTTTGGTCACATGATATTTCTGAAAGTTAGTAATTTTTAAAGACATTTTATGGTAGAGTGGGCCATAAGCAAAGAAACAACTCATTTTGGGGGCAACAGTCTAAAATATACAGAAAAATTGAAACTCCTATAATTACTTCAGTAAATAAAAATATATAAATGTACTGTTTAATAAATAAATAGAGTATACATTAAAAGTAACATTTTAAGTGATAAAAATCTGTCGGAGTGATAAATAAAGTCAAAAAATTATACATATATATATATATATATACACATTTTATTATAGGATATTACATTTGAACATATATAAAACCACTACATAAATGCACTCATCTTTCGATGCATATCCTATAATAAAGAATATTGCTCTAATATTGTATTGACCACTGTTTTAAAATTAATGTTGTGAACATATGAATTTATATTTGATTCATTCTCATTTCATTTGTGTGTGTGTGTGTGTGTGTGTGTGTGTGTGTGTGTGTGTGTGTATATATATATAGTTAAACCTAGGTTTAACTAGGTCTGCTCTACTCACTGTATTGAGCACTTTAGTTATTTTGCGTACTCACATCGGGGTTTTTTCTTTGGGCCTTGGACTTGCATGCATGCTGGATGATTATTTTCAGCTAACGTACATGTTCTTGGTTCTTTCTTTATTTTATACCTTTTTTCCCTTTGGTATTGGTTTGTTTATTTGCAAATCAAGACACTGAAGGTTTTCCGAGTGAGTATAGTTTTTTATAAGATTTCTATTAATATATATATATATATATATATATATATATATATATATATATATATATATATATATATGAGCGGTGTGGACATAGGTGCCAATACTGAATGGAAATAGTCTCTTTCATACTTAAACATGGCCTGATGATTGCATTTAAGCATGAAATTGTCATCATTCAGTGTGTATACCTATATTCTTACTGCTTATATTTACATACCCTCTGTGCCTGTTATTGAGGCAGTTTTCTAGAAATTTAAAATATTGTATATACTCATGCATAAGCTGATATCATAAATAATCGGAACCCTGAAAATTTTTGCATGAATTGTAACCACCACCCCAAACAATTTACCAGTGTATAGTGCGACTTGTCAATGAAAATACATGGTTATAACCTCTTCAAAAAAAAAAATTACCTGTGTACAGTGCAACCCCTATACTCAAGTATATGTGTTATCTTAAAAACTAATGATTTATTTTGATATTGATACAATGCTTGGCAAATCTATGTTTCCAACAAAGTTGAATGTAGTTTAGGACTTTACCTCCTTGCTATGTGCCATATCTACAGAGGCAAAATCAGGCAACAAAGTTGACAAACGACTGGCCAAAGCAAACCCAACTTTGAAAGATTTGAACATGAAGGTTTGGCTGATTTGAGACTTTGATTGGTGACCCACAGCTGGTAAGGTTCTCACAGCTGGCAATTCCATACTGGCATCATACTGCTGCATAACCAATGCATTTACACCATTTACATTATTTAAACTGTTGTCTTCATCTTTATTCTCATATTCATGACATTTTGGCTGTTGTACATTCCAGCATTCTTCAGACAATATACATTGGAATTTTGAATTGAATCCTTTATTTAGTCCACTGTGGTAGATTGTACTAGTTCCACATGCCATGCCTTTTCTGAATATCTCAGTTTCAGTTAATTTCCTTTAGTAACTCAACTCTCCAAGTTTTTGTTCACCTATGCTGTGGACAGATATTGAACTCACAACTCTTTCCGTCAAGTCACTGGATTACTTCAATTTTTTATTCACTGGGCCATGTGTTCTTGGGCATGGCATAAGGAACTAGAATAATCTACCCCAGTGGACTAAATAAAGAGTTCAGTTTGAAATTTCAATACATATTGCCTGAAGAAAGCAGGAGCGTACAATGGCCAAAATGCTATGAATATGAGAATAAAGATTAGGACATCAGTCTACATAATGTAAATAGTTACCTCATCTCAGAAATATCTAGACAGATAAACAATGCAGTCAGGCAGATAACTTTATATTATTACTAATTAGTACTACTGAATCTAGTACTGAGTCATTAACTGGAGGACAGATGGGCAGCAATACTAAGTAACACCACTTTAAGTTTATGAGCCAGAAAAGATGAAACATTGTATTCTGATGATTTAGATTGTGAGGGATATTCCCTAGTACTGGTACCATATAAGTCAGTAATAACTTTCATTTTATTTGAAAGTAGATGGAGAGAATCCTTTACTCTAGAGCCCAGATACCCACTTAGCTTCTAAACAGAAGGCAAATATAAAAACATGTTTACAGAAGATAATAAAATGCACCAATGTAGGAAGATCCCAAATAAATAAACTGTTTTATTTTTAATCATGAACAAATGTTTTCACTCTTTTGTCACAAAAATTGCCATGACCTTTTCCTTGACATTTTTCACTTGAGTAATTCTTGTAAACATTTGAGTCAAATTAATATTTACCATCAATATAACTGAAGGGTATATTATGAGTAAGATTATAGTTTCTAGTAAGCAGATCTTTTTTTTTTTTTTTATTGACAAAAACTAAGGTAAAATTAATATTGAAAAACTGATGTAAGCTTTGTTGACTGAAGAATTCTCTGATCATTTTCAATGAGTCAATATACACTTGTCATATATATATAAACAGATATTGCAAATAATAACCACTTATTTTTTATTTTCTCATGAAGGCAAAGATTGTCTGGATGGTATCATATTTTGAAGATATAAGAACTATGAAAATGACAACAGAGTTTGGCATCAATTGTCTGAATCTGAAAGAATCAAGATCTTAGAGAAAAATCATATGATTCTAAAGTATCTTATGGTTGATCAAAATAGCACTACAGAGTTGCCCAAGAGAATCATGGGACTGAACACATAAAAATGGTACTCTTTTAAAGGTAGAACAAAAGATTTTGAAAATAGTTTTTATATGAAAATTATCAAGCAAATGTGACATTGCTTTTATGACATCAACAATTAGTGGTTTATTTAAGGCAAAAGCACATTTTTAACTGTAAGAGTTTTTTTTTGTTTTTTGAACATATATTGCATGCAATCATGTTGTATCTTTATTCAATGTTAGGAATTGAAGTTGTGTATGCCATATTTGGTTGAATTGTATAATGGTTAATCTTGGCCTGTGGTTCTCAAGTTTGTTTTTTTTACCCATGGACCACTTTTGACCAATTTTTAGGGGTAGACCCCCATAAACATTTCATGAAAAAAAGATTATTTTATTTTTTTACTAACAGATAAGTTTAGGAGTTGTATTATAGAAATAGTAAATGTATTTGCTAAACTAATTTAATGAAAATAAACTTGTATTTAACAACTAAATTCTATGGAACATTTCTGTACACTAGTAAAATAACTCATAATAAACCATTTTAAAATATGTGAGTAATTAATAAGTTTTAAGAAACCGAAGATTATTATGTGGTTGATGCCATTCTGTTAGTTTTTATATTCGGCTCCATTGATGTCAATGATAGTTGAAGGTCACTCCTTTCCACAATGTTACTCTATTAATTAATTCATATTAATATATTAATATTTCATTTTATTAATATTTGCAAATAATAATATTATTTATTAATAATATATTAAATTAATTTATATAATAAATTATATTATTATATAATTTTCCTTTATATATCCTTCTCAGTTTTTATTTATTCAACTTTTACAAGATTCAATAAGATTGAGCAAAACCAAGATTCCATCCCTATCTATTTCTCACAGATGAGAAAAACATTTAACGTGTTGTTGGAATTATTTGGGTCCTGAGAAACTAGAATTTAGATATTTGTTTATACTATGCTATTTGTAGAAATTATCATTATTTTTGAATTTCTGACAAAGAATTCTTCAATGGTAAGAAAAGCAAGCTGGTCAATTTATGGAACTATGGAGATAATGAAGTTGAGCATGTTGAATTGTCATTTTCTGAGGCCTGGCTAGGTAATTTGAAGTCATTAATCATTGTTATCAGAAAAGATTTCCCAATATAAAACCAGTGCAAATTTTGCTTAGTTGCCATTCTTTGAAGTGGAGAGCAAACATCAGACACAAGACACACGCCCACATTTTGGTAGATTGAGTTAACACACAGTCATGAATAATTGAGGAAGAGATGACTGGCAGGCTATTACTTTAGTGGCTGTGACTATAATTTCCAAATCACCACCTGCAGTATAGAACTTGATTTTGCAGTAGATAATACAGACATTTTATTTAATTGGTTTTTCTTTATATTCAATAAACCTGTTGTTAGAATTATCAACAATGTTGTGAATTTTAATGAAGGAGTTCTTATTCCAGTTTGATTGAAACTGTCTTAGGATGAATAGAGATGAAAGTTTACCATGGCCATAGGCAGGAATTATGCAATGTTGTCTGTGGTACACAATGTATATAAGGGGATCAACACTAGACTTTGCCATTAATGCCACTATTATAAGATTTTGGGAAAACTGAATAACCCTATTAAGATGACACACTGGCATCATTGAGGAGAGAAAAGAAAGTCAGAAGACACATAAGGTTGGTATTATACAATGAAGCTAGTGGATCGAATGGATCATGACTGAGAGGAGAATAAGGAGAAGAGGTAGAGATAGGAGACAAAGGTATGTAGTATATGAGTTGAGAAGTGATAGGTGTTTTAGATGTGTCAACAATAAAGGGTTATCAACACCAGTGGGTTATACTTTCTTTAATTCTGAACTGATATGTAATAGGATTTCCTTAATGGATGCTCTATATTTGTAGCCCTGTGCTAAAACTCAGCTAAACTTTGGAAATAACTATTTGATCCCATAATTGTAAAAGAGATTCAATTACTAGTTTGACTGCAAAGTATAAACACTGGTTCATATGAACTAAACAGTTGAAATAACTGTTAATGTTGTGTCTCTTTGAATAAGTATATGACATCAGCTTGTAAATCATTAAGCAAAAGTAATGAGATTCTCTGCAGATACTGATTTAAATAATGAGAATGGAAAATGGCAAAGTCATGATCAAGAGATAATGGAATGGTGAATCTGAAGAATAAGAATTCTTTTGATTCAATTATGCTTTCAAGACAATGCTGAAACTATAGATGTGGGTAAAATCAATGTTCTTATTTTTTAAGACTACTGTTCACTCAATATAAGACACAAGAGCCACTCAAGGTATAGGCTTACTGAAAGATTTTGTTTTATGAACAGAATTGGAGAAGGTAAGAATTGTAGAGTATGGGCTTATGACTCTGTACTTGAAGATTATAATGGTCAGGGAAACATCCTCTTAGGATTCTGTTCTACAAAGCAGTAGCTCTTTGGAAAAAGTTGTCTGAATGAAACTGCCATCTAAACAATATGAAAAGAATTATCATGATTCATACCCTGTGTACATGGTCTTAACTGTAAAGATCTAAAATGGTGAAACTAATGAATGTAGCTCTTGAGAACATTTTTCATGGAAATAATGTAGCAATTGGTTTACTTTGGGAAAGGAGTTGTAAGGTCAAAAATTATTTGTCACAATTATATATATTTTGCATCACATAATGAGTCTTGTAAATCCTTATGGTCATAGTGGCACCACATTTACTGCAGTAGGGTGTCAAGGGCAAGGTAACCTGACAGAGACTATCTGTAGTCACGCTGGTTTTAAATACCATTTCTTTCTCCTAGACTGGTTAGAGAACCCAGTCTGCTCTCCTATTTAATCTATAAAGTGAATGAAACAGAATCTTCTAGAATTTGAACTTGGCTTGTCAATTTCACAGTGTCAATAATTTTTACACTATTTATCTGTGTGTTAGTATAGGTGCCTAAATGCTTTTCTCAGATCAAAGGTTAAACATGGCTAAGCAAGGACCATCCTTATTATAGCCTGATGGACTGGGACTACAGAATCACAAAGAAGTATACAAAATAACAGAAACAGCATCAATTGAGGATTTTCCACAATGGATTGTACACGTAACATGAAGAGAAAATAATGTGATAATCAAAATGTTGACTTCTGAGACTATTTCAAAAAAAATTTTTAGAAGGAATCCCCAATCAAGATTGCAAAGAGAGCTTGACTTGAGAAAACTTTTTTTTTCCTGAAAACTTGTTTTAATAGAAAGATTTTATAAATTTCAACTGGCAGAGGCACTGGTTGCTCAGTCAATAAATGCAAATTTTTCCTTATAATGAAATTGCTAATATTACATTTACCAATAAGTGATGATTAGCAAGTATACTATTCACAATTTATGTAGTGAATTAGATTCTCACTGTGTATGCCATTGTTATGACATTATACTAACCTAAGCAATGGTTATAAAATAAACTCATAAACAATTGGTAATTAGTATAATTTCACTCTCAGAGGTATTCCAGAAGAAGACAAACTGTTAGAGAATCCTTCAAGAGAAAATTATGATAGAAAAAAAATTATTTAATTTGTTCCTTTGTAAATTATGCTAACTTCTGTGTACTATGTATAAAAGAGAAGCTATTTTTAGCACACACACAGTTTGTACAAATAATAAAAGAAGAAAACTATAATTAGAATTTATTAGTGTTATTTCACTGGAAAAATAGTTTTTCCCATCCTCAACTGAATGTGAACTCCATGTTACTGTCACTGTGTTCTAAATCAACCTGATTCTTTTCTTTTTTTTCTGCATCTGAAGCATACCTTAAGTCAATACCTCTGACTTCAATGTACCATTTTTGGCTCTGTTGTCCTCCCAAAATTTGTAGATAAATCATACAGATGTATGCTGGGATTTTTTCCTAACTAATAAAATGAACCACTTCTTGCTCTCATCCACAATATTTTTGTTCTTTCTTGTTTTGAAGTCAGAACACTAAAAATCACTTGACTGCATCCCTTTTGCTAACACCATACTTACTTTGTGAAAGTTTTACCTTGTTATTGTTGCTTCACCTAGTTTTTTCTTGCATATATATATATTATATATATGCAATTTTTTATATATTATATATGCATGGTACTTATTGGAAAGTGGTCAATATCAGTTATAGAGCTGACACATATTTAGTTGGATTGATGTGAGTTTGTGACCCTGAGTTTTACACTCTCTGCAATCATCAGAGTGTGTGAAACCCAGGGTCACAAACTCACATCAATCCAACTAAATATATATATATATATATATAATCTTCACTCCATGAGCAGTGTTTTTGTTTGCCTTTAAGTCAGAACGCTATAATCACTTAAATGTGAACACCATTCTTACTTTATGAACTTTTTTTGCCTTATTAATGTTGCATTACCTATTAGGTTGGTGCAAAAATAATGTCGTTTTTGAAGTTAAAAAATATGTCAAAAAACGATATTATTCTTGCACCAAACTAATAGTTTTGACTTGAATATATATTGTTTGCTTAGTATTATTCTGACCTGTTCTTTTTCTTTCTTTTGTTACTGTTTACTGGAAACTTTGTCATTTCCTTTTGTGGGGATTTTTTTTTTTCACAGTAAGGTTCACCTTGTACAAGGCCCAGTAGCCACTTGAGGCAGAGGGTTGTGCTAAGGGGTAGTTTATACAGATAGGAGGGGAAGATAACAGTTAACTCAAGACTTGTACAAAGTTGTAGTGATTGGGAAAACATCCCCTAAGCAGCTTGTTCCACAGGGCAGTGGTACTCAATAAAAAGCTATTCAAGTAGAAGTTACTTCTCACTGATTGAATATGGAGGGAATGTGGGTGGTTTTCTACAATGTAAGTGTCATGGCAGGTCCTTACCTGGCAGAACCAAGAAATGTAGTTTATCTGAATACTTTCCCTGTAAGTAGAGATAGAGTAGTGGTTGAAGGGTGAAAAATAATTCATCACCCAACAAGACTCAAAGACACTTTGAACTCAAGACTGGAATGTTAGGAATGGGCATCTCCTGCCCAAATATGAATTTTTACTATTTCCACTTAACCATGGTCATTTTTGAGTTAAGTCTAAAGTAAGTTTATGGTAGATGTAGCTGTGTTGGCATTTGGATTAGGTCACTGTTGTAACCTAGGGAAATTTACTGAATAGAATAATCACACAAAGGTTGGTAATGAACTATAATACTTAAGACATGAATGACACACATAAGATAAGATTTGCTAGTGGTACATAGAAGAAGTAGTCAACTGCTAGAAGTGAGTCAAGTGAATTCTACAATCTCCAACTGAAGACCAACATACAGTATTTACTACTGTATTTATGTGAATGGGGACACCCATTATCATCTGTAGGTATGCTACAACAGTTACATTTGTTATTCATGTACATTTGTGGCTAGTCTGTTGTCAATGTTTAACATGTGTAGTAATGAGTAACTGAGAAATGTTCTGCTTATCAATGACAGGATATTCATATTGTGACCAGGCAAATATGAATTTTACATACATCTGTGTGAATGGTAATGTATGTGAAGCTACATAGCTGTATTAGATATCATTTACAGACTGAAGGCAGCTGAGTCATTGAACCTTTTTCTGCTGTTGCTGAGGCAGGATCCATGGCACCACTGTGGATTGAGAAAGACCAGGATCTGCTTGCATGTCTGGTTCTAATATACAGTATACTCTACATCTCATAATACCACATAGAGGATAGTTCAGGAGCAGTTTCTGTATCTGTATGATTTGCAATGTGTGCAGGGTCTATTGCCCTCTGATCACTCACCATGAGAGAACCTTTGTCTATGATTTATTGCAGAAATTGCTGATCTCTTGTTTGTCACTTCCATCTTGTTTATGGACAAGGCAACATTTAGAAGAGATAGAATAACAAATTTGCACAACCAACATTTGTGAGTGAATCAGAATCCTCATTGTACAATACAGGCTAGACACTAGCATCAGTTGATGATTAATGTGTGGGCTGGAATTGTAGGGATTGACTGGTAGGTCCATATGCTCTCCAAGAACATCTTACAAGAGCTGTCTACAGAGACTTTATTTCAAAAACACTTCCAGACCTGCTAGCGGATGTATGCCTGCTAATACACAGATGCATGTGATTCATGCATGATAGGGCTCCAGCACATTTTAGTTATATTGTTTATGAGGCACTGGCTGACATCTACCATGAAAGATGGATAGGTAGAGGGGGAGCCATGTCCACAGCCTGCAAATTACCCAGAACTCAATCCTTTAGATTTTTATCTGTGGGACCACTTAAATCAATTGGTTTATGCAGCAGACATTAATAATGCTGAGATGCTTCATCAATATATCATGGGGACTGGTGAAACCATTCAACATCGTGTGAGAGTATTTGAAAGGAACCATTAGTTAATGATCTGAAGAGTAGATGAATGTCTAGAAGCAAGCAATGAAAATTTTGAAGATTTGTTATGAGTTGCTGGGTTGAGGTACAACAGTGGCCTTTTGGACGTATGTTTATATGAACATTTTAATTAGCAAATAAACAAGCCACTCCCACCAAAATAACCGCCAGAATAGACTACCCACAATGCACCGCTGACACGTATATATAGTAAAGAAAAAATCCAACACTCATGGACTGGCAATTGCGTCTAGCATGAATAGCCTGTCGTCTCTGAGTGTTGACTTCAATGTTCACTTTTATATTTACATAAGCTCTATCTCTGATATTTAACACTTTATCCCATAAATATATATATATATATATATATGTGTGTGTGTGTGTATATATATATATATATATATATATATATATATATATATGTGTGTGTGTGTGTGTGTGTATTTTTTCTCTCACCTAAGAGGAAATAACATCATAATTATCAATATGGGCAAAAATTAAAATCTGTATCAAGACAAGCATCTAACACAACAAAGATTATTGCCATGGCAACTGTCTCACAAGTTGTTTACTCTTTGATATATCTTCTTTCTTATTTATAAAGAGAGTTTAATTTATTACTCAAAGTTTTATAAAGAGGAAAATGAGAATAGAGGCTTTACCTGAAAAGAGCATTTTTTTTTATTTAAGACTATTACAAATATTTTACTAATATTTTTGAAAATGAAATCATGTGATCAAGTTGAGAATATACTTATTTTATTATAAACTGATTATTTTATTTGTTTTACAATATGCATCAGGTGATGTTAGATATGTTGAGAAATCTTTCAAATTTGGTTGATATCACATCTAATAATGAGATTGCTTACATGCCCTGAAGAAAAATATTATACAAGTCTATATATTTCAATGAGCCAAAAAGGAAGAAAAGAATCAACTGTGATATTTGATAATATAAATTATTAGGTTATTCACAAGATGAACTGAAGACAGAAAACAATGCCAATGTATGGCACAGAGTATAATACTCTGCACAGAGAAATTAACAAAAAATACATGCAGGCTAAAGGGGAATGGCTCAATAAAAAAATGTACAGAAATGGAAAGAATGAGTAACACAAATAAAATAGATATGCATAAAAAATAGAACAGGACAAAAGACATGTTCATCAGCAGGATGCATATAATTCAAGGATGGGACACCGCTATTAGAGAAAGGAAAATACTTCAGAGATGGAATGAATACATTGGAGAATTCTTCCATGTGAAAAGAGAGCACTGGCAATATATAGAAAATATCAAAGGACCAGAAATATTAAAATTTCAAGTGGAAACAGCAGGACCAGATGGAATTGTAATAGAGATGCATTGACAAGATTAGACATAATAAATGAAATATATAACAGTTGTGATATACCAGAACACCTAAGTAGATTTATTTTTTATAGCCAGGTACAAACAGATGTGAACTCCAATGGACAATCAGCCTAATGAGCTGTATATCAAAACTTATCTGAATTCTGATGAATAAAGCACATAACAGGATAAGACCTGAAGTAGGACAAGAACAATAGAGAAACAAGGAATGTAATATTTATGTTCAGAATGGCATCAGAAAGAGAAATACAAATGCTACAAAGAACTGCTGGAAATGCTAGGTAACGAAATCAAATCACAAAAAAAATCTAAAACCTAAACTGGTAAGAAACTACTTACACATAGATAGAAAATGAGTTCAGTAAATATACAAAAATAGAAAGAGCTGTAAGACAAGGGTGTGTCTTCTCACTAGACCTATTCAACCTTTACAGTGAAGCAATCCTAAGAAAATTAGAAGTTCATTATTGGCAGCTACAGTCCGAACAAGATAACATATGCAGATGACAAAGTATTGATAGCAGTCATTAAAAGGAAACTACCATAACTCCTACAGAAGCAATGAAGGAATATCAAAAGAAAAGACTAAACATCAATTTGCAAGAAGACAGAATGTATGGTTGTTAGCAAAAGAAGCAAACCAACTTGAAAATTACAAATTGGTGATGCCAAAATAAGACAAGTACAAAAATTTAAATATCTGGGAAGTGTTTCTACAGGCAATAGGAATCCAAAGGCACATTGTGATGGAGAAAGATGCTAAGCATAGAAAGGAAACTACAAGAACTACAGAATTTAGTATTGAAGGAAAGTGAGACTAAGAAAGAATGAAACATCAGTTGCAAGACGACGAAATGCATGGTTGTTAGCAAAAGGATCAACCCAATATGCAAATTACAAATTGGGGATAAATATTTGGGAAGTGTCTTAACAGAGGATAGAAAGTCTGACACTGAAATCCCAAGGCGCATTGGGATAGCCAAAAATGCTTTCCAAAAGCTAAGCAAAGTATTAAGAAATAGAAAAATTTCACAAGAAATAAACAAAAGAGTATTGACATGAAAGATATTCTCCTCGAGAATATCTTTCCTTCACATGCATGCTCAAAACATGAGGCTCAGTGAAATAAACAAAGAGAGGTAATTTGGTATGTCAACAACATTTTGGACACTAAATTAGATTTTGTGATATATTAGGTGTGCGTAAAGAAATCTCCATTGCCCTATTAGTTTTTATACTAATATTCACCCAATACAAGGTCCAAGAGCCACTCAAGGTAGAAGGTTACTGTGTGATGTGAGCATAAGAAGTGAAGTTTATGGGTCTATGCAGTAAAGATAATGATTAACTTTAGACTTGAAGAGATCTAGATTGCAGTGATTGGAAAAACATTCTGCTAGGTGTCTGTTCTGGGAAGAAAAAGGTTCTTGAAAATGATAGACTGAATATACAGTAGAAAACCATGTAAGTAAAAATGAAAAACTGGAAAATCACACCTAATGTACTGGCTGTGTGCAAAGAGTTAAGCACAGAGAAGAATAAGCAATATTTTCATTTATACTTTAATTTTTAATAAATATCAATACCTAACACTCATCCTGGGTTAGGAAATGCTTAAAAAAACAACAACCCCCCCCCCAAAAAAAAAAAAAACAGCTGGATCTGCTTCAAACAATGTCAATTGATCAGCCTGGTGTACTTTTGGTCAGGTGTCAGAAAATGTGGCACACACCAAAGAGAAATCTTCATGTCCAGTTCATTGGGCAG
This sequence comes from Acanthosepion lycidas, assembly GCA_963932145.1. Classification (NCBI taxonomy): domain Eukaryota; kingdom Metazoa; phylum Mollusca; class Cephalopoda; order Sepiida; family Sepiidae; genus Acanthosepion; species Acanthosepion lycidas. The sequence continues at coordinate 23,863,564 of OZ010582.1, forward strand.
GATATTCTCAACTCCCATATGGATATGCTAATAGCAATTTATAGTCAATATATATTAAATGCACTATGATATAACATGTAACAGCAAATCACCATCTTTTCTCTTGAATCCTGTTCTTTTTAATTTCCTTTCTCCTTGGTGACATTTTCTCAGCAACCTCATTCGTTTTTGTGGCTTTATTAGTGATATGATTAAAGAAAAAGAAAACTTGCCTGAGTTGAAATAGATAAAATTCTGAAAATCTAATATGCATGATCCACTAGTAAAAAATGGACATTCTAAAGATGTTTATGACAAAAATATTAAGGAAAGATTATGTAATTCAATACGTACACTATAGGCTAAAACTTTGGGGCTATACTTTGGAATTTAAAGAATTGCTTAAACATTAAAGGTTATATGATTTTTTTCAAAGTTAATTGATTAGGTTGGTGCAAAAATAATGTCGTTTTCTCACATATGTTACTGTGTGAGAAAACGACATAATTTTTGCACCAACCTAATAATAGCTCACTTCAGGACAGAGGAACTTTCTCTTTCTAAAGGCTTTTATTCAATGATAATAATAATAATAATAATAAAATAACCTGTTACTGGGTAAAGTTTCCTTAAAATTTTAGCTCTTTCTTTTTAATCTACCTTACTGGCTAATGGTAATCTTAGGATTGGCAGATTTAAAATTTTAGGTAACCTCCTCTCTAAAAACTGAGTGTCATACACTAACAGATGAAATACATGAATAAGCTGAAATTTTCATTGGCTGATTATGAAGGAGTGATGTTAGAGCTCTTCATCAAAGTTGATATAATGTCATCATCACTTTGATACTGGTACCCAGTCAAGTGTTCTTTCATGCTGAGGTACATATGATAGTCAAATCAGGAAAATAAGGAGGGTGATGAACCAGTTCAAAGCTACAGTCATGCACAGCAGTCATTGAAACCAAGCACTTGTGTGCAAAAACATTGTTCTGATGAAATAAGTTCCCTTTCATCAATTTTCCTGGGTGTTTGGTCATGATAGACTTTTGTAACTGACTCAACAAGTTGACATAGTACTCTCTATTGATGGTATGGCCCTTTTGAAGGTAGTCAATAAATGATGCCTTTTGCATCTCAACAAACTAAGGTCTTCACCTTCCCCACAGATGAAATGAATTTGGCCATCTTTGGAGCAGGTGAGGAGTATTATTTCTACTTCATGGATTTTCTCTTTGTCTCTGGCTCAAAGTGATGAACCTAACACTCATCCTGGGTTAGAAAATTCTCAAAGAAACCAGCCGGATCTGATTTAAACAATGCCAATTGATCAGCCCGGTGTACTTTTGGTCAGGTGTCAGAGAATGTGGTACACACCAAAGAGGAATCTTCATCATGCCCAGTTCATTGGGCAGAATATTCTCAACTCTCTCATGAATATGCTAATAGTCAATTGTCTATCATCTATCACGATGTGTTGAAGGTTTTCTTTGGCAGTAGCAGTTGCAGGATGTCCAGATCTTTGGTAATCTTCAAAACTCTTCCTTCCCCTCCTAGATTCAGCTGCCTACTTTTGTACTGTTGATAAATCTGGGGTGTCATCCCTTAATGTAGGAACCATGTCAGCATGACTGTCCTTGGGGACTAAACCCTTTTCCTGTAGATAACACCATGATACCAAATTTTGTCCATTTTCAATAGAAGTCACTACTAGTTGCTTTCAAAGTCTTTGAGCAATCAGATGTCCGTTTATCCAGAAGAAAATAATGCATTTATTAATTAGAAGAGTTTAAATTAATGCATGCAAGATTTCACAGCTCTAGCATCACTCCTTTATATCCAGCCAATGAACTTTTCAGTCCATAATTGTAGTTTCAGTATCCTAGCTTAGTAGGATTTATGAAGTATGAAACTTACTAATTATTATAAGCTCTGGTTTATAGTGTGTATATATATATATATATATATATATAAAGTAAATGAATATAACATATATATGAATAATTGAATATGTACACTACTGTTCAAAAGTTTGAAGCCCCTCCCAGAATTAGCACAGAATGGACTTGATAGAAGAGTAAAAAAAAAAAAAAATGAAAAAGAGCTCGCAGATGCATTGAAAAAGAATGGAATTAATTATGAAACTTATACTTTAAGAATTTTTTGCAATGAATGCCAAAAATGTGTGCAGCAGTAATCAAGGCAAAAAGAGGATATTTTGACGAGGGCAAAATTTAATCATAAAATGCTTTTAACTTTTTGTCATAATAAAATTTCTAATACAAAATCATGTCTCATGTTTTAACCATGTATAATAATTTTCTCTTATTTAAAGTACAATGCAACTACTTTATGGGCCAATTTAAAAAATTACCAGGGGTAGCCTCAAATTTTTGAACTGTAGTGTATAAAATTTTGAAAACTACACAAATATTAAGCAGACAAGTGTCTAAATTTCTGATGAAAACAGAGAAGCATAAATCAATATGGAACTAAAAAATATTGTAAATGAACCAAGCATTTTAAAGTTTAAGTTGTATTTTGTACTTCTAGAAAAATCATTATTTTCAGTCATCAAAAATATTTTTTTATGAAGTTTTTATATTAGAATGAGAAAAGTCTCATTGAAGTAGCAGGTTCCATGGAGATCAAGTCTGGTGTTATAGGAGTAAAAATAGTCATGAAACTGAAATTATAATTTTGGTGAAGAGTAGACAAAGCTAATTTAAATAATGGAATTTCAAATGAAACTGATAAAATCTTGTTAAAAAAAGAATAAACAATTTTCTAAAAAGATTTGTTATTATTAAAACATTTCAGAACCCAGTTATTTTCATCAATTTTGATTTAAAAAAAATCATGTTTAAAATCTACCTACAGTTTTAATAAAACAGTAAAAAAACTGATTAAAAACTATTCAGATAATTGTTATAAACTGTTATTTTCCATAAATTTGATTTCTGTGTAATAGATTTTGTTTTATAGTTTTCTTTGTACAAATTATAGTTAAGTTCTGAAGAGCAAATAATTGAGTAGTATCTTTTTAGAATTAGCATAGTACATCAATAGTATTCAACTACTAGCTGTAATATACAGAGTAAGATTTCATAACCAATTATAGTTTGTCATGCTGAAGACTTTTCAGTAACCACCATACATATACTTTGCTGCTTTCTTTGGTGGATTTTCTTTCTTACTGACTGGCTACACAGATTGCTATCATGTGTATTGTCATGTCTTTGTTGAATTAAATTTCAGAAAGAAATTTGGGCTTTCTGACAATTTATTTAATAAAGAAGTATAATTAACTTCAAATAACTAGACCGTGGATAAATTCCTGCAAATTCAAATATTTCTAGTGTTCAATATGATGACTGATCCTTGACTTGAATAGGTCATGATTGAAGTGTTCAGGGAAGCAATTATATGAGAATATTTTCTACAAAGTGTCAGTTCTTTGGAAAAAGCAGTTTGAATGGAACTTTCTTCTTATATTTGGAATATGGAGGAAATTAGGATGATTCAACTCCTTAGAAGTGGCATGACATGTTCTTAATATAAAGGTCTGAACTAGTGGAACTAAAGAATAGGGCTTGTAGAGTAGCAATAGGCTTGCAATGTTATTGTTTCCATTTTGCAAAGTTGGCAGAGTAGAAAATAAGTTATCACATACAAGACCACATAAATCATTCTGAACTTTATCGAGGCTGTAAAGTAAGGTAGATACTTTCTAGAGTGATATAGTGATCTGACCATTTTATTAGTATCTTTGGCAATTGGTAGATTACATGCAACAATTTTCTTCAAGCTTTTGAGTGACCGAAACTACTCTCTAAATAATACTACATAATACTTTCCATGTATATTTCTGATTGAGATACTTATGATAATGAAACTTTGTATAATGTGTGTGTGTGTATAACACTTTAAAATGAGATGTATGCAAGGCATTTATTCATCGCCTGCTGGCAACAGTTGGAAGAGACATGAAGTGAATATCATTAAGTGTTAAGGCATCTGAATAGAGACTGTAATTACAGGGCTGTCAGTGCTGAAATGTGTAAAGAGGCTATACACAAGGCATTCATAAGTGGTTTAATGTCTAATAGCATCCACCAGTATCTGTGAACAAAGCACTTGATCTTGCCTTTGATGAAGAGCTCTGGAATAACTTCAAAAAAGTTCAACATCTTTTACTACTGAAACAACAGTAGATCTTTCCAGTGATAATGTATGAGTAATGAGAGATTGTCTGAAAATCAAACATTGGTGGCTGTTTTTAAGGGACAGAATTGTTTCTCCTGTGGGAATAATAAGCATTTTAACAAGAACTTAAGGCAGATGGGACCAAATTGTTTGAGTGTTCTAGCTATGAAACTTGGGGTTCAAATCTCATCATAGTCAATTAATGATATCATTCTGGGGAGATGTCTCCAGTATGTGTCACTGTTGAGAAGTGCTTGAAAACCCTCCCATGGCCTTATGAATTGTTCAGTAGTTGATCATATTACTATGTAGTCATAAGTGCTCCATGGCTGGACATTTGGCCAAAGGACATTTTACCAAAAAAGTACAAGCAAAAATAGTAACAAGCAATACTTTAAGTATTTTAATTAGCAGTATTATAAGGCAGAATAGGACTAATAATTACCACTGAATTTCAAGTGGTTAAATTAATAAATCTAAATTTAAAAGTTTTCTTATTTCAATATTTGTTTATTGAAATGAGTATTTTAAAAAATATTTGAGTGTATTTGGATAAAAAGCACCACCTAATTATTTAAATTCATATTTAACAGTATGATAAAAGCTAGTTCATTCTTTTAAGATAATGATCATTAAAAACGAAATTGAAAGATCTTTCATATTGTAAAAGCCTAAAGATTTTTACTGTAGCAAAATGTACTTTTACTCAATATATTTATCATCTTACAGTAATATTTGAAGTAAAATATAATATATACAGAATAGATTGTAATAAAAAAATTAAAAAAAAAAATTGTCAAAATAATTATAAATTAATACAGTAAATAAATATATGTAGCACATTATGGTAAAGAGTGTGACATACATGTAAATATGCCACTACATTTTCAGCTAAATGTTCATTCAGTTAAATGTCCATCGTCCATATGTCCGAGTACCTAAATAACTAATGGGCAGAAAGGAGCTCTTTAGCTTTGGCTAACATTTTATCTAGAGATGGTGTCCCAATAAAATCACCCATCTTGCATCAGCCTGGCCACTTGTAGGGATGTATTGGCCTGGAAAGCAAAAAGATTATTTCAAAAAGAGTTCATAATCTGCCACAGATAGAAAGAGTGCAACATTTATTTTACCAGAACTGTCCAGTACAGTAAAGTATGTATAATAGATGTGATAAAATGGGTCATTTTACAAATCTATGCTGTTAAGTAAGAACTGGAACATCTGCTACATTTCAGTCCACAACAACATGGGCAATCTTTGGTGAAGCAGCAGCAGCAACAGCTTCTTCAAGTAATAATGCAGAAATATGTATTCGTTATCATAGACTTTTTGAAAACCAAGCATTGGCTGCTAATCAATATTTCATTTAAAGGATTCGTCAAAGTTTGACTTTAGTTTTTCTTTGTCCATAAGAGTCAGAAATGTTTCTTCTCTGGGGATAACAGGTACCTTCACTGGAAACACAGCACAGGAAATTATATGTAATAGAGTTTGCAAAAAAGATGAATTTTTCATAGGTATATGATTCAGCACATCTTGGGACATCTGCTACACTTGAGTTGACAACTCTTGCTACCTCAAAAAATTACACTTTTCTACTACTTAGAGTATCAGATCACTTGTTACAAGTAGTATAGAAAGATATCCATATCAATTCCTTGTTTAGATTTGTAGTGATTTCATGATCACAAGAAATAAAATAAAAAAAGGAAAAAGGAAACTGCCCTACTGGCAGGAATTTTAGAGTCATTCCCTTTTCATTGACCTCTCATCAAGAGAGCATGTGGATTTGAGTGACTCCAGGAATGTAGGCCACAGATAAATTTTACACAAATATCACTTTCTCATGTTTAATATTACCTTTTAATGATAGACTTATCACTTCAAAATCAGTTATTCATTCAGCAAGACACAACATTTAACAACCACATTACAAGAACTTTCATATATTTAGTGAACAAATAAATCCATCTAAATAGGGTTTGGTTTGTTTTATGGCATATCAACTTCAATGGGTTATTTAATGCTGGTGATATTTTTTCCAAAAATGTATTGCTGGTAATATTTATTTTTCAAAAATTCATTGCTGGTAATAAGTTTTTCCAAAAAGTTATTGCTGGTATTAGAACCTATTTTTACACTTTCATAGTGTTTTGACCCCCAGTTTTGGGGTTTAACTATTTGCTCATAGATGGGAACCTAACAGGTGCTACCACCCTGGGTCAGAGTAGATCTGTGAACACCAACAATTAAGAGGAGGTTCCACGCTTCTCAAAACCTTCTGATCAGAAACCTTGCTGTTGGGTGTAGTTTATCGTCTTACCCAGGATGCTTCTAAATATGTATAAATGTTTCACTTTATTGTTATGAGGTGTATCTGTATATTTTGCTAACTAGAAAAACAGGGAGTCAAACAAAGCCATCATAACAAAGGTTATATTTGTTTACATATCCAGTTTCTAATACTGTATCTATGGCATTGAAGCCTAAGACATCTATGGCATTGAAGCCCAAGACATCTATGGCATTGAACCACTATTTGGAGTGTACAATGCTGAACACCCCACAGCCATGAGGTGGCACAAATGGGTGGAAAATTGAGAACCTGCTGTGTGTTAGACAAAGAAAAAGACAGAGAAAAAGGCAATGATTCTTCATTATTCTGGAGACAAAGTTTATAATATTTACCAGAGCTTTACGTATGAGGATAAAGGAATTTTTTTTGAGACAACTCAAATTGTGTATTGATATTGGAGAAGTATGAGTGAATTAAACACTACCTCATGGAATATTTCGCTCAAAAAAAAAAAAAAAAAAAAATTTGTTAATTTTAATTCACTTATATGCACTATCATAAAAATTATATTGAGCTCTCTTTTGTAGATCAGTTTTAATATTTTATATTAATAGGATCTACTTGGATTACACAGAGTTTTTACTTGATATATATATATATATATATATATATATATATCCCCACGAAATATTCAAATTTTGACAGACTCTGCAAAGCCCATAATTATGAATGCTAGCTGTGAATTGAATTTCACAATGCAGAAAATGAAAATCTCTCAGAGATCATTCAAGGCTGTTCTTCCAAGATTAGAATGAAAGCTCTGTAAGAAAACTAAACATTCTAAAACAGCCTCTAAGTGAAGCAAGGATCATAGAAATCACATACACCAGAGTCTCAGAAATAGTAATAGAAAACTAGGTAAGAATCATGGCTACCCAAGATAGCAGCAGTCAATAAAAGGGAAGAAACAGGAGTGACCAACCATAAACATCACTACCTGCTTCAGCATGACTCCAAGTTTCACAAAATCTAGTGAGTATGGTGGTTGTTCACAAACCCATACTTCTTATCATGCTAAAAGAAAAAAATGTAACAACTGCCACAAGCAGAATCATTTTCTTAGAGTTTATTAATCAGTTAGGCAAAATAAGAAGGTAAGACAAATTTTTTGTGTCTGTGAGGGAAAAGGTGAAGAAGTAGAAGAATCTTATCCTAGTGATGGGTTTGTCTTTTTGGTCCAAGACACACTGGTGCCAACAACAAAAGTAAATGGCACACTGACTAAATCTATCTACTGAACATTCTAACTGGGATAGACCATAACAACATGTGTAGCAAACCAGAACTTAAAAAAAATTCTGTCAGAGTTTATGCATATGGATCCACATGGACACTCCTGTTCATGGCTTCTTCAAAACAGAGATCCAGTTTAAAGAGACTAGAATAAAATCCATCCTACAGTGCAACCAAGATGTCTCCCTTTGAAGTCCTTGTGGAAACCAGTTAATTGATATGATCTCTCAATTTATATTTAATGCAAAATACCATAAAATATGAAACAATAAAAATAAACACAAAATGGTTTATAACAACAATGATTAATATTTATATAATGATGTACAAACATAGGGGTTACTATTTTTGTTGGTGTTATGTTCCGTTGACTGAATTAAAATTTTTACTAATGAAAATTTTTTTATCTGAGCTCATAAAAAGTTGAATGAACTTGTTGCTCAAAATGCTCACTGTGAGAGAGTTGAAAGGATTCTGTAAAGCTGAGAATATATTGAGTAAACTTTTAGCTTCAGAAGAGTTGAAGGAGGAAATGTTTCGTAATGTTTGTAATTAAGTTTTCATTGCTTGTAGTTGAATTTTCATAATGTAATGTTCATAATTGAGTTTGAAAAGTTTTGTATGTTTGTAATGTAGTTTGAAAAGTTTTGTGTGCATGTGTGAATATTTTCATGGCATCTGACCACAAGGGGTTGAGTACGATTTCTTTACTGCTACATTTTTCGTAAGTGAATGAAATCAAGAAATTATTTTTTAGTCAGGTCAAGAACTACGTCAATATTATTCAGACATAATTGAGAACATGATTTAAATGTTAAGTGACCAATCAGAAGTTGAGGTTTTCTGAAAATATGTATGAAGCTGAATAAGCTTTGTGATCCACTTTTTGCACAGATTTGCACAAAAATTGAGATAGATAAAAAAAAAAAAATCCCAATTCCTGTCCATTCTCACATCACTGCAAATGATGCTCTCAGCAAATACAAGATGAAGACAAATGCAGATCAGAGGTGCCGTATCGAAACACTGCCATTTCTTCCAAGTAACACTGTGCTTGTTAATCAACCTAGGCACAAGGTTTCCTTTCCTTTCAATCCAAATCCAAATCCACAATCCAAAGAAAAGGTAGTATGGTGACTGCAGATTTTGACAACCACCAAATCACATGAAATTCTTCATTCCTTAAACATGCACAGCTGGTGGTCATCCTGCCTGAAAACACATTTGAGTCAGCTGATGATAAGCAAACACTAATGGAAGAAACTCACCATGATGGATTTAGCCAAACTAACTACACCCATTCAAAGAGATGCAACAACCAGAGGTTGCACCAGATGCAACTAGGTGTAACCCACAGTGACATGTACAAAATCTGCTTAAGGAATTTGACAGTTATGTATTAAACTAATCAATTTAGCCATTTCTGGACATTGCAATACTTTAGTAAAATCAAATCAGTTAATACCTTTCTTATCATTTCACTATTGTGATTCTGATGGTATACATGAGAGCAGAAAAATAATGTGTTTCAAAAAAAAAAAAAAAAAAAAAAGAGAGAGAAAAAAAAACTGGCAGGTTGAACTAAGAAACATTATATATTTTCATGTAGGGATATTTTTTTTCTCTTAAATTAATTGTATATATTCTCAAAAAAAGGTATGGTATCTCTTAATTAGATTTTTTTATCAAGTGGGTAGGTGTGATGTAGAGACATTATTGACCACTGTGAACTGGAGGATCCTTTCTAATAAAGATAGTGCAGACCAGGTATATCAAGAATGTACATTAGTACAGATGCAAAAGAGGGTCTATTTCATGTGCGGACATGTCTGTCAAAACTTGTTACATCTGGGTTTTTCCCCGTTGGTAGCTTGGCATGTCTAGATATAGGCTTCTCAGTAACATGTCCAGATCTGGGTCTTGATCATCTATCTCATGCTAATAAAAATGACAGGAAAATCAGCAGTAGTAGTGGGCAGTTGGTAAGACTGTGTCTTATGACGTTCCCTTAGGCATATTGTTCCTAAAGTTTTATGCTGCTCTGTCTCTTTCTTCTACCTGTCATTCTTAAGAGAGCAATCAGGTGTTTGTGTTTCCCTGCAACCTCAACACTCTTGTCATATTTTACAGCACCAGATGCATGAAACAGTAAATTAGAGAAAACTCATGTAGCAGTCTTTCTAACTTACTTGTCTCTGTGCTTTCTTTGGAGATCCCTAACGGGTCTCTGACACATTAGTCTTTCATGAGGTGTAAGACACTACAATATAAATACATCATTATAGATAAATTGAAGAAGCTAAATGCAGAAAGGATAATTGAGCCAAGGATTTTCTGTTCCTGACCTTAAGTTCAAGTAAGAATGGCAGTCAATTACACCCAGACTGTGAACCATCTTATACTGTTAGATGATTATCATGACCAACGATTGATGAAGTGGTGAATATTGTGGCACAATATTGATTTTTGTAGCAGAAGTAACATGAAATCTGTCTACCATCGAATTGCAATACATGACACACTGCTTTTGACGCCTGTCATCAACTGCATCAATTGTACCAGATTCCATTTGGAGTCATCAAAGGAGTCACCTGCTTTCAGTGCATTATAGACAAATTTATTATTGGTAACTTTCTTTGTGATTTTTTTTACCTAGATAACACAATTCTTTGCAAGTAAAGTAAAATAAAAAAAAAAGATCAGGAGATTTACTGAAATAGCTGAGAAGTTTAATTTGATCTACAACCTTGATAAGTGCACATTCTTAGCTATTTTCTTGGACCTCTGGGGTTATACTGTTTCTGAAAGTAAACTTAAATCTAATCCTGAAAGATTTTGGCTGCTCATGGAACTTCCTCTTCCTCAAGATATGAATTCAGTGCATCATGTTATAGGTAAGTTCTCATATTATTCCTGTTAGCTTGTATGAGAAGAGAAGACATTTCCACCAGCCAAGATGGCTGGAAAGACATTCAAATGCTTGAAAGCTAAGATAGAAAATTCTGTGGTGCATTCTACTGATGATATTATCATAGTCACTTAAAATCAAACTGTAGATCATTGATTTCTATTTCAGGCATCAAATGCTATTGAATAAAAATATTCTGCAATAGTAAAGGAGACATATGTTATAGTGGAAGCCATGCACAAATACAGAATCTACTTAACTGGATGCCAGTTTATCAATCACATTCATGCTTGACTCTAAACAATAGGTCAAATTAAAAATGATGAAACTCAAATGGAGGATTAAACTCACTTGTTAAAGTTTTAGCATAAATAAAGCCCTTTGTCTAGGACAGTGATTTTGCAACTGCCATGTTGAGGCACATAATGTAACACATGATTTTCTTAAATGTTCTGTGAAAGTATGATTAGATCCGAAATCCCTTCGTAAATGTTCCTTCTAATATTGAACTTCAGTTATGTGAAGATGAAGAATTTGCCACCATTTCCAGTGATTAAGGACTCAAAATAAAACATCCAACAGTACCTATTAATACATTTTGGATTTCAATACAAATTACACAATACACATTAGCTAAAAAGGCTTTATCAGTTTTATTGCAATTTTCTACTTTTTATTTATGTGAATTAGGCTTCTCAACCCTAAATAATATAAAAAAATAAGAAGCAAAAAAGACTACAATCAACTGAAGAAGAAATGAGGATCTGTTTATTGCACATCTGACCAAACATTGAAGAAAAAAAAAACACCAGGCAGCTTATTTAAGTTTCACACTAAATAAGCTGCACAAATAGTTGAATAGAATCATTGAAATAAAAGTATGTTTATATTTGTGTGTGTATTTTTTAAATGGTTTTATAACATTTAAATGTATATCCTTTAAAAAATTTTGCTAAGTGTGCTGCGATATTTTCATTTGTTCCTAGTTGTGCCATTGCTTAAAAAGGTCGAGAAAAACTGATCGCGGGAATATTGTTATCTTTTGTTGTCCGAGTTAAAATTCTGCAAATTTCTTTGTCATCTTGGCATTAAATGAATGCAAAACTTTGTTAGAACAAGGACAGTGACAATTTAAAAATTAGTTTCCATCTAATACATCATTTGTATTGAATATGAATCAGTTTCATCAACCTGGTGGATCATATTTGATCAAGACAATTCTAATATTCAAGAATTGTCTCCCCTGCCATGGCTGTTGTGTATGGCATCTGCCTTATTCAGAAATAGGTAAAATATCAGCTATATATATACACAACCATTTTCTCAGATCAATGATTAAAAATGACCAAGTGAATGAATCCTTTAGATATTAAAGAAGACTATCTTTCATCAGACCTTATAGACTGGCATTTAAAAACCACAAATAACTTTACCAAATAACAAAAACCACATCATTTGAGGACTTTTAACAGCACTTATAACCAAAACAAGGAAAAATACTGATGTAATCAACATGTTGACTTTACACACTAGCTTATACAAAAGGTTAGGAAGGAAACTAATCATTACTAGTGTAGTGACCTTAAGCATAATAGCAGTAGCAGCTCTAAAATAAAACAGCAGCAGCTCTTGAATATAAAAACATGTGAACCCTAAAGTAACACTCTCTCTTCCAGAGTTTTCCTCTTTCAAATTAGTATCATGAACTTTCTACACTGAAGTTAAAAGGGCTGTGAATGCTACAACCATAAAACACACCAACAATGTAGGTTCCCACTATAACATATGAACATTTTGTTTTGTATACAATTTAAATCTAACAAAAGAAACATTTTAAACATTCCTTTTGTTAATTTGTCTAATAAATGTTATCTTGCATCGCAAATCAATTGGTCTGTTATTTTATGCATGTACTCTTTTTCACCACCATTATTTCATCTACTATAAAATGTTCCCGTAAGAAACCTTATACATTTAATTAATGAAGTAGCTAATCACTAAACTAGAAAGAGCAATAACAGTGGATTTGAGATGCCTAGTTTCCAAAAAAAACTTTTAGAGAAATTTTATAAATTTCAACTGACAGCAATGCTGTTTGCTCAATGAATGTCAAAAGTTTCCTGTATGGGAATGGCTGATCTCATTATTACCATGATAGATGTGTTCTCTTACTTTCTTTTTTTATTTTCCTTGTCAAGATATGATGTATTGAAGAGTGATCCAGTGATTCATTTAGTTAATTGCAACAGTCATACATTCAGGCAGCGGTACTTTGTTCATGTCATGAGATATGAAAAAATATTTGTATCTCCTTGGAATTTCCTTGAGCCAGATCATACCATATAATCCTCAAGGAGATGAACAGTGTGAGCAGCATAATTAAATTATATGCCAAGAAGTAATCCTGGTACTCAAATAACAATATTGGTTTATGGTATCAGGAGATTGTCCTAAAAGATACACTGTTATCAAATTCTACTCTGCATAAATGGTCTATTCCAACTTTTTTCTCACCTGAAGATGCCTTTGAGGCATCATTTCAAGCAAAATATGATAAAATTTTTGTAAAAGCAAGATTCCTTGAGAAAAATTTTCTTTATATCCATATTTGTAATGGTAAAGAGACAATAGGGTAATTCTGAGATTAAGAGCCAGTGAGTCTTTTTATGAAATTCAGAACCCAGTCATAACTCATGACAACCTGAATACATCAGATAACACTATCAGTAATGAAGAGGATCCCAAGCAAATCAGAGAGTAGAACAATGCTGTATCTGTTACTCTTGTGGGTAAGTCATTGTTTTCACACAAAGGAGATACTTATTGTCCTAATAATCAGACTCCAATGCATTGAGCATATACACAAGTTACCTTTTTGAACTTTTTCAAAATGTTCATTTTCCATACTATCTGAAACAAAAGCTTAGGAAGGAGACTCCCATCAATACTATAAAAAAAACTATGTATCCCTAAACTTGCCTTATTCTTTGCAGATACTAAACTTTTGTATGTGTGTGTGTTTAGTATAATACTGAGGACCAAGACACATGAGAAACTGTAGCCTGTGAATGATTTTTCTAGATGTAGACAGGCCTCTTCAAATTCAAAGAGGCTTTTGCCTAACAGTCAAAGGTGAAAACGCAGAGAAAGAAAGCCAAAAATCTGACAGACCAGCATCAAATTTCATCTATGCAAATGGTTTCAAATAGGCCTTTCATTGAACTTCATCGTTACCAGAGATTGATACATGTGTAACAAAAAAATTTTTTCACTGAATATGGAAATTTTGTTATGCATTCTTCCATGCTGCAATAAAATTTCTGGTGATTCAATGTGAGATTACGAACATCATAACTGACAAGAATGCATAAATACTTTGCTACTTTCTCGTCTGAAGTCAATGAACATTGTTTCATACTGAAAGTTTACATTGATTGCTTCTGTCTGCATCGCTATGCTCTTTGTTGGTTAAAACCGAAGAAGTAAATTTGAGTTCTACTACAATCTATTCAAGAAAGAAATATAAAGGACACTATTAGGACAGGCTAAGGGATGTTTTCCCTATGTGCCATGTCTCTTCAGAACATAGGGAATCATGGCTCTCCTCAGCTTCCAGTCTTTAGGAATTGTTGTAAATATTGTTTATTGTTATGTTCTTCTTTGATATGAAGATATTCATTATAGGATTAATAATATCATTGATGATAAGACTGTATATATTAGGTTGGTGCAAAAATAATGACGTAATATTGTCGTTTTTTGACGTTAAAAAATACGTCAAAAAACGACATTATTACGTCATTATATTTGCACCAACCTAATACTTTGCCACTTACTCATTAGAAGTCAGTGGATGTTGTTTTCCACTGAAAGACTACATTGATTGCTGCCATATTGTTTGTTGAATAAAATCTGAGAAATAAATTTGATTTCTATGACACTTTCTCTATTCTTGAAAATCCAATGAGATACAAACAAATGGATATTGAAATAGCAAGTCCCAGCAGGTAAGAATAATTGAAGATAGAAAGTTGTAAATATTTTCTATACAGCCAAAACAGTTTTGAACTAATTTGAACCTCTTTCTGCCTAATAAATAGAAAGGAACATTAATGCTGCAATAGGTTAACAGACTTCCTCATGCCACATTTCATCATATGCAACAAAGTGGCCATATAATATTCCCTACTCTAAGCATATACAATAAGTTTCAACAATATCAATTCACAGCAAATCAGAGATAGAATTAATAATCTCTTCCCTTTTAACTCACTAATATCAAAGTAACTAGAAGCCAACTTTCATGACTACTCATCTATTGAATTATGAATTATTTCCCTCTCATCCTCCATTTTGAGTAATAATAAATCTTTTATTATTGTTATCACTTCTTGGTTAATATTCACACTTCTTTATTACTCCATAACGTCAGAGTTACTTTGTAAATTTCTCTGTTTAACATAATGTCTCAGATTCAGGGGAGAACACTAAACACTGTTTAACAAGCATCAGCCACATGCCCATAGGTCAACTTCAACTAGGTTACCTTGACCTTAGTTCTACCTGATTACCTCAACTTGACCTAGCAGTTCTAAAAGAAGGACATTGCACCCCTACAAATTAAATAAAGGGTTCTGTTAAACATTCTCTGAATGCTACTGGGATCAATAGATACTTGAAAAAGGCTGGAGGGAAAAACAGGGAAAATATTGTGATAATAAAAACAAGGATAGGGAAATTAGTCTAACTGGAAATATTGTAAATGACCTGAACTTAATTCACAACCTGATAATCTTAAACTGATCAGCACAATAGTTTCCTTTAATATGCATGAATTCTCTATAACTTCTTGTAATGGTTTCCTGTTGCTTCTGTCAGATTTTCAAAGTTTTCTTTCTTTTAGACTGGCTACCAGCCAAGACTAGAGAGCCTAGATTGATTCACTTTCTGCAGGTTATTTAAAGCTAGAAAATATTTTTAGATTGTAAGAATTTTTTGTGGGGTTGGGGAGAGATAATAATAAAGATGTAAATCTCTAAACTTTCCAAAGAGGAGATCTTGGGACTTATACTAAGTTAGAACTTTATAGCTATCATGCCCATCCTTAATCTTTCCCCTGCCCCCTTGGCCAGATAGTTCTAATGAATTTGCAGAAAAACTGTCAATTCCTACCTTATGTCTGTGACAAGAGTAATTATATTTGAAGTCTAAACTTTTTTTTCTCTCTCAAATAGAATAAATAACTTCCTTATGTATGTTCTTGGCCTAACAACTATGCCTCTGATACTAACTCAAATGGGGGTAGTGGATGTGGATGCACATGCACTCCTGAGCAACCTTTGTTACCCCCACTTCTCCCAATAGGACTTTTAGTCCTTTTGTATATAAATGAGCTTGCCTAGATCTCTGGCTGATTTCTCTGGCCTAAGGAGTTCTGTTGTCCTGACCTCTAGGTGGATGAGACACATAAACTTGACTTATCATGCCTGAATCTTTCTGCGCTTGTTTGTCCCTTCATTAAGGGTGTTGGAGGTAAACGTTTTCTAGGTTTTGATATTATTCACCTGATAGTCAGGGATCTGAACTTTGAGTAATGTTGAATGAGGCTATCCTATTGTCAGTTGTATAATATCATGTTTATTGTACTGCCATTTTGTAAATGTTTCTGGACCATGCAGTAGTCTTCATTGGGGCCTCTTGATGCCATAATGATGGGTACTATTACAGCAGTATCTCTGGGTGAGTCAACCCAGGTTATTTATGTGTGCATCTCCAATGGGTATCTGTTTCACTGACATCTAGTTATCCACCAAAACAAACATGAAAGCAATCAAATCAGAAATGAACAAAACTAGCAAACCCAACCTCAAAAAAAAAAAAAAAAAAAAAAAAAAAAAATTAACCCCAAGTACACCATCTCTTACACCAATGTAAGGGTCTACATTCCATCTTTCCAGAAATGGAAGTCTGTCTTCTTCAGTCTAAACCTGACTTCCTGTTCCTGTCTGAAATGAGTATCACTGCCTCAATCTCATTGCAGGAGCTCAATATCCTGACCTACTCACCCATTACAGTAAAATACAACCACCTAAATCTCAGTGCCTATATTAAGACAGGGAGAGAAAAAAAACAAAGACCCCAATCTCCTGTATATGTGTTTCCATGTGGCGCTTATCCATAGTACCACATTCAACTTTACTCTGTATTGTCCTCAGGATGAAGTGTTTAGCAAACTTTGTATATCAGAAAATTGACAATATTCTCACTGAATTTCGCTTGGCCAGCTTTCACATATGCGGTGACTTCAATGTTCATCACAAAGAGTAGTTAGTCCACTCTAACACGACTGATGAGGAAGGCAGATATTACAGAGACTTCTTCATCACCTATAAACTAACCCAGATTATTGAAAAACACACCCAAGTCCCAGATGAGGTGGGACAGCGGGCAAACCTTCTCAACCTTTTTCTAACATCCTGCCCTAACAAATACTCAGCAAAAGTTTTGCCCCCACTGCCCGGTTGGCATGTCAGACCATTCCCTAATTTGTGTCCAGGTTGATTCCAAAACTATGACATCCCCTGATTTATCTTTCCATAGAACGGTTTTTCGTTAGACAAATGCAGACCGGGACAGATTGTGGTCCTATATGACAGAGCTCCTCTCCCAACCTTCTGCAAACATGCTGCCCCCAAAACTGCTGCCCTAATGTCTGAATTTATTCTTTCTGGAATGTAGCGTTTTATACCCCACTAAAATTTCAGCAAAAGCCAAACAGTCAGCTCTGGTTAACCCCTTAATGTGCTGCAACCATATCTCTCCAGAACCACTACTTCAAAATCTATCACAAGGAATGGTGTAGTTTGGCCCTTAATACTTTAAGAACCACCTGCAATCACTGTAAGAGAGTTCTGGAAAATTCAAAGTGCAACTATGTATAAGCTGTCCATGCCAGTGTTGAAAAGAAACAAATTATTTCTTGTCAATTCTGGAAGATCACCAACCAATTATGAAGAGAGTCAAAGCACTGAGCATAATGTCAGTAATATACTCATTTCAGTAAGAGAAATTCCAGTGGTTATACTTAAGAATATCAAGCCAGAATTATCCCTGGTCTTTGCAAAGCTATTTAACTGCTGCTTGAAGGAGAAATCTTTCTCAAGCCTGTGGAAAATGGCAAGTGTATGCCCAGTCTTCAAGAATATGGGTGACCAATCCTCCCCCTCCCAGTATAGACCCATTAGTCTACTTATTATCATCAGTAAGCTTTTTGAGGCCTTAATCAACAAGAAGCTCGTGAAGCACCTAGATAGGAACATCCTCTTGTGTGATGAGCAGTATGAGTTTTGATCAGACCAAGCCATTGCTGATGTCCTAACTACTATTATATAGAGAATTAGTGATGCCCTTGATAACACACAATGCAAGAACCATAGATTAAATATCTCAAAGGCCTTTGACAAGGTGTAGCACAAAGGTTTAATACACAAGCTCTCCAGCTATGGAATCATTGGAAGGGTTTTTTCTATTACAAAATCATTCCTAACAGGTAGATACCTGAATGTAGTTATGAACAGCCAGTCCTCCAAGGCCTTGGTGGTTAAAGAAGGCACTCCAAGACCAACCCTCTATTTAATGTACATAAATGATCTAAATGAATATACTCCGATCATTTGTAAATATTT
The DNA here is from genome assembly GCA_963932145.1 of Acanthosepion lycidas. Classification (NCBI taxonomy): domain Eukaryota; kingdom Metazoa; phylum Mollusca; class Cephalopoda; order Sepiida; family Sepiidae; genus Acanthosepion; species Acanthosepion lycidas. The sequence goes on from OZ010582.1 coordinate 23,881,933, forward strand.
ATCCAATGATATGACGATATATGGGTGCACCACTAAAAGTCTTGACAATCAGAAACTGGCAGCTGACCTCTCTTAACTTTTCTAACACTTAGTGGGGAAAAACTGGCTGGTTACATTCAATGCCTCTAAAACCAAACTGATTACATTCCATCATTGCCAATCAGCCTTGAGGAGGCCCCATACCTAGAAAGGATATTGGGCTTCAAAACTCACACCTGAACTCATGTGGAACTCCTATATGTGATCCATCACTAAAGAGGCAGGTAAATTGATCAGCTCCCTGTACCACTCCAGAAAGTAGCTCACTCCTCGTGCTATCCTCTACCTTTGTAAGAACCAGATCAGGCTGAAAATGGCGTACTATTGTCATATTTGAGTGGGAACTGCCCAGACCTCACTTTTCGGTCTTGATAGAGTTCAAAGGTGTCTTTGAGCTCTTGTTCGAGAATTATTTTCCACCCTCCAACCACTCTCTCACAAGTAGGATGTGGTGAGTCTCGCACTGCTCTATTGCTATTAGGTTGGTGCAAAAATAATATCGTTTTTTGATGTTAAAAATACGTCAAAAACAACCAAATGTAGTGATAGCAACAACAGAGATAGGAACAGTAGTCAGAATTTAAATAATGTGCACTTATTGATGTTGAGTAATGCCACTATAACAATGGAATATCTCATTACTAAGGAGAAGATACAAGATGGCATGACTGATAAATTCCACCAGTTCAAACCTCTACAGCTAGGAGTTGCCAAGCTATGTACACAGGGCTGAATCATCCTTTTTCCTGTATTCCATTTGTAAGAAGGAAGTTTCACTTAGCTTTTTCCTAAGAATTGCTACTTTGGGCAACAAACTTTCAAGAGGAAGAGGATGCTTCTTTGCTCACTACAATCTTAATCTCTTCAAGTCTAGAGTCAACCATTATCTATCCTACATATCATCATGATATGCACTTATTTCATCGTCTTATGTCTATGCAACTACTTCATTCAGTAAATATCTACTATGAGTGGATCTTGGGCTTTGTATTAGGTGAACATTTAAGAAAAAAAAACAAACTATATTCCCTTCCCTCTTTAAATTGTGGACAATCATTGCTCTCCTTTATGTTTAAAATTTTACTTGCAGTTTTCTCCTAATTCTCTTGCCATCAAGGTACCTTGTGAGTGTTAAATTCTCCAAGCCTTTCTTCCTCATTGTCTGTCCACAAATTATTTTTGTTATTGTTTGCATCAATTTCTTTATATATTGTCATTAAACATTTCTCATTTGTCACATGGTTTTTTTTGTGATATTTTAAATTTACATTTAAAAAAAAAATCTTATTTTGAGATTCAAACGCTTTGGATACCAATAATTCAAAAAACACTATATAATACTAAAGGAAAACAGACACAAAAATAAAAAAATAATAAATACCATATATACAAAACTATGATACCAAGTAAGATATTTGCCTTAGCAACTTTTATCAGTCAAAATGGGATCACAGTATTTTTCAGGAGTTATTTCTTGTAAAACTCACACTTCACCCACTTCCAGGAGCTTGACAACATAGCACCTTAACCTTTGCTTTCAATGATCTGACTGGAATTTGAACTCGACTCTGATTCCTCAATCTGAGCTGCTATCCATTACTCCACACACCTTTTTATATATGTGTGTGTGTGTGTGCGTATGTATGTAGTTGTGTGTGGGTGTGGGCAGCAATCAATCTCTAATATGTTTTTCATTAAAAATGACTTAAAAGGTATTTCTGTTAATTTTTTTACTGTGTTTTTCTGTTTTCAAACGAGAGAATTCTTTTTTGGACTTAGTGTATATAGAAATAGTCCAAGTGCTTTTGGCTAATCTATTAACTATGGAAGCTCTTATAAAAAAAAAAACAAGAAACCAACCTTGAATAATGTCAATTATGAACATGACCACTGTATTCAGAAATTTGTCTACTTTTAAACTGTCTATAATAGCACATATACACAATAAATGGTGTGTAACAAAAATTTTTGAAAACGGCTAATAATTTGTCTAAAAGTTCTCAGAATAACCAAAATTTTCAACAATTTTTATACTAATTAAATCTAGAAAAGGAAACCCTTGTACATGTACAAAGAAAAATATAATAAAAAAAAAACTCAACATAGTACCTTATTAGATTTGTTTAATGAAACATGCATTAAATTTTATTGTGCATAGAAGTCAGTGGTCAATTATTTTAGACCTGGAAGACTTGGGGACTGAGACTGATGCCAGTTATGTTTGAGGAGTGAAGTTAAATTGTGATGGGATATGGCCGAGAATGCAAAACCTGAATGATCAAGTTTGATGCAAAGAGAAATGTTAGAAAGTGCATGAATCCCTGAAGCTAGAAATAGGAGAGTCTGAAATTCTTTGATGAATTGATCCACATGACCACAATGAAAATGGAATAAATATTCTATCAGAGAAACCAATGTGGAAACAAAGGAATAATATGAGGTAAAATGTGGTGCTTAGAAAACCCCAAAGACTAAATGGACTTTGTTTTCCCTAAACATAGAAGTCATGTGCTGGCACAATTATGGATATAGTTTCACTTGCAAGTGTCATCTTTTCTATTTCAAGTTGTTGCTTATCTGTTTTGTACTGAGAAAAGCATCAGAAATAAACCAATTGATTTTCTGCATCATCAAAAACATGGCCTCTGACTGCAGCAGTTACTGGCATTAGCATACATATCATTCTTCCCATAAGCAAAACATCTTGTGTGTTTGTTTTCTGGTTATCTCATTAAAAGGAGTGAGTCTCTGTAACCTCTTCATTCAAACACTACTTGTATCTTTTCCTCTTATGTTCTTTTATATATATATATATATATATATTCTTTTTTTTTGCTCTTCATCTAAACCCAAGTAAATATATGTCTAATGATACGGTTGCTAGGATTACTCATTTGTCATCTGGTTAATGGTGTTGGGCGTAGGAGTAATGGCACAACAATACATTTGATAGATAAATGCTGTTCTTGATGACAGTATACTTGGAAATGAGAACATTAGATAAAGAAAAACATTGAGGTGTAACCGTTTAAAAAAATATTTGAGAATCAGTCTTGAAATCAATAAATCAAAAGAGAATCAATGATCATGTTAGATTATTGGGTTGATCCTTCGATCTGAAGATGGAAAGATGGAGAATAAACTAACTCAATGATAATTAAATTGGTGACTGTTTTTTTTCCCTCATTCATTTAAAGAAAAAGCAAAGTAAAGGTCATGAGTAGGAGAGTAGGTAAGAGAGAAAGAATAAAAAGAAGAAGGAAAAAAAGTTTGGAGAAGAGTGAAAGAAAAAGAAAATAATAGTTAAAAGGTAAAAAAAAAGACTGAAAGAAAAATTAAGAAAGTAAAAAGGTGAAAGAAAGAAAAAGGTGAAAGAAAGAAAAAGGTGAAAGAAAGAAAAAGGTGAAAGAAAGAAAAAGGTGAAAGAAAGAAAAAGGTGAAAGAAAGAAAAAAAGAGTTGAAAGAAAGAAAAAAAGAGTTGAAAGAAAGAAAAAAAGAGTTGAAAGAAAGAAAAAAAGAGTTGAAAGAAAGAAAAAAGAGTTGAAAGAAAGAAAAAAAGAGTTGAAAGAAAGAAAAAAAGAGTTGAAAGAAAGAAAAAAAGAGTTGAAAGAGTAAAAGAAAAAAAAAGAGAGAACTGTGGAAGTAGAAAAGAAGAAAGGTATGAAAAACAAATGATGGTAGTATCTTTTTTATGACACTGGTAGACTATTTAAAGATGTTTACAAAGCTTGGGAATAGAAAGACTGACTTAGTGAAAGAGTTCAGCAACAATAATTGAAAGAATATATTTAAAATGACATTGTTATTAACAGCATAGGTAAACTAGTTTAGTACAATTCTATTTGCTTGAAAGGTCAGGCTCACCATGAAATTACTTGAGTTATTTAAAATATTAAGATTTCTGTATCACAAAGAAACCATTGATTATCTGTTAACTAATAGTCTTCACACTTCTTTCAATTTGGACTAAATTATGTGTGTACTTTACATTTTAAACCTACTGAAAGACAACAAAATCATTCTGAATAACTATTCAACTTAATGGGAGTAAATAATAATATATCAGGATCAACAGTTAGTGGGTGATAATAATCTCACATGTCAGTTAAATAGTATCATGTCGTGGTCGCCAGTGTAATGTTAGAGCTTGGAAGAAAGATATATTTTTCCATTATATTTCTCCCATTATGGTAATTATTATATCCATGATAAAATAAAACTGTAGTTCATGGATGGAATGGATGGTCCAAAGATAAAGGAATGACAAACATGCTTGGTTCTCTGAGAGACTTATACTACCAAGACATACACAAAACTATATATACATATTTACATGTGTCCCATACAAAGAAAAATATATCTACACAGCAAGTAAAGTGAAAGGAAATGGAAAGGATAGGGTCTTACATATAATATGGAGATTCTTCTGTGGTTCTGGAGAAGCCATGTTTAGGATTCCAGCTTCAAATGGGCTATCTACTATGTCCCCAATTTGAGGACTGATAGCCAGAGTTTTTTTTATATGTGGGGAAGAAATATTCCCAAAGGGAAATGGTACCGTGTGTGTATACGCTGTTGGGGAAGCAAATCTGGGTCAGCTCAGACCTCCTGGCCAGAGCTAAACAATCAACTGGTTCATTTAGCACCTGTAAACCGATTGAATGACTGAACACTTTTGTCACTGTATGAAGTGACTTCACTAAGTGGCTGTCATGTGACCTATGTGACTTCTCTTGACCAATGGGAGATGATTGCATTTTGTATACCTACAAACTTATTCCAGAGCTGTGAAAGAATAAATGTATTCAGTGTATTTACCATCAAACTTCATCCCTTTGTCTAACCCCAGCTTCATGGAATATTGTGTTGTATGAAAATTAAGAATTGCTCATTTTTCATGAAGAGTATATTCAATGTACTAAGTTCTGGAAAGCCTGTTGAAACATCTATATTTGAAGTACTTGTTTAATTTAAATTTCTCACAATCTTAATAAGGATATGAGATATGTATAATTAATGAGTCAGACATGTATTATTGAATTATTATGTGATCTGTTGGTTCAGCAAACTGGATAATCTAGCACAATTTGTGAAGCAAGGATGTCAGAAAATCAATGGTGAACTTGTATTAAACATCTGCAAATTTGTTCATGGTATTTTTAAGGTATTAAAAAGCAATACTTTTCTTCTCACAAGAGAGTAGTGGGGTGAATGATGAGACTGAAGAAACTAACTTCTTATTCAACTCAAAAAGACACATGAGGTGTAAACAAAGATGGCAATTTTAGAACTCTTCTATGACGGAGAATAATCCCTTACTAAGAGCAGATAACTATAATATTATTTTACCACAAATAGTTTCATGATCTAAATGTTGCAATTAGTCTGAAGGTAAATATTCAAAAGGTTAAAAAAAAAAATTAAAAATTTCTCAAGGTATTTTTTGAAATCTAACTTGAAAACGAAAATATTGCCAATATTGTCATATGTCACAAGAAAAACAGAGAAAATAAGTCGTGGAATATCAAGAGAAAGAGCTTTTAGCCTTTAATATCACACACAAAAAAATATAAAGAAAGAAAATGTGTAGATCAGTGATTCTCAACTACCGTACTGTAACATCACGAGTGTGACACGTGATCCTCTTAAGTGTGTTGTGAAATATTGTGACAGCATACAAGTGTGTGTTTGTGGAGGTAGTAAATGGCACAGTGTTAGTATTTGAGTAAATGAATAAATATTAAACTTTTTTTTCAAATAATTTTTGTCAATTTCAGTGTAAAAGGAATATCCAATATTAGCTAAAATGGCTTTATCTCTTTTGCAATTTTCTACTTATTTATGTGAATTAGACTTTTCATACACTATTTACATTATTCAGACTATTGTCCTCATATTTGTCGCCATATTTATTACAATGTTTTGGCTGTTGTACATTCTGGCCTTATTCAGGTGATTGGAATGTCAAAATGAACCCTTCATTTTGCTCACTGGAGTAGACTGTTCTAGTTCCACATGCCATGTTTTAATGGATGTCAGTTATCAGTTATCTCCTGTTAATTTTCCCTCTGCAAGTTCTCCACTGCCTTAACCAGGTATTGAACTCACACTCTTTGGGTCCTGTCACTGGATCTAACTAATGCCTTTATTCACTGTTCAATACCTGGTTAAGGCAGTGGAGAACTTGGAGAGAGGAATTAACAGGAGACATCCATTAAAACATGGCACATGGAACTAGAACAGTCTACCCCCAGTCAGCGAAATAGAGTTCAATTCGACATTCCACCCACCTGAAGAAGGCCAGAGTGTACAACGGCCGAAATGTTGTAATAAATATGGTGACAAAGATGGGGACAATAGTCCGAATAATATAAATAGTATACATAATACCTCATCTCAGAAATATAGACTGATACTGGACTTTTCATCATGAAATAAAATCAAAAATAAGAAGTGAGAAAGACTACACTCAACTGAAGAAGAAATGAGGGTCTGCTTGTCACACCTCCAACCAAACATTGAAGAAATTGCAAAAAAACAAAACAAAAAAAACAAAACACCAGGCACAGGTTTCAGACTAAATAAGCTGCACCAATAGTTGAATAGAAACATTGAAATAAAGTAAGTTCATATTTGTGTGTTCATTTTTTAAAAATCTATAGTTTTATTTCATAACATTTAAATGTTGTTAAGTAAACTGTGATATTTTCATTTGTTCCTAGGTGTGCTTAAAAATGCTGAGAAACCTTGGTTTTTAGATAGTAATTGAAAAAATTTGAATTAAAACCTTTTCTATGCTTTTAAGATATACAAGACACAATATAAAAATTAATAAGAAAAATAAAGAAAAAGAAGAGGGAAAAGTTTAAGGAGAAGAAAAGAGCAATGAAAGCAGTAAAAAAACAAAAAAAAAAAAAACAAAAACAAAGAAATACTCACTGAATGAAGATTTAAAATATAAAGAATAAAAAAGAAATTGTGGAAAAGGTGGTTGAAAAAGGACAAAAGTTTGAAAGAAAAGAATGACGAATAAAAAAGAAAACACAAAGAAAAGGGCCAACAAAAAGAAATTAAAAAGAAATAATAAAAAATGAAGAGATAGAATTCTTGTTGCAGATTCTCTAATAACAAAAAAAAAATAATCAATTATTGGGTCAGTAAACAAAATAGTGGACAATCCAAACAGCCATTAGGTATATCCATTATCTCATTGTTTAGTCAGTGACATTGCCTCATTAATAGTTATGCTTATTAAAAGGGAATACAATCAGATATTTTTTTTTACTAACAAAGGGGAAATGTGTCATAATGTTAAAAAAATATCCCTCCTACAAGAAAATCTTTTGAAAACAATTCAATTAATTGCACTTAGTTATTTTAGTTTTATTTACCAGATCAATTCCATTAGGTTGATAGCTTACAGATTAGAACCTTCAACTGGAAATCATAGAACTAAACCTTTTAATTTCAAGTGTTAGCTAAATACTATTAATACTTACTCAGCGAAAAGGAAAACAAAATAATTGTCATTTTTAACTAAAGTGTATGTCATAATGAAACATAATGGATATTTATTTATTTTTTGACAGCAATGTACAATCAATATATTTGAATTTCCAACCTGGAATCCACCAAAAAAGATGATACATAAAAAAAAGACTTATTTTTGTATGTAACACCAAAATTAATATTTTTAAAATGATATCTCACCAGAAACATTCATAAAATTCAACCTAGTCTTAAACAAGAAATGGAATTTTCAATTTTTGTGTTTTATTTCCAGTCTGTAAGTATAATTACAGTTTATATTACTAAGGTTAGATGGCTAAGTAAATAAATGACTAAGAATAAAAATAAATGGAGGAATCAATTATATATATATAATTTATTTAAAAATATGATTCCAACACGCTACACAAGAGGTCTCATGTTTCAAAACAAGAGTCGAAAACTTCAAAATAATATTTTAATTAACTTGAGTTAAAGTAGGCTCTGTTCCATCTTCAAGCGAAATTTTTTGGGAATGACTTATTTCTGAAATTTACGAGTTTTAATAGTATGGTCAGAATTGAAATCAAAAATTTCCATGGTAACATCAAGGGCGGATTGTTTAGAATCGGCAGGGGTGAGGTGTTAATAATTTGTATCAATATAGAGTTACTTTCATGGATGCCGGGTCATGGTAAGGTGGGGGTGGCTAAATTTACGACGAGGAAGTTTTTGCATAGTCTGGCTTGAGCGTCTACGGAGATTTATTTATTTATTTTTAATTTATTCTTTTATTATATCTCTTTATGAAAGGGATTTGTGTATATGAAAAGGCCGCAACGTTTGTTATTTGACGACTTCAAAGGGTTATCAATTTTTGTAGGTTATTAAAACTATGTATATGGGCTATGGATTTAAAATTTATTTTTTTGTATGCGTGTTTTTAGCTAGTTATTCAGAGCGTAAGTTCGGTTGTGTCGGCAGAAAACCGTTAATTCTTGCCGGTTGTTTAATAGGTTTTTATTGTTTAGAAGCTTAATAATGTGTAGTTTCTCATGGAGGCACAAAGGGCATGGGTCATCCCAAGTTTTGCAAGTTCTAGTCCTGTTAATGATTTTCCATTTTTGATTTCAATTCTGACCATACTATTAAAACTCGTAAATTTCAGAAATAAGTCAGGGAAGCTACATCGTTGGTGCAAAGGTGGCTGGGGATGAAATGCCTGATCTGGATTGATTGTATTGCAGACTCTTCTCTGGATTTTGTTAAGAATCTTCAGATTCACAGTAAGAGTACCAGACCAGATATTCAATGCATGGATGAATGGTAGATTTATAAATAAGCAAGATAGAAACTGACAAGAAAATTTTTTGGCACAACACAGTGAATCTCTCTTCCTTGCAGCAGATGTAGCAATCAATTTGAAATAGTCACTCCACTTCATGTCAGTGGAAAACACGAGGCCAAGAAGGTGTAGAGTTTTTGCTCAACTGAAGTTCTGCATCAGCCATCCTGATAGTAAACAGAAAAGGTTCTCTGTGATGATTAAATGAAAGCAGTTTTGTTTTGGAGGTGCTGAAATTTACAAGCCATTTCTTGCCCCATTTAACCACTGATTGGAGGAGGTCCTTTTCAAGAGTAGTTGCCAGGTTTATTTTTTATCTCTAAAACAGTCTATTTGAATTTTTTCAAGCATAGTTGGCAGTTTTTGCTATTAGCATTGCAAAGGCATACTCTTTTTATGATTTCTGATTTAATGTTAAAGATGTTTTCTTTTTGTTCTTGTCTATCTTTTTAGAGATTTGAATTATTAGCATATTTTTCCTTAAATGACATTTTATGATTATAATACTTTTGTTTTAATTTTTTCTTCTGTGTTATTATTATAGCTGTATATATATTTTATTCACATTTTTTTCTTTCTAAAGTTGCATGAAACAGTACTATTATTATTATTGTTGATATGTATCTTTCATGTTTGTTCATTATTTTTTTCCATGTTTTTATTGCAACTATAACTAATTTTAATATTTCTATTAATAATTTTTGATAATTGAAAAACATGTCCTAAAAATAGTAAATTAACTTGAAAAATATTTTACCTATTTTTATTTCATTGTTATAAGAAAGGTTAAATTATATTTTAGCTTCTGTTTTTATTTATATTGTTTTGCATTTTAATTTATTTGCATACACATTTTTTTTTTCTTAGAGCTAATTCAAATTCTTTTATCTTGATTAAATATTTAAAATATTTAATGAAAATATTGAAGCAACTTTAAAATATATTTTTTATTTTCATCCATATGAATGATCATACATAATAATACTGAAATTTTCTTGTATGCAACAACAAAATCAATATTTCTAAAATGAATTCCTACCAGAAGCCTTCATAAAATCCAACCTCATCATAAACAAGAAAAGCAAGCTTATTAATATTTTGGTATCTGTCTATATTTCTGTGATGAGGTATTATGTACACTATTTACATTATTCAGACTATTGTCCTCATCTTTGTCGCCATATTTATTACAATGTTTCAGCCGTTATTACGTTCCGGCCTTCTTCAGGTGGTTGGAATGTCGAACTAAACCCTTTATTTTGCTCACTGGGGTAGACTGGTCTAGTTCCATGTGCCATATTTTAATGGATGTCAGTTATCAGTTATCTCCTGTTAATCCCCCTCTCCAAGTTCTCCACTGCCTCAAGGACACATGGCACAGTGGATAAAGGCATTGGTTAGATCCAGTGACAGGACCCAAAGAGTGTGAGTTCAATACCTGGTTAAGGCAGTGGAGAACTTGAAAAGGGGAATTAACAGGAGATAACTGACATCCATTAAACATGGTACATGGAACTAGAACAGTCTACCCCAGTGAGCAAAATAAAGGGTTCAGTTTGACATTCCAACCACCTGAAGAAGGCTGGCGTGTACAATGGCCGAAACGTTATATTAATATTTTCCCCTTGAATATTGCCAAACACTTACATTAAATGCTGTCAAGAATGCTGCAGTTCTTTTATGCAAATCTTATAGGACATTTTCAATATGCTTCTTCATGATGGCTCCAAGATTCTTGGTAGAATGAAAGTTTTATCAATTTTCATGGCAAATCCAAAAAAAAAAAAACAAAACAAATAAAAAACAAATCAATCATTTCACAGTAAAATATCTTGCTACAAAACATCAGTACTTATTATGAAACTATTTATAACAAGACTAACAATTTGATCAATTTTAGTCCTTCAATCTTTATCGTTATTACCCACATAGATTTTTCAACTTGTATTTCTTTCAATTGAAATTGCTCTTTGAGTTGTAAGGATACAAAAGTCACGTTGTTACATGACAGTCACTTAGTGAAATCACCTCATACAGTGATGAAAATGGCAGTCAATCAGTGAACTGCCTCAAGTCAAGACAAGAGTTGTTTATTCTGTCTGGTCCAGCCCATGGTACCATTTTTTTCTTTGGGGAAACATATCTTCACCACATATAGAAACTAACTTCAGTTCACAGTCCTTATATGTTGGGGAAAAACCCATGACTTGCCATTTTTCCTGTTTGCAGAAAATATTCTTGCTAATTACATAGATATATCCAGACTACTCACATCTGGAATCATGAATATGGCTTCTCCAGAAACACAGAAGAATCTCCGGCATCTCCAATTTCCATAGGGAATTGGATTAAGTAATACCCTTTCTTTCTGTTTCCTTTTCATACTGTTTGTTGTGTAGACATGTGTTGTAGTTTCTCTGGGTGGGAGAAATGTAAATATGTGTATATGATTTTGTGTATGACTTAGTGGTATAAAACTCTCTATGAGAAAGAAGCATTTTGTCATTCCTTTTCTTTTAGCTATTCTGTTCCATCTACGAAATAAAGTGTTATTATATAATGGATATAATAATGCTCATAATGGGGGAAATACAAATGGAAGAATATTCCTTTTTTTCCATAGCTCACCCATTATCTGGTGATTTACCCAACATGTTATATTATTATAACACATTAACTGTTGAACACAACATGATATTATTAAACTCCATGATCTGGTGACTTACTCAACATGATATATTTAACCCCTACTAACAAGTATATCTGACATGATATATTATTACTATCCCATTAGAGTTATTCTTGGCTAATGTAAATATATTTATCAATCATCATTCGTTATCTGTACATAATTTTGAAGAATATAGACTAAAAGTGGAACTGGTTATTTTTAGAACTCATGATATCAGTTTAATGATTGCATATATAGTGATAAAAAAAAATTCTGGTGGTAGAGGAAGAAAAATTATTTAGTTCTGACTGTATAAGTTATATACAGTAAGGTTTTGACGTAATAATGTCGTTCTTTGACGTTAAAAAATTTTGACATTATTACATCATTATTTTTGCACCAACCTAATATCACTGTCTATTGACTGTTACTTTAAATTTTCCCTTTTGAGTGGTTTTCATTATGTCTAGCAGTAAGACAAATAAAATTTGATATTTAAACAAATTTTTTCTTTAACCCCTGCCCTCCAAGTTCAAGGGCTCAATCTATTTTGCATTGAAAATAAGGAAGAAAAGGTTGTTTGGAATTGAAGCAAATGTGACTGATAGAATAGTGAGAAGACTTTAGTGAGGAGAAGTGAAGAAAAGGACAATAAAGTATCAGGTTTCAGGAAGACCGAAAATGGCAACTGGTGCTGCAATAAATTTTTTTAAAGATAGTAGGTGGGAGGGAAGCAAGAAATTAGAAGTGAGTTTCACAGGTAAGAAATGTGAGAAAAGAAACAGTGAGATCTAGTTGCTAAGCTCATAGTACACAAATTCATGCAGTTAAGGGACTAAGGGGAACATCTCATTAAGACACTTGCCATGAAAATATATATATATATATATATATATATATATATATATGAATAAATATGCATAATATCTTACATTAATTGCACAACTCCAAGTTTCATGCTGAAGCAATTTTCAAGTGCTAGAATTATATTTATTTTTATTTTAATAAATATAAAAAAAATATAAAAATTAAAAAAATAAATATAATAATTCCAGCACTTGAAAAATGCTTTGGTATAAAACTCAGAGTCGTGCAATTAATGTAAGATATTATGCATGTTTCTTAATAAAAAAAAAATTTTGCTTGAAGATGGAACAGAGCTTACTTTAATTCAATTTAATTCAAATAATTATATTGAAGTTTCCGGCTCTTGTTTTGAAACATGAAACCTCTTATGTAGCGTGTTGGAATCATATTTTTAAATAAATAATTATATTTCTTAATATATATATTAAATAGCTCTGTTACTTAACATCGAGCACTATTTTTTCTAACACTATAGAGGATTTATATGTATTTGTATATGATCACTCACTCGTATATCTATCTATATTCATCCATTCAGTTATATATGATATTGCTCTCATTATGACAATATGGGAAAACATCAAATATTATATAAATAAAAAAAACTATTGATATCAGCCCTGCTATATAGGAATAAAGAGTTGCTGCCAACACGGGTGTTTGACACAGATCACCAGAGAGCAAACACAGGTGATCCCATTTTGAATAAGAAGATCATGTGATGGTAAAGGAAATGTATATATGGGAATTAGCATGGTGTCTAAGTGATCACTATACAAATCACTATTTGGTAGTTACTTTTCAAGCAAGTACTATTAGTGTGAGTGCTATTCAAAGGCGTCCGATACTAGTATTGTTCAATGGCATTACTATAGTTGTAGCTGCAATTACAAAGTCTCTACTATAATGAATATTACAAAAATGACAAGTACTTATTGACATTACAAAAGTGGAAACAAGTTTTTATTGGCATCACAAAAGGCCCATTCCCATAAAAATAGTAAAACCTTTTTATGAAGATGTATTGAAGAAAAAGTTATCACATAATGCATGCATAGAAAATATATTTCTCCCATTATGTTATATAAAATATATAATAAATTGATAATTGAGCATTAAAAGAAAGTGAAAAGGTAAGTTTAACAATACTGACAAACCAATTAAGTCTTGAAAGCCTAAACAATTCTTTGACACCTGTGAACAAAAAGCATTTCCTTTGATGTTAAATACTATTCTAATCATGATGCCAGTATCAAAGAACTTCTCTGGGATATCCAACTGATATGAAAAGCAATTAATTCAGCTTAAAATACTTTTTGAAATAACCATGTTAGAAACTAATTCCTGCCACTAAGGGAAAAATACTCCTTTGTCCTATCTTTTGTGTGCTGTACCACTTTTGGACATGGATAATCATGGCTCTCTACAACTTCCTATCCTTTGCACCACTAATTAATTTGTCTCTTTATCATCCCTCCCAGGCCTTGTTTTCCTCAGCCCCTCTTGCCTTCAATATACCCTGTGAGTGTTGAATTCTCCAAACCTTTTTCCTCTTTAGAAATTCCAACACTTTCTGATACTAAGTATAAGAGTCTTTTTTTTCTGTTTTCCTCAAAACTTCCTCATTGCTCACATTCTTCATTCATGATATTCTCAGCATCCTTCTGTAGAACCACATCTCTGCTGCCTCAAGTCTCTTCTTCCTCTGAGTGGATATTGTCCAGGAAATCCTATAATATTTATATTGGTGTTTGAAATATGTATGCAAATGTAACAACCATTATACAAAATGTGTAGTGTGTGTGGCTATTTTCTCTTTATTTTTGGTTTGGATTGCATTGTTAATATACGGAAAGCAGAACAGCGACATCATTGTTGGGGGTATCTTTGAAAGTAATACTTGAAGATTTGGGTTATGAAAGTGAAAGTGGATATTGTTTAGAGTTCAAAAATAGAACCTGATGAACTTACAAAATAGAAATATGGCAGTCATTAGTCAAGTCCCCCCTTGAGACAAGATATATTTTCTGAAATATTGAATTGTAGTTGTAAGGCAAGGGAATCTGTGGTAGCAACAATAAGATGATAAGAGTTTTAACCTTATTTCAAAGATGCAGAGAAAGCTATAAGAGAAAACATAGCAGAAGAACAGACATTGGTTGCCTTGGCCAGCAAGTGATTTGTCGTAACAGGAGTGAGACGGAAATATATATAATATGCACCTTTTATTTAGCAAAGGATATTTAAAAAAAAAAAAGAAATTATAGCACTTGGGAATAACTGTTTTTTATATTTAATATTGTTTTCAATCATAATTTAATCATTTATCACATTATTCCTTTAGGGGTCATCAGGTTACTAGTTTATCAAAGGTATCTCCAAGTATTAGTCTTGTACAGATAACCACTTCCACAAGGCCTACCCAAATTAAAACATCAGGGTATGCAAAGCAAGGGGATTTTGGGAGGATATTCTTTTTTTATAAAAACGGAGAGGGAATCTTATATACTGAAAAATATGAGAAATGATTAAAAGTGCTGTGTCCATAAAAAATAAATAAAAATTATAGTGTCAAAAATAATTATAATAAAATAAATATGACAATTATAATTATCATTAGTTTACTCAATTTAAACCAATAAGAATCGGTCCCACTTTTCTCCTCTACACATACACAAATATGTGACATTCTCACTATCGAACAAAAAGTTCACACAGACAGGTCGTTAACATGTGCATCAACAAAAATTTCATCTCATTTTCTTTTTTTTAAGTGATTATAGGAACATTTATCTTTTAGCACTCAACAAAAATTTATGGTAAGAAAAATCCAGACACTTCTTGTATTTTTCCAACTCAATTATCTGGATACTCATTACACACATCTATAAAAAAAATATATGAGAAAGACTGTATACACTTTGCTTATTTGTAATCTTACTGTATTGGATTCCAATCCATATTTGATCTATATTTGACCCCAAACTCACACTTTTACTCAGTATTACTGTCTCTCATGTCTCCAACACCACATAACAACCAGATAATAAATAATACTTCTTTTGTTTCCACATCTTACTGCTTCTCATTTTTATGAGTATTTTTGCATATATAAATTTTAGGGGGTTTATAATTATTTACTCAGAGTTATAATTCTCCTACAAAAGCAATGATTGTTGGTACTTGTTATTTTATAAAAAGAGATTTTTAAGTGCAAACATCAACCAAAGCCAAACTCTTTTTTTTTTCTAAAGTTACCATTTTACCAAAGTAAAAATTGCTGTTTCTGAAGGACAATCTTAAAAATCTATATGAACTTAATTTGATAAAAGGAACAAATTATACAGGTCCAAATGATAATGCATACATGAGATTATATTCTAATATTTAAAAAAATTCAGGAAAAATAAAAACTTCCTTTTATTGAAAATGAATAAAATACAATACCAATTAAATATAAATACCAATTTAAAATAAAATTTAATTTACTTATAATATACAGAGAAAGATACAAATTTCACAATATTTAAAATATTACACTTAAGAAACAGAGAAGAAATAAAGTAAAAAAAAACAAGAAAGAAAGAAAGAACTTAAAGGGGAGAAAGGTTGGAAGGGGAGCGTTAAAAAAAACAAAGAGAAAATAATGAAAAAGATAGTGAGATGCAAAATGAGGCAAGAGAGTAAGACAATGAGAGAAAGAAAAGAGAAGAATAATGGGAGAAAAGAATAAAAAATAAGAGAGAGTAAAGCATGACAGAGGGATAATTACAAAATAAAATAAAAAGGTAAAAATAAGAAAAAATAAAATTAAAAAAGAATTAAAAAAACGTGTTGATAATCTGTTGTAATATATCATACTTTTTAACTATCTGAAGAGGTGGGGCATGATGCAAATAAACCTTCTGTAATTCATAGAGAATAATATGACAAAGGTACAACATTTCATCCTTTATCGTTAAGGCATTCATTTGTGAATGAAATGTCAACATTCAACAAAATCTGACTTGCAATTGAATGGTTCAAGATTTCAATCTAGAACACACCAGAAATCAGCATCAAAACAAATGCCAATGTCAAATTGTGGTCATTTTATATTAACAATGAAAATAAGGCACAAACTTTTGAAATGATCACACACACATCATATATATATATATATATATATATATATATGTGAAGAAATATACTTTTAAGGTGTGCTATATTTATGAGATAAAGTGCTCAATATCAGAGATAGAATGTGTGTAAATATAAACATGTACATCTAAGTCAACACTTAGAGGTAACAGTCTGTTTCATGCTAGACACAGTCGTCAGGCCTGATGATTGCATCTAGCATGAAACAGACTGTCGCCTTTAAGTGTTGACTTCAATGTTCACTTTTATATATATATAATATATAATACATATATATATAATATATATACCATAATTTTACACAGAATACCTATTATCAGGATTTATACCAAAATAAATTGATACATATAACAAAATAAAATAAAACACCAACAACCAGTCTTTAGCTACCACCACTATAACTACATTCATGGTTTCATCATTCTCCCACCACTGTTACTAATCATTTCTACCTATTTACAATAACTTTTAGCTAATTATATTATCGTTGCCTCCAATCCCTTGCAACATTACTATCACATCATATCATATAGACCCGTTATTAAATCAAACTACCCTCTCATCCAGCATATTAAATATTAAACATCACCATATAAATAACCAATAAGGATTACAAATTTCTACCTGTTACATATACACAGTCAAAAACAAACAAATAACCAGCTTTAAATATAACAAATAAACCGCCATTTTTTTCAAAATTTAAAAATAATTATAAATAATAATAATTTTTACCTATCATAATTTCACACAAACCCCACTACACGTATATACATACATGTGAGGAAATATTATTCACCAGAAAAAAAATGACATGTATACATTCACGAGACATTTCCGCCACACTTCCAGTCTTTAAATTTCAACATACAAATGCGTATGTATAGACACAACACCACCCGTATACATACATATGTCATATCCGAAACTGCCCACATGTATGAGTCCTGATGGACGACCAAGTATGTATATGTGTCTGCATACATCGATGTTTGCGTCAGTACGATGAAAAAACGACGAAGTTTCCCCCCACCACTTCCACAATAACACCAATACACGCAATCTACATAAAACCAAAATTTTTTTAAATTAATCAGTTTGTCTGACGATCGCTAAAGCATGAAACCCAGGGTCACAAGCTCACATCTATCCAACCATATATGTTAGCTCTATCTCTGATATTGAGCGCTTTCTAATAAGTATCGCGCATATAATATATAAATAATTATACACATATATGTATATTTATTTATATTTATATACACACACTTTTCACACACACACACACACACATATATATATATATATATATATATATATATATATATAGACAAAGTGGAAAAGCTTTTTAACAATGCACTTTGCTGATGTAAGTTAAGTTTGGAGTCTTCAGATTGGAATGAATGACAAAACTGTGCAAGGAAAAGGCATTGTAAATTTTTAGGATAACTGTGGGCAAATAAATGAAATGCAATACTGAAAAGAAATGGTGTTTGTAGGACTGAGTATTCTCCCCATTTCTTTTCGGTATTGCACAGGGCTAGGAACAGACTCCACCTCGACATCTTGGAGTCTGTTATCATCAACATACGTAGGCCGGCCCTTTGTGTACAACGGGAGATGAAATTTAAGTTGGCCTTATTCGGGGAAACGGTTACATGATTTGAGGTAAAACAATTTTTTTTTTTTTTTTTTTGTTCCCCCCCTTACCATCCTGTTTTATTACGGTATTAATAAAAAATTTTCTTGTTAGTACTCCGTTTTAGATTACCGATGATTGTGTTTGAAAATGTGTCGGTCGAAAGGTACCTTACATTTTAAACGTGGATATTATTGTATCTTATGTTTAATATGATCCCATATTTTTTATTTCTCAAATGTTTGAATATATATATATATATATATATATATATATATATATATGTATGTATGTATGTATGTGTGTGTGTGTGTGTGTTAGGGACTGACATGAGGAAACATATGACAACTGCAGGCGCCCGTAAGTAATATAAGAACCATTGGGAATCAACAAAGATGATATACACTCAATGCACATTGCATCAAATCATGTCCATAGTTGTTATTCAATCACATTCCATGTTTCATAGGCATCAACCAACAAGAATAACATTATTGATAGCATGTCATCTGTTACTGCAGCTGTTCAGAGCCAGAGAACATTGTTCTTGAACAGTGGAAGACTGACATGATGTTGCCTGGCAAATTGAATCACATTTCCAGCTTTTTCAGGTAAATGTTTGAGATCATATATAGAAGAGACCTCACGAGGCTATGTATCGAGAGTATTATGAAAACTGGTCGTGGTTCTGCAATGGTGGGGAGTGCATTGTATTGGTGGTTGCTAGGATGACTTGTGAAACTTTAGCTGTGATATATACAAATCTTTTTGCTTGCCATAATCATAAGAAATGAAGAAACAAGAAAATGCAAAAAAAAAAAAAAAAAAAAAAAAAAAGGAAAGAAAAAGACACTCATGAACAATCTTTAGGCTAGGCATTTTGTGATTTAAAAAAAAAATCAGGAATAATCCAAAGTGTTCTATACGATTCTACTCAACATTTAGTAATAGGAAAAGGAAAAACAAAAAATAAAAATTAAAAAAGAAGTGCATGTAAGCCACCCACAGGCTTAATGTATAGAGCTTAAAATATAAAAGCTCTAAGTGTTCCATTAATCACCTGTATCCACACCCAAAAAACAATGCTATTAAGTTGTTGCCTCTTAATTCTTTGGCAATTCAGCTTTTCAGATTACAAATAATCTGAAACTGGCTTTGATTCAGGCATTTTGAAATTTCTCCTTTTCTTTATTCTTCCTCCTTTTCTGATTCTCTGATTGTTCCTCTTTAAGAAAAAAGTTCTTTCTTCAAAATTTACAGTTCTCCCTCCATTTTTTATGAAATTATTATTAAAAAAAAATGAAGTTTGATTTGGTGAAATGTTTAAGAAAAATACTAATTTTCTGAAACTATAAAAGTTTATAGTTTTCAAAATTACTTTAAAATACCAACAACCTAAATTACCCTTTTCCTCATGACAAAAGTATTCAAATAATGTTTTGTAATGTCAACGAACACTCGTTGCTACTTTTGTAATGCCAATGAATGCTCGTTGTAGTAGAGACTTTGTAATTGCAGATTCAATTATAGTATGTTGTTGAACAATGCTAGTGTTAGACATCTTCGAATAACACTCGCACTAATAGAACTTGCTCGAATAGTAATCTGTATAGAGATCTGAATAGAGAAATAGTATAGTGAATAAAATTTAAGTATAGCGGTCTGTATAGTAATAGAGGATAGAGTAGAAATAACAACCCAAATAGTATAGAGGATAGACGAGAATAGAAATCGTGATTGCTAGTCATCAGCTACTTCCTACATATATGCGTTTCCTCTATGGTCATGTGGTCTACTTACTTCAATATTGGGATCATCTGTTTGCTCGGGTGACCTATGTTCAAACTCAAGTGTCAGCAGTAACACTTAATTCCTATATGACATAATGGTTGGAATTTTAATGTATTTTGACAAACTATTTTATTTACAGGTCATATTTATTAAAGAACAATATTTTTACCAAAATGATGTTTCATGGTTTCAAGACAAAAGTATTATTCAACAAAAAACATTTCTTTATTTAAATAATGCGCATAAAATTTCTAATTACTACTGCAAAATTATTATATTTCTTATTAGATTTAGTATGAAATTTTATGGCTCACTGAATTTACAGGAAATCCAATTATGTATATATACAACTGTATTTTTAAATACTGAACAAATGAAACATTGTATTAATTTGTATGCTGAAGTGAATACAGTATTGTTATTCACAGTCATAATTTTCTCACTATTTTATGGTTTGTAAGTAGTTTGACAATTGTAATTGAAAATCATTTCGGCTTTTAAATATTTAGTTTATTGCTAAATTACTGTTACCTTTTGTTACTGATTTTTTAAAAATAGATTTTGAAAATTTTTCATCACAGTTGGTATAAAAATTTTCATTATGTTAAGTACATTTGGCCTTTTGTATTTAGTCACAAAAACAACTTACATTTTGTTGTTTTTTTAAGAGAAAATGTCCTTCCTATAGAAAATGAAAACTGATTCAAATCAATTTAAATGCTATGATTTTATGATTAATAATTTGTTAATGACTTCAGAAAAAAAAAAAGAAACATTTTATTCTTTTTTTTTTTTAAATAAAAAAAACAGAATTAGTTGCCATGGGAAAATTAACCCATTTGGCTTTGTTTAATCTTCTAAAGTTTGATTAAAATAAAAAGACAGAGAAAAAGTAGAATCATATTTGCTGATGAGTAGTTGTTGTTGTTTCAATTAATACTCTCTTTTCTGTGTTTTTGTCTTTCATTGTTTTTAGAATTAAGAAAAATTATTAAAATTGAATGAGACAGTAATAATTTTGTGGCTATGTAACTAATTCATGGGAAATCATTGTGTCTGAATTTCTTTCAACACAGTCTTGTCAGTGTTGCTGCATATATTTTGGCTTGTTATGTTTCAAAGAATCAGTTTGAATGTCAATTATATGTGGGGGCGAGGAATGAAAGTTTGCTAAAAGATAAAACAAAAATACAGGCAAAGAAGTGATAAAAACAGGTAGAGTTACAAAGAAATATTTCAGAGAAGAAGAAGGAGAAAGAAACTGAACTGTAATGGATTTAAAAAGAAATCTTGCTTAGAGAAAGAGAATGCAAAAACAAAGATGGCATGAGTGGAAGAAATATTTTAAAAACATACAGAGAGAAAAATAATTAAATGTTTAAAAAATAAATAAAGCAACTTGAGCAAAGATGAGAGTAAAATGAAAAGAGAAATGTATATGCATAGAAGGACAGAAAATTAGATGTGTTAATCAACAGCAAAAACTAAGATAAAAAAGTAGAAGGCATTTACCTGACCTCTGATCTAAGGCAGGATGTTAAACAAGTTCTTTTTTATGTGGGGGTGCCCATACACATGTATATAGGCCAAGTACAAGAATCCCTGTGACATGATGGCATTGATATTACATCCACTTCACATCTCTTAGTGCAATGATAAAGCTGTTTCCACAGGGTTAGAATCCCTGGGACCAAGCACTTTCTCCCATCTCAAATGAGGAAACAACAGAATACACTTTGATTCCAGCAAAAGCAGGTGAAATAATAGTGAATGAAGCCTCAAGTTTGCTTTTTCACCATCCCTCCAAATCGCAGCTCTGCCATTAATTTCCACAAAAGCTTTAGGTAAGTTACTTGCTATTCCCCTCTGATCCTCTTGTCTTCAATATGTCCTGTAAATGTCAAATTCTCCAAACCCTCTTTCATCATTATGTGTTCAAGAAATTTCAACTCTTTCTAGTTCTAAATACAAATGTTTTTTTTGGTTCCTATTTTCCTTAAAATATCTTTAAAAATAAGATCCATCAAAGGGTAGAAAAACTCTAATGAAGCAACAGGTAGCTAATAAGAGGTGATGGCTCAATAAAATCACCATGGAGAAGGTAAATGAGAAAGCAGTGTATTATCATATCCAAAACAAATCATGGCTATACAAAAAATGAATGTGAGAAATAATGCTGTGAATGGGATCAAGTTCCTTGAAATTAATTCCTTGCTCAGTTAGGAGAGATATTTACAACAGCATGACAGTCATCCAGCAACTGCTAATATGCATATGGAAATTTTTCATATATACTACACTTTGAGCTTAATATTTATTGCTAAAAAAAATAAGGCAATTCAGCAGAAAGCCAGAAAAATGGAGGTGGAGAGATAGTTGGTCATGCACTGTCTGATAAAATAATTAAGTTATTCTCTTACATAAGCTATACACTTAAACAATATTTATCCCATCTGCGACTTTAATTCTGTATGTGTCACTTATATTCTCTATAAATGCTCATATTTAAAACACTTATTCTCTATAAATACTATCAAGCAATGGGATAGGGGTGTATAAACACTGGGGTTGCTGGGGTACAGATCTCACATTGAGTTGCATTTTAGCAGGCTATTTCGATCCTAAGAGAGAGTTCCTAGGGATTAGGCAAAAGCAAGGAGTGACACTTTGAACTTTGGCAGAAGGCAACAATGCTAGACTCTGATACTAAGCAGATATATTGATCTATATATAAATAATCCAGTCACTTTTTATGGCTTGTATTTAAAAGATAACAAAAAATTAAGTAAAAGTTTGCTGAAAATGACAATAGATGAATTTAATAGAAGCAGGTTTGGTTAAAATGAACCAAAGAGAAATTTTAAAAAAATAAAATAGAGTAAATGAAGACAATGACAGGGATAAAGAGTGAAAAAGATACAATTGGAAAAAGAGGATAAATTGAAACTACAGTTAAAAGATAAGGATGTTAATCAACAGTCCATGGATAAAGGCGTTGGCTAGATCCAGTGACAGATCCAAAGAGTGTGAGTTCAATACCTGGTTAAGGCAGTGGAGAACTTTCAGAGAGAAAATTAGCAGGAGATAACTGATAACTGACATCCATCAAACATAGCACATGGAACTAGAACAGTCTACCCCAGTGATCGAAATAAAGGGTTCAGTTCGAAATTCCAACTACCTGAAGAAGGCCGGAGCCTACAACGGCCGAAACGTTGTGATAAATATGGCGACAAAGATGAGGACAATAGTCCGCATAATGTAAATACTGTACATAATACCTCATCTCAGAAATATAGAGACTGACTCATAAGTGGCCAAGTTTATACCAGAGTCGATTTACAAACTTTGGTCAGGTTTATACTAAAGTCTGCAAGCATCCACTTGGAAAGTAGCCACTTTTTGAAAGGGATACAGTTGGTATATTGTAGATTTTGCCAGCTGGCAAACAGATAAATGTTATGAAGAGAGAAAGGAATGGGAAAAGAAATTAAGTCAGAAGTTTTATATTTATGCATATATATATATATATATATATATATATATATATTCAAAGTTGGATTTATATCTGTTTATACTCATAAATTTTTGTTTTTATCTCAATTTCAAAGACATATAATGAAAATTCTAAGTCATATTTGCACATCAATGCCAAAATCCTGTATCAGCCAAAAAGAAAACATCTAAAAATTTTTTTTTTCACAGTTGAAATGCAAGAAATGTTCATTAATATACAAAATATCAACTATTTCTTGATACTTTATGATAGTTATAAAAAATATAAAAGAAATCAGTCAGCTTTATTGTGTGCAGAAATTTATTCTGCAATGAGCTACTTTTTTTTGTTGAATTGCTATCAGGTAAGATATAGATAAGTGTTTATCAATGCACATTCATGAAACCTGAAAAATAACCCTTTTTCAGTAAAGGAAATTGTTTCTATATCTTTTAAATCAGAGCTATATTATAGTAGAATGGTAGTGAGACCGGTAATCTTAGGACACTTTCATGGCGCTTGATAAAAACTTCATTGATGGGCAAACAAGGTATTTTTATAAAGATGAGATTATTTTACTCTGTTAAGATATTTAAACAATTATGAGACAATCCAAGAATATAGTCCTTCATAACCAAAACTATCTAGAATGTATCATAAAATCCCAGAGAACCAGTTTGAACATGACTGGAGCGTAAAAAAAAAAAAAAAATAAAATAAAATAAAAAAATGGAGAGAAACACAGTCAGCAGGATTTATGCTCCATATAAAGTGGTGAGCAATGTACAAGGAGAGATTCTATTTTCCCTGATAACCATTTCAGTAATTTCAAGTATAAATCTTTGATGTTTAGACTTGTGAATTATTATAATTAATGCAGGAATTGACAGTGGTTTAACAATTAATGGGATAGAGAATCAAGTCAGCAAACTGGGTTCAAACTGCAGCTGGGACAGTTTGTATTCACTTTGCTCTAATACCCTTAGGAAAGGCATGAATCCACTTCCCTAACACTGGCTAGCATTCCAAATCTATAAAAATTCACTTGCTACTGAACCTGCAGCAACATCAAGGTGCGTTTATGGCTCTATGCAACTCAGAGTCTGCAGGAATAAATGAATTAACACAACTGATGTTACACGAATTAAATCCTATATATATTTTTCAATCAATAAAATGCCATCAGAAGGTTTGTTTCATAAACAATAATTACAAAGGCAAATACTGCTAAAATACTTGTACACCTACCATCTGTTATTTTAGGACCACTTAAAAAATAACAATAATAACTCCCTTAGTCTCCCTCGCAAAAAGATTTTTATGTGCCTGTGTGAAATTATTTTCTAACTCATGTAAGTCTTGTAATCAAAAAGTTCATACCTCTACGTGAAATTTGATTTTGGATCTCACTTATGGATATAAAAATAGAAGTGTACTATTTCTCAATGTTCAAAAACAATTTTGGAGGCCTGTCTGGTCTACATGTGCAGACAAAAACACCCACACAAATGGAAGAGATGCACTAGCAATTGTTAACTAAGGCCTTGTCCATATACTGATAGAAACATTAGGCTGACCATCCTGTCCACACATCTCACACTAGACTACAAACACTTAATTACTTGATACAGCAAACTTTACTGCAAGGGAAATCGAACATTTTATTTTTATTGTATATCTATGAAAAGAATATATAAATGTTATGTCAACTAAAGTTCTGCTTCTACTTTTGCTTCAGCTAATGGCTTTTTCTTATATTTCATTTAAAAGATTTGTTGCTAAAAATTTGAAATCTTGACACTCAGATAAAAACAAATACCTGGGCAGATGGATTCTTAACAATGTAATAGTGACTAGAAAAAATATTGAGTGGGGAAAAATTGTACAGAGTTTTATATGTTGCATACACATGAAGAAGCTCAAAGAACACACCAGTTGATGACAATAAATATCAGGAAAATTATTCAAATAATTAATAGAATAATTACTATGTAATGACTTCATCCTCTTTGTTTATAAATATTGAAAGGGTTTAGGTTCTAGACAAGGCATGCACAACCTTTTTGGGCAGAGGGTCACATGAGACGTCTCATTTTAAAGCAGGCTATACTACTAAAGACCTCTAGGTAGTTTTTTGTTGAAGTTTATCTCATGTTTTAGAAATGGGAAAAAGTTAATTTTTTTTTCTTTGGAGAAAGCTTTTAATAATCCTTTCCTGTCTCTAAAGTAAAAGTAGATCTTCATTAGTGAAAATTGTTGTAGTCAGTTTCTTGCTTGGAAGATGAGCACTAATTATTGAACTGGAACATCTGGTATCAATGAGTGCTGAACACTGTATATAATCTACCTGGATCTCAACTACAGGTAATGGTACATTTACTGTCTTACAGGAGACGAGGTTGGCAATGATACCTTGACCCCAGATGCATTTCCTAAACAATTCCATGCCACATGACCCAGCTTATTACAGCAATAGCACCTCAGCTGTCTCTGTGCTCCCTGACTCAGGCTCCTCACACCACTTTGACTCTGGCATTCCCTTGCAAAGGTTATTGCAATTGTCAATGGTAGAGGAATCACTTGCTGGTTGGGATATTGCTCTGCTGTCTGTTATTGCTGCTGCTACCACTGGTTCCAGTTCCTTGCAAATGGCTTAGGATTGGGACAACAGCTGGTCGGTCAATAGTTCATCTATTCTGGATGTTGCTTGCAAAAGCTAACTGACAATCATGCTACAAAAGCACACCCCAGTATCTGGCCATTCATGCCCCCAAATGGCACAGAAAGTTTCCATAAATTGGCCAGGAGGACATCAACCTTTTCACCAGGGAGTAGTCAACATCCAATAAATTGTTGTTCTGGTCTGGTCCAAAGGCCATATAAAGAACATGTTTTATCTTGGTAAAGTCATTTTTTTTCTTTCTCTTTAAGCTGCTGCTGCACAGCATAGGCACCCCAACAGGCTCAAAGGAATGACTGTTGCTGGCTTTCAATTTGTATAGTTAGCAAATGAGCTCTGCATCCTCCACCAACTCAACAACAGATAGGCCAGTGGATGAACCATCGAACTCTGGTATCAACTTCAAGCTGAATCGGTGCATGAGTGCTGAAATAGCTCCCATTTTCTTTTTGGGATACTTTACATGATCGACGTGTCTGAATCCATTTTCTGCAAGCATGTAAGCCATTTTCTCTTGTTACAAATATCAATGGTTTAAATGCTGAAAAATCTCAAGAAACAATATACTTAATTATTGTTATGTATATGGTTTAGCTGAACTGTTTTAAAAAGTAGGGAGGCCAGTTGTGCATATAGAAGGTGTGATAGGTACAATTTGTTTCATCAGCCCTAAGGTAGCAAAATTTCTAACTACAGAAACATGGATTTATAGAACAAACAATAACAACTATTTATTAGGCAAAACACTGATGCTGTAGAAAAGAAAAGGGATGACTGTCAGAGTAAGTAGTTTGTTGTACAAATAGCAACCATCTCTATCTATAAAAGGCAGGATGTGTGTGTGTGTGTGTAACTAATGCACGGCTGCAATTTTCGACGGATTTGCACCAAAATTTACATGCACATCCTCCAAGTTAGCGGGAAAGCCAAGACTGACTTTACATTTCCCAACTCCCATCAATAGCGGAAATAATCACTTTTTTCATGCTTCTATGGCAGTTTTCATGTAGTTTGTGGCCATTTTGTACTGGCCAGAGTGAGAGCCTATAGCTGGCTGCCATAAATAGGCAGGAAGATTCTATTGGCCAGTGTGAGAACCAACAGCTGACTGACACAAATGTTAACTAGCATGCAAAAAAATAGCTGCATTTGTCACAAGTGGGAAAAATTTAAATCTGCATGGCACTTTACTCCAATTGGCTCATTTGCTTGCTTAATTTCAACGTTGATCTGATTCTGTAGAACTGGGTTGGGTGTGAAAAAGTATTTGTTGTTAACATTTTTTTTTTCATTCGTTTTTTCCAGTTATGAGTCCTTTTTTAAAGCTGATCGTTTTGTTTGTTGTTTAGTTCTTTTTTTTGTAACAGATTTAATGTTTAGTATAGAGCTTAGAAAAAATTCCCAGTGTGAGATAGGCAAGAAGTAAGGCATGTAGCAACATCAGCATGGCAAAGGGCACTCCTTTAAGGGCAAAAGTATTTTAAGTCAAGTGATAGCGATTGCTGTATGAGTCGTGCGATTTTTGAACCGAGCACAGTGGGCCATGCTGCTAGTCAGTCATAAATCACATGTGTAAGCTTTTCGGAGCATATCATGTTTTAGTGTACAAAGCTAATACTTACAAATAAATCCAATTATTTATGAGTGAAGCATTAGTTCTTGTGTCAAATTCCTTGTCCAGGAGTAGTGAGTGGAATTTTACAGTGCTGGTGTGTCATTCCTGGTCCATTGATGTGACTGCTTCTCCTGTTGCTATAACACTAATTTTGCTAAATAGTAATTCTCCTCTGCTTATATCAGTACAGATAGGTTTAACTTTAACAAAATTTTAGATTCTTGATCTTCTGTTTGATTGACCAAAATGCCCTTAATTCTGATCTGCAGGTTTTGTTATTTTACTGAAACTATGTCTGCATATTGTTTACATTATGGTGTCTAAATGTCTACATTAACAAATGCTTTAATCCTGGTTACATCTAACAGTGTACATGAAAATATCTTTGAGGTTTTTGGAGGTACAACAGGCATTTAATAATTTATTCCTCTTTGACATCAACTTCCTCAAACCCCTGTGAGTGAGAGAGAGTGTAAGTGAATAAGTGAGAATGAAATGAAACAAAATTTAAAAAAATGTTATTTTCCTTATGAAATTAGACATGCCATTCAAAAAGCTGAACGGCCTACAGTTTGCCTATGGCCATTCCAAACTTTCATCAAAGTAAAAACATTGTACATGTAATTCATCTCATTTTTTCTAGGAAAAAGAAAACAAGGACATAGTAGCCATGTTTCCATTAGTCATTGCATTCTATAAGAAAATCAGTACATCAGCCTCAACTTCATTGAAGTTGATATCATCTTTGTATTTTTGTGAAGTTGGTAGATAACCTATCAGAGTATCACAAAGTCATTTGTTATCAATCCTAATTTGAAAGTAGTGTCTGTTTTCTGTCAATACCCCTGTAGACAATGTACACTGACCAATCTACTACTCAGTGCTAGAGAGAGAAGACATAAAATAAGATGCAGAAAATGTAGTAAAGAAGTAACAATGATTTCTTGATGTTATGTCATTGAAATCAAGTTTTATGATCATCAAACCTGAAGACCTGTGGATAATCACTTAATACAGGATGAGTGCATTGTTAAAAAATAGGCAGGTGAGAGCTCTATAACAAGATGGTTTGAACTTTAATGAACTGGATTTGTGAAGTAGAGAGAAAGAAGGTTATAAAGATGAGGGGGAAGATGAGAGAGAGAGAGAGGGTAGTAAAAAGTGAAAGAGAACTGGAAAAGATGAGAAAGGGAGGGAGGAATAGAAGCAGACTAAAATAATTAGAAAATAAAAAGGAAAAAAAGAAATTAGAAAGCAAAGAAGAATAAAGAAAAAGTTAGAAAACAAAAAGAAAAGAAAGAATAGCTAGAAAGCAAAGAAAAAAACAAAAGAAAAGAAGAAAAAGATAAAGAAAGGAAAAAAAATGACAAAGACTAAATTAACAGAGCAGACAAAAATGAGAAAAGATTGAGAAAAAAATTGACTTTGGAAGAAAATTTCATAAAAAAAAGCAATGCTAGATTTATGCGGCAAGATAGCAGAATAGAAACAGCTGATTGAGAAAAGACAGATAATTGAAAAGAATAGATAGAACTGATTGAGGCAAAGTAATAAAAGAAATAAAAGGAGAAAGAGAATATGACAGAAAATGTCTTTTAGGGAAAAATAAAGAGGGAAAATGTGGTATGAAGAAAAGAAAACAAGAAAAAAATGCAAAATACAGGTAGCAAAAAAAGAGAAAAAGTGTGATAGAAGAAAGAAGACAGACAATAAAAGAGAAAGCTGAAAATAAAATAGAGAAGCAACTAGAAAAAAGGAATGAAAGAAAGACAAATAAAAAGAGAGAAAAAGAAGGGGAGGAAAGAAAAAAAATGAATCTGAAAGTGGGGGAGAAAATGAGGAAAAAAGAAGATAGCTACAAGTTTTCAAGTTCCCTTTAAGAGAACAAAAACGTGGATTTCTCTTCAATCTATGCATTTTTTGTTTATTTTTATACTTGATTTTTTTGGCAGCTCCTGGGATAATTTTTGCTTTGAATTTTTACCCTCAAGCCCATCCAGAATATAAATGCTTCTCCATTGCTCAAAGTGACATGTTTTGATGCCACTGTACATCTCAAATACTCTGAATCTGTTTTAAAGATCAGATAGATTGCTAGAATCCAGAACTAGCTTAAAAGAATTTCCATGCTTTTTTAGAAAGAAGTGAAAGCATGAATTCTCCTTCCATTACCTCAAGCCAATCCTACATTTTATATATATATATATATATATATATATGGCCTGATAATTGCATTTAGCATGAAACAATCTGCCGCCTCTAAGAGTTGACTTCAGTGTTCACTTTCATATATATATATATATGTGTGTGTGTGTGTGTGAATGTTGAATTCCCTAGTTAATTTTAACCAACAAGAGGGCTCAACAGTTGAGTTTACAATTGAGCTGCTAGACTACTCATGCATATGATTTAATTATAATAGTGAAGTCTTTTGTAGAATTAGTTGCACTTAACATCAGAGAGAAATATAGTATAGGAGAACTGATGACAGAGAAATGGTACACAGTGTGCCACAAATTTTCAAAACAGCCATCCTCAGATCTGAATTCCATGTTTTCTATCTCCTAGACTCCAAAACAAGAAAGCCCAGTCTACCTTGCAAAATAACCCAAAGCAGGAGAAAAATGGATTCATGCCTTTTCCAAAATAAGCAAAACTATATATCCATGTAAAATGAGAATGAATAGAATTCAATTCTGATGTTCGTAACATTCAATTTCAAAGAGGGCTCATTAAAAAAAAAAGTAGAGCAATATTCTTTATTTCAGGATATTACATCAAAAATATGTAAAAACACTACACAAATTCAATCTTGTTTCAATGTGTATTAACACATCTCATCAAGCATTAGTAAATAACTGATGAGTAGACAATTTATTGAGATTTAAAAACAACATACACCCTCTTTTCATGAGAAAAGGAAGTATAAGAAAAAGAGTAAGAAAGAAAAAAAAAGAGGAGATACTAACAGGGTTTGTTCTGTTTTTATTCAGATCAACCAATTGGAATGGCCTACACTAAGTTCAAAGTAAGGGGAAAAATGAAAGTTAAGAAGCAATCATATGTAATAGGTCATGCCCCACAGATTTAGAATCGTAGACGACATTTAAACGTTATATTCGGTATGGATGTGAATTTGCTACAATATTATACATAAGGCAATGTCATTTCCTATGAGAGAAGAAACAAAATTAAACAAGATACTTGACAAACTACATACCCTGTGAGTTAAAAAAAAAAAAAATTTAATTTCTCATTTTTATAGATGGCAAATAAGCCCGCCCTTCAAGAAATAGATGGAAAGTTTAAACAAATAGATTTAATTATTAAAGCATATACATCAAACAAAATTTAAATATATAGATCATACAAAATAAAATAGAATGCAACTGTTAACTAAAGGGTCTTATATAGGGTGTTAATAAAACCAATGAATGGGAAATGTCATCCAAATGCATATACCTCTAGACTAAATATTACCAGCAGTACTAGAAGAATAATGTACAAATAATACAATGTTGAAAGAGATCTTATTAACAAAAGATAAGCTTTATATGGTGCAACAAGGTTATTCCAAAATATAAATTTGTCAAATTTCAAAGTCTAGCAAGATTGTAGATTCAAAGGTATGATATGTTTACAATTAACTGTTAATTCAAATTTTTGATTTAATAAATCATCTCTATTCAAGAACCTCATAATCTGCATTTTCTCCTGTAAACACAGAAAACAACATTCATATAAGGATCTATATGTCCTTCCCAATTTTATTATATGTGTCTGTGTGCATGTGTGTGTGAGAGCGTACAACTAATAATAAAATGTAATAAATATTGCAACAAAAATGAGGACAATAGTCCAAATAATGTAAATAGTGTACATAATACAACATCTCAGAAATATAGACATAGACTGATGTTATATATAATAGTTTGATGTAGCACATCCACTGTTGAACAAAGGCCTTTTTCAAATCATTACATGAAAAATCATGGCTATGCTGTTCTCTACATTGTCTTACCAAAATCCTCTATTTCATCTTGCCATTTTTTGTCTGGTCTTTCTCTATTGCTTTTGCAATCCACTGGGTACAAATAAACCAATCTTTTGCTACATCTTTTATCCTTTCTTACTGTGCATTCTACCTACGTCTGTCTTACAGACAAACATTGCTACAAAGGACAGAAAGTTATGGAGAGCTATGATCACCCCTGTCCTAAAAAGACATAGAAGAATAATGTGCCTCATAGCCATAATTCTAC
This sequence comes from Acanthosepion lycidas, assembly GCA_963932145.1. Taxonomy (NCBI): domain Eukaryota; kingdom Metazoa; phylum Mollusca; class Cephalopoda; order Sepiida; family Sepiidae; genus Acanthosepion; species Acanthosepion lycidas. The sequence continues at coordinate 23,913,966 of OZ010582.1, forward strand.
AACATGTAGTGACTGCCTTTTCTGTGGTTGAAGTAATTCATGAAAGTGTAGTAATTATTGGCCTTCTGTAATACTAGACTGCTAGGTGAAAGGACTTAGGAAACTTGTTGAAACTTTCTGTAGTGTTAGTGGTGTTCTGAAGACACACCAACATGGATTTGTTACAACTCAGCACAGATTAGAACATAAACACAAAAAGATATACTAAGAACCCTTTGAAAAGGGCTTATGGATTGGCCAAAAGTGATTGTTACAATAATCACTACCAATACTTTAACACTCATAAAAGAAAAACTGAATGATGTGTGTGTGTCTATGTGTATATATATATATATATATATATATATATATATATATGGGTGTATGGCTGAGTGGTTAGAATGTTCATTTTCTGACCATGAAACTTGGGTTTGAACCTCACCACAATTGATTTGTCAGGAAGGAGACTTCCTGATGTTATTGGTCTGGAAGGGGTACAATCCCAGCATGTCACACCTTTGGAAAGTACCTGAAAACCATGCCATGGGTTGACCCAAGCCTTGTGAGTGAAATTGGGTAGATGGGACATTTGGGGGCAACCGTTTATAGCTGTGCTAGCATGAAATTACAAGTCATCATGACCAAAGGTTTGAATGTGGTGGCCTTGTTCAAATTGTTGATCATGCTAGATAACATGTTCTCTCCCAGAAACTGTAACTAAGGTCTGCTCAGTATAGTTGCAGTATAAACCATGTGGGCTCTGTGGGTGTTGAAAAAATGCAAATGTGCCTGAGCAAGCATCTGAATTAGGGATTGGCTAGCCGCCCTAGTAGATGGGTATCCTCAAATATGAATGACCAGCTATTATAAATATAAAAATTCTAAAATCCCGAGTACCCCTCATGAATGTGTAGCCATACCAACATGAAGTCCTGAAGGACAAAATGTATCACAAGTAAAATGGTGTTAATAAAATAGTGCTTGATGTAATATCAGAGATATTAAGTATATAATAATAAATATACATATTATACAACCCCAGTACCACAACTCTGAGTCATGCTACTGGTGAGGAACAGTGGACGTGTGTGTGTGTGTGTGTGTATATATATATATATATATATATATATAAAATCAATTAATTTGACATTATTTCTTATTAGTATAAGTTAGTGAGTACATTTGTTTCAACAGATATCCATATAAAATTAAAATCCACAAATGCTCTTGAGCATAGATATTAATTTCACTGTTTATATATAAAAAAAAAACAAAAAAAAAAAACAGTGATGTCTGCTCACATAGGTGTACCTACTAAAATAATGTTTATAGTTCTAAAATATATATCTATGTGAGTGTGTGTAAGAGACAGGGTACTGAAAAGTTATCACCTTAATTCACTTTTCAAAATCAAACCAAATGACAGTATATCATGATTGGAATGACAACATTTCAGCATTCCTTTGTGTGTGCGTAGGTTTGGTTGAATATCAGTGAAAGTTGTTTAAAAATTTTTAATTAATTATTCTATGTTTTATGAAATTTTTCTGGATCCCAGAAAGTATGTGAACATATCTTGAAATTCTTGCAGTTTGTTGAACATTAAATCAAAATGAGTTTTTAAAAATATAAAATATATCACCTCAGTGATATAATGAGCGAACAACCTTCCGCCATTTAACAGGCAGAGAATGAATTCCACCTCTGTAAAAGAGGGTGGGCATTGAGGTGAAAAATTCTCTCAGCCACAGTTTCAGCTTGTCATCATTGAACAATTTCCTTGACAAATAGATGCGACAGAACTTCCCAGCCTAGTTTCAGCAGTTTTCTAACAAGTCTGTCTTTTGATGTCTAGATAAGCATTAGCATGAAGAAATTGAACATTGCTCATTCTTTAATGCAGCTCCATGATTTCTGCTGTCAAATGGTTAAGTTATACACTATATGTGACTGTTGTAATCATGGGTTGGCAGGGAACAACTACCAATAGATCACTTGTAAGCTATCTCGCTGAACATCACCTTTTAAGGATATATGTAGTTTTCTAGTGAGCTGACTTTGTTGGTTCAAAATCTTCTTTGCTTTTGGTTGACATACAGGTACTACTTCTCATCACCAGTTAAAATGGAGTCAAGCCATGCAGAATACCAATAACAGAGAGCAATAGAGCAGCCAATTTGACACATTGCTGATGGTTGAAGTAACTCGGTTGGTTGGTTACTCATTGTCCTGCTTGCTAAACTTTGTTGATGAGATACAGGTGTTTGATAATGGTGAAGTGAAATACCTCCAGAACTGTTGTGTGCTCTTAGCACGTTTGGTGTGGAGTGGCTTCAATTATCTGCTGCAGGCACTCATCATCCACCATTGATGGTGATGCAGAGCAAGTTTCTTCAAGGTTCGTTTTGCCTTCAAGAAAGTGCTTGAAATAGTCTTGTGCAGTTTGTTTGGACATTGTGATGATGCCAAATGCAACACAGATATGGTGACTTGGCTGCATTCACTCCAGATTTGAAGTCATACAGGAGAAGGACATGAATGATGTCCTTAGATCAACACAATTTAGAATCTATAGAAGATGCACTTAATAAATAGATTAATAATGGCAAATATTCACACATGCACACTATGCTCATTTGAGGAAACAGCCAATCAAGTTTAGAAACCACAAGAACTTTACTGTCACATGAGTGCTTTTAATAATAGACATGGAAATTAAACTACAGGTACTCCTAGGTATTAAAAGGGAAAGTGATAAGGAAGAGCTAAGCATCAATTGTAAGAGCACAAAATATATGATTATCAGCAAAAGAAAGAACCCAAAATTTGAACTATGAATAAGAGACATGAAAATCAAGCAAGTATAAAAATTTTAAATAACTAGGAAGCATTTTAACAGAGGATAAAACATGTGACACTAAAATCTGACTAGCATAAGCTGCCTTCCAAAAGTTAAGTATTAAGAAACAGGAAAATATTGTCAGAAACAAAAGAAAGAATACTGGACTTTTAGGCAATATCAGTTCTCCTACATTGCAGTCAATGCTGGACAATCTCCTCATAGATGAAGAAGAGATTTGAGCAAGAGAAATGTGGTTCTACAGAAAGATGCTGAAAATATCATATACAGAACATGTGAGCAACAATGAAGTTTTAGAGAAAATAGAATCAAAAAGGACACTTTTAGTTAGAATCAGAAAGGAACAATTGAAGTTTCTAGGGCACATAATGAGGAAAGAAGGTTTGGAAAATTGAACATTCACAGGACATGTTGAAGGCAAGAGAACCAGAGAAAAGCTGTGGATAACCTACTAAATAAGCATGTGTAAATAGTTGGTAGAACAGGGATTAGGAGAGACAGTAAAAAGATAAATATTGTGGAGAGCTACATGAAGTTGTGGAGAGCTATGATCACCAATGTCCTGAAGATACATGGCACCTAGAAGAAGATTTATATTATCAAAGCAATTTCTCTGGGTAGATAGGTTGTGTTTAAGGTATGAAGTGTAAACAATGGAGCATAAAGAAAGATATGATAACTGAAATAACTTAACACCTACCAACATGTAAAAAGGCAACACTTGAATATCCTCAGACACAGCCTCTATCACCCCACAGACAATGAAAGCTGAGAGTGCATGGAAAACATTGAACAATTTATGTCCATATTCTGCCTGGAATACCAGAAAAATAGTCTTAACCATTAAAAAAGGAAAAGATTTTCATTGGTCTTGAAGCAAAGCTAAATAAATATATATATATATATATATATATATATATATATATATATATAGAGAGAGAGAGAGAGAGAGAGAGAGAGAGAGTTATATAAATCAAATGACCAAACATAAGCAATCGTAAATGCATGTATTGGCGTGCATACACAGGCGAGTAAATAAATAATCATCAAATTTATTCATGAGGTGTAAACATAATAGTGCTTGATGTGGTTAGATAGAGCAAAAATATAAAAACATACTTTGTGCCTGATGAGCTGGAACACCAGTGAAACTTAGATCGCACACCAAAATGTTATTGTGTGTGTGTGTGTGTGTGTGTGTGTGTATATATAATAAATTCCAATAACCAACAAATACTGTTCTTAAAAGATTGCTCAATACAGAGTAGGGCAAATATAATCATTTATTCAAAAATTATAACATAAAAATCTTATAAAATCACTACAAAAATAGCCATTTTATTTCAACATTTCTGATGTCTTCAAAACACCAGAAGTGTTGAAACAAAATGGCTATTTTTGTAGTGATCTTATAACATTTTTATGTTATAATTTTTGAATAAATGATTTTATATATATATATATATATATATATATATACATACATACATATACACACACACACATTTATATATATATATATATATATATATATATATATATATTATGGAAGAATGGTGGAGTAATAGATAATAGCTCGAGTTGAGGAATCAGAGTGCTGAATTTGAATTTCTATCAATTTCATTACATTCACTTATATGTTATACTCTTGGGAAATGTTTAAACCTATTTCTACTACTCCCGACACCACAACTATGGTTAAATAGCAGATCAGACTGGGTACTACAGCCTTGGGTGGTAACCAGCCTGGAAGAAGGACAACTCTGATTTCAAAACCTGTGTCAGGTTGTTTGGGGACTTTGTGGCATAATGTGCACCAGTTCTTTGTACTTGGCTCTTTCAAAAAGTGTGGTTGGCCTTAAACCATATAATCAAATGATATGTGTGGTTAATCCGGCTGCCAGTTCTAAGAACTGAGCTGCTTGACCTTCATATGTTGAAAACGATGGAAAAGTCCAGTATATATAAAATTAAATAAATTTATTCATTTAGCTATTGAATATCTTATCTGATTGGGCCCAGTGGATAAAAGCATTGGTTGAAGTAATAAAAAAATAACTTGACCCAAAGAGTTGTGAGTTCAATACCTAGCCACAGCAGAAATGAACAAAAACTTGGAGAGCTGAGTTACTAAAGGGAATTAACTGAAACTGAGATATCCAGAAAAGGCATGGCATGTAGAACTAGAACAATCTACCCCCATGGACTAAATAAAGGGTTCAGTTGTATATTTCCAAGTATATACCTGAAGAGGGCCAGAGCATACAACTGCCAAAATGTTGTGAATATGACAAAGATTAGGACAACAGTCCAAACAATGTAAATAGTGTAAAAAGTTATAATACAGTTACATGTCTCAGAAATATAGACAGATGCTGTTTGTTGTTTTTGTTGTTATATTTTTTAATCCATCATTTTATGGTGAGTAATTCTTTTTCTTATCCTTGCTCTCCCCACCCTTTATTTTATATATTTTTGTATACAATTAACAAAAAAGAAAAAAAAAGCAGCACAAAAACAAGAGCGCTTAAAGGGCAGATGAACTTCTCAGAGTCAATGGCCATCCCCACAACTATCAATTAAATAGCCTCACCAACCTGAACTTTGCCAAGTGTGAACAGTACAGGTACAGTCTTGAAGACCTGGTCAATTAGAAAAGGGGTGGGGGTTCCTCAAACAGAAGTAAGTATGCTGTGGATTTGAATTTATAATTTTGTATATATTTATAATGTTTAAAGCTTTCCTGTAATGCATGCACACTAACACACATAGGAATGACTTCAAAAGAAATAATGAAAACTCAGTGATAGAGGGATTAACCATTTTTCCATGTTGAAATTCTAAAAAGTTTCAGTAGCACATTGTATAGTACTTGATATTGAAGATATTGTTTACATGGAGAAGTGGATTTCTTGATGTTCGTGTAGTCCTTTTGCAACTTCTAAATTTAATGTTTCTTTCTTTAAGCAAAAGTCTCTCATCCAGAAAGTATTGGGTGAACAAATATATTGCTTTTAATGGGCTGTGCGTATTGAGGTAGTTATTATTGTAAAGCATCTCAGCTAAATCAGTTTTGATATAATTGTATTTATTCCCTTGTTATTAACACCGAGAATAAAAGTAATTAGTGAACAGGCTTAGAAGAAAACACTGAACTTTATATAAATAAAAGCAATATATGCCTATTATTTGAAACCTGTAAATCTCAAAGGATATGTATTGATTTTCTTTTTCCAATGGAATCAGAGTTTACAAATAGCTTGACTGCAAATTTTTCTGATATTTAAATATTGGCCCAGATTATACAAGTCACCCTCCTTGATGAGGGCCCAATTTCATGTTATAGATTCCATAGCCACTTGTGCACTGAATTGTAGAAAGGGAAAATTCCAGCAGTTGGATTATTCTATCATTCATGATACTAGTCACTAGATGAGGCTTGAGAAAAATTTTACTCTCAGAAAGGGCCCTTGAAACTTGAGACTTAGCATGAGAGAAAAGTCAACGTTTGTTTGTAAAAAGAGATCTAAGAATATTCTTAACTAGCAGAAGATACAGAATATCTCATTCTACCGTTTATCAACTGGACATTCTACTGAAAACAACTCCAGTTGTTCGTCTTTGTTATTCATTCTGGAAAAATTTTAATTTAAATTTACACCTGAACAGAGACACAGACTAATCACCTGAAGATGACCAGAGCATAGAATGATCAAAATGTTGTGAATATGACAATAAAGATGAGGACAACAGCTTGAATAATGTAAATAGATACTAAATGTTGTGTTAACAAAGTATTAAGTTTTACTAGCCATACTTGAGAAAATTTCATAATTTTCTTATTTGAATTTTCTAATGAATCTTAATGACTGGATACGACCCTTGCATGTTCCATAACTATAAGATACACATGGAAATTCCTGTATTTCTATGTTAAATATTTGAGCTTAACTTAATAAAATATTATTAACTATTAGGTTGGTTCAAAAATAATGTCGGTTTTTGATGTATTTTTTAACGTCAAAAACCGACATTATTTTTGCACCAACCTAATATCATGCATATGAACACAGTTAATTATTTATAGAAGTGGGTACAAATGAAAAGATTAAAAACTGACAAGGTATTCAATTTCACTGAAACAGGTGTTAAACACATAAAAGTATCATCAAATCCTCTGTCTTACTTTGCTTTCTTCCTACTTACTTTCTTTTTGTTTCCTTTCTCAGTGTTTTTGATATGTCTTTTCTTTTGTCTCTCCTCACTGGAATGTCTTATTGTTTATCTGAGGCAATGGCATGGTGTAATATACATGCTAAAAAACAGCCAGATTATAATATGATATTAACATGTCCTTTCCAGAAACTGTGGAAGGCTGATTTTATATTTTTTATGATTGATTTTTTATATTTTTTAATATTTTATGCTGGTGGTTTTGTTCCCATTCTAGGGAACAAAACCACCAGCATAAAATATTGCAGTTTCTTTCAGTTACTAGTTATCAATGGTCATTTTAATTAAGTGATTTTCCAGAGAGGGGTCACTGTTATCTCATATGCAACAGAGAGTTTGGTCAGATAGAAAAAGATCAAAGGAGAAGGGAAACTGTTGAGATGTACATTGCCTTGGATGAAATGAAAGCTTAGAATTTTGACGCAACGCCAATAACAGGAATGAATATATTAGGTTCTAAAAAGCATTTCAAAACTTCTTTAAGTCCATGATCAAAGATAGAAAGAAATTTGAAGTTAGAGAATATAAACTTTTCACTTTCTCCAAGGAGAATAAATATGGCATGGTTTTTAGAAACAATGACTGGCAAGTTTTCCTTGTTTAAAGGTCAAGTTGCCAATTCCTTATCCAGATCAGTCTTTTTAAGAGGACCTACTTCCATTAAAGATACCCAAGTTAAGGGATGTGCAAAAACTAGCAAAGAACTTAAAATGAGGATAGTTATTAACAATGTGTATGTAATTGAATACAAAAGAGAAGGTGACTAACTTTGGAGATGAACAGTTAATTTTATTCTTTATAAAATTGTAATGAAGTATTCTAGTCTTTGCAATTCTTTGACATGTATGATAAGATTCATATTCCATTTATTCAGTTTTATGCAACAGAAACTTGATTTTGTTCTTTCTGATGTTCAATAAAAGTTCATTTTTCTTCATTCTATACAGTTTCCTCATTTTTTTCTATCCTCAATAAATCCTTTAATCATAAAAGGGGCACAGCTCCAATGTATTAATATTTAAACCAAATGCATTCTTTGACACAAAATAGATTGGCAGTTAGGTCTCATCATTTTACTGTTGAAATTACTAAGTGGAATTGTAAGTTTCTGGCATTTTTAACATTTTTTCAAGCAAATCATTAATTCTGCTACCATAAATGTTTTTGATTATTTTGCACTAGTTTATTTTGACTAATGTCCTAATCTTATTTGTATGGGTCACTGTACCCCAAACAGTATTTTTCAAATATCCATCCTATTCAATAACCTTTTATGAAGTGAACACTTTATTCAATCAATAGTAGATTGTCCTCATTTTACTGTTTATGCTAGGGGAGATAACAGTCATTTTTATTTGTCTGCTGATTTTGCTTTCTTCACTTAACCAGAACATATGAATTCTTGCTAAATGCACTTAATCCACACTTTTATCCATTGTTTCACTTCTGCTCTTTCCAATGTTATGACTAAAAAAACCAGTACAAGGAAAAGATGAAGATATTAATCCAAACAGACTAATGTATAATAATTTATCAGAAATTCATAGATTTGATACTGCTATTTAAATCCTCTGCATGCATAATTATAGATTGATGTTATTTAAGAGTTTTTCTTCTAAATCCTCAATGCCCTGAAAAATAATTTCTGTTGCAATTTAATATTATAGCTTAACAAGATCATTTTTGGTTTTGTCTTGAAAGATGAAAAGAAAGAACCAGAAATTGCTTGAAAGATACCTGATTAATACTCAACCCACCATGAACCAAGTTCTAAACAAGATAACATTTTTCTCAAATTAGACTTAAATTAGAGACTCACTGAAGACTAACTGTTTAGATAATCCATGATGCTATGGTTAGAATTTATCATATATATCAGCATTTTCATTTGGTGTAATCATTACACACAGCAAATCTGAGAAAACAAGAAACAATAGTCATCATTGTATTTTGTTACCAGCTGCATTTAAACCTGGTATATAAACAAAGTTTTGGTTTCTCCATAAATCTACTGCTTAACATTAGTCATTTTCACAATCTAAATATTTCTGGCAACAAATTATGGGTGAAACATTAGAATTTTTTTTTACCAAAAGTTTAAGTATTGACACTTAGACTGCACATTGTGCATTAAAATCCAGAAAAATGATTTTTATTTTTCTGGCATTCAGATATTATTTACAGAATAGGATCATAATATGATTTACCTTAGTTTATGAATATAATATATATATATTATTTATATGACTCATTACACACTGTTACTGAAATTAGTAAATAATAGTAACTACATCTAATAAAAGTTTGAACAGTGTTTACTTCAATTTTTTTTTAACAAAAAAAAAACATCTTTATAAAAAAATCATTTAAATTGCATACAAACAAAAGCCAGTATCACAAATATTTAAATTTTCCATTTAAATCATGATTTTAAACAGTCATTTAAGCATAGAATTTATTCCAATATTTCACCAAAATTTGCTTTAATTGTAAGAATAATGACAATGGCTCTCTTGCATTGCTGTTTATATCTCCTTGTTTCAGCCATGTTATTTTGAGATGATTATCAAATATGTCTGAATCAATAAAAATGTTAGTTTCTGTTAGTGTTTTTGCTTGATGTCTGGTGTTGTTATTTCAATTCCTAGGTTGGAGTATTTTACTCTTAAATTGGTTTGTTAGTTCGTAATTTCTGGGAAACAGATCATGCTATAAAAGATTAATTATTTTAAATTTCAAGAAAATTAGCATTCCAAATTTATTAAAAGTGCACTTACTAAAACATATTCATTAAAAATAACTAAAAACAGGTTATATCAGTCCAATCAAGATATGATGATTCCATTGAACTGTAATGAGATGATGTCATTTAATGTCTAAAGGATTCACATTTTCTGTTAAAATTGTCTTAAGATTTATAATTGAAATGTCATATTTCTAAATATAGTAATAAATAAAACTAAATGTTTACTTATCTTGTACCTACTTTACAGAGATTACATCCATTCATCAGAGGAGTTGATTGTAAAATTAGGATTTTAAAATCAACACTCCTGATGAGTGGATGTAATCTTCATCAAATTCTGACTAGGGACAAGATATATGAACATTTAATTTCTGTCTATTACTATTAATGCTCTATCTCTTTGATACTGGCATTATAATTACAATGACTGATTGTTTTAAAAAATACACCTTCCAGAAATATCCTGATTGACATTTTTTTCTTTTGTAAAACACAATTTTGTTGTTTTTATTTCCAAATATATAAAAGTTTTTGTGATTATGAAGTTCATGCTTAAACACTCTGGGTGTGGGTTTTGTTGGGTTGGGTATGAAAATAACAGAAGTAATGTTTAAATGCTACCTGACTGCAAATATTTGTTCATGACTTCAATGTCTGTTTTTTCTTAAGTAATTCTTTGAATAACACTACTTACTGGCAATTTTCTTTTATTTTAAATCAAAATATTCCTATATTGCCCATCTTTTGCATCTTCCTGTACAGCAAGTATTCCTTTATAATTATATATTTGTATTATACAGAAGATTACATCTCCATTAAACAATACTTAACAACCATTATGACCGAGATGAGTTTGATACTCACTGAGTATGCTAGTGTTGTATTAAGCTTAGTAAATATCATTATTGAACATCTGTCATAATGCAATGGTTAACAAGCTTTGCTTGCAAACCAATTAATCAGTGTAATGAGTGTTTCATCATTTTGGCCTTGTGTCAGTCTAAGCTAAACCTTGTAAATAATTGCTATACACAATAGAGACTTAATAAAATCCATTGTGCTTAAAGCAAAAATTTCACAGTTCTGTTATCAACATACCAAGCACCATGAATTTCTTTAAAATTCTATAGCTGTGTTAGATTCTGAAACAAATTTTCCTCTTTTCTGTTTTTTGGAATATGTAGGTGGATATTTTTTAGTTTTCCAACTTCTGTGTATCTCTGTTGGAAGTGAATATCAAATAACATGGATGCCAGGAAATTTTGATCAGATATGTTCTCTTGCATCTTGTTATTAGTCCATCTACATTTTTTAAAATATTAACTGGTTTTTCTTAAAAATGCCTTTTTATTTGAATATCATTTCGTTCAAAATATTTTCTTCATTATGTCTTTGAAGATATTTATTAAACAATTATAAAACTCAAATTTACAATAAAAAAAAAAATAAAAAAAAAATCAAGTCTTTCTTGTGATAAGGAAAATGTCACCAACTCAGTGTGACAACTTTCAGCAGGTCATCTTACATATGTTTATACTGTTTTTAAACATGATTGAAATATCTACTAAATATTTGCATAAGTTTTTCAGTTATTTTTGTCTGCATATTCATTTGTATGGAAAATATAGGTTTTTTTTTTTTCCTTTGTAAAATTGACCTTTTTGTAAAATAGTAGCATCTGAACACTGACTTCCAGTATTAGAGGTTTTGGAAGGATATAAATATGTCTTATGTTAGGTAGGATTTTTCTCTTTTTTTTTTTTTTTTTTATTATAACTAACCTTAGTCTTTTCTCAAATTGGGCCTGGTGACCCTCGAGGTCAAGACCTGTATAATCAGCAATATTAGTGCTCTTCTTAAGTCGTGGTTGAATTTTGCCTTGGAAATCATCAAACACATCTTTATAAGTCTCATCCGAGCTATGACTTGAAAGTAACCGACGTCTCCTATGACGATGATGACGGCCACTGTGAGGTATGCCAGGATGACCATGGGGTATGATATTGCCTTGGATTGGGTCATGTGGATCAATATCAGGGGAGATAGGATGACCACCATAAATGGTGTCAGCATGGTGGCCACTTTGATGACTGGCATGGGACTGCCTGTCCAAAGAGAGCTTGCTAAAAAAACAAAACAAAAAACAAATAGAGAAAACATACATAATTTTACTTATGTTAGTGGGTTATCTTATGCAAAAGATTGTTCACTTTATACAGTTCTTCTGAATTAAAAAAAAGTAAAGCTCAAGATACTTTGATTGGTTATCTTGGATCTTTTAAATTACTAAACAATGAAAAAATTCTGCTTTCATGTAAATTACTTGAATTCAAATAATTTAAGACTATAACTTAAAACTATAATCAGTTTACAAAAACAAAAACAGAAACCCTGGATATTTAGACTAGAAAGGTAGTAGTATGATTGTATATTTATGCACTAACCATATACGTCTCTGTCTAAACTGTTTAAGGCATTGTCTGTAACATTGTACCTGGACTAGTGCCTGATTAGGTTTTAGATGCTGTTTCTTGGATGATCTTTGTAGCCAGATGCAGAAAAAAGTGGTTAATTGATTAATTCATTCATTTTCTATGGCTTATCAACACTTTACAGGATATTTAAAGCCAGAAATTATTTTTAGATATAATAATTTTTTGGGGAGGTAATAATGGCTTAGTGATACAAGTCTTACTAATTAACCCATAGCTGGACAAAGAAGAAGCAGATTCATACTTTTCCCAAGAGTATGTTATACTATTTAATCCAGACCTCTTTCTGATTACACCAAACATGTTGGCTGAACAAAGTAAAATGCAAAATAAAGTTATCTTCTGTGCAGGATCTCTGAGCATCACATCCAGTCCACAAAACAAATCCCCACAAAAATCAAAAATACAATAGCCAATAATGAACATGATCACAAAAAAGAATGTTTTTGGGACCTGCACCTGTTAAGCCAAAGATATAAAAATGTCACTCCTTGCTGATCTGTTTGGTTTCAACACTTCAGCCTTGTCACATAAACTGCCAGACCATCAAGCATCTCACTAGTGTGGATTTCAACCATGAAAAAGGTGTATATCAAACCCTGTCAATGACACTACACTTGGCTTCACTAATCTGCTCCAGGCCTCTCTTCTCACACCAATTGTGATTTTGGCCAACCAACCCAAGAAATTGTCCAACTTTTTGCCTTACCGACAAAACCCTTATACCTAATTTCTTTCCTTACCAACACCAACTAAGGAATAACACTTGAACAATTTTTGCCACTTTTCACATAACTATGTATATATTCTGGATTTTGATCAATACATGTTGTTGAAATTTTAATAAGTAAATATAATGAACCCAATAGGAATTGAAACTTGGCTCTCTGATTAACAATTCCAAGCTATTATCTATAATATCACAAACACATACAAGCATACAGCATCTGGTATTCCCAAGTGGTCATCCATTTAGGTACTAACCAGGATCAATATTGCTTAACTTTTGGGATTGCATGGGAACTGGTTTCAACATGATGTGGCCACAAGCCAGAAAAAAAGAGGGAGTGATAAAAAAAGTGACACTGTTGCCAAAAAGACATAGATAGCAAAATGCAGTTGAAAGAAACATTTTGCTTTAGTCATGGGCTTTCAGAAACAGGGAATGTGAAGACTGTCAGTGTTTTGTTGCTTGAATTATTTGTAATGTCAAATTTATGTCTTAAAAATCTGATTGTAGTTGTCATCTCTAATTAACCATTCTTTGCATCTCTAGTTAACTATTGTCGGATTACAACCCAATGACAATAATCACAGTCCGCACAATATTTGAAAGGCTCTTTCTCTTTGATTTTTGGAGCAGCAACACACATTTCCTTTCACTCCAATAGACACAAGGCATGTAAGTACTTTTGAGAGACTGACAGAAGATTGTATTTAACTGTTCATAACTATGACTTGTAACATGTCTTGTTAATACATATATTAATTGTGGTTTGTTTTAATTGCAGGATTGTTGTCTTTTTGTTTACCCATACTTTCAAGAGTCCACCAAATATTGTTTATGGAATAAATATAACAAGAGGCATAAAATGATAATACTGTTTATTCCTTCAACACTATTCTGTGCAGTTAGGAATCAAAATTTCTAACATTTGTAAATTTTTCAAGGAAGCTTATTAGGTTGGTGCAAAAATGATGTAATAATGTCGTTTTTTGACGTTAAAAATTATGTCAAAAACGACATTATTACGTCATCATTTTTGCACCAACCTAATAAGATGTATCCATTTTTGTGTATTTGTTTTTATATAGTTGCTGGTTGGAAGCCATGTCAGAGTGATATGCATAACAGGATATGTATTGTAACAGCTATGATGTTGGCTGCCATTATCTTGCAAGCTCCTTATTGTATAAACCAGTCTTGAAATTCAAGAAGAAAACTGCATACCATATTATAAACACAAATCGTGGTACAAAAATAAGACTTTGTGTAATTATCATTCTTACAGTTATTTAAATCAACAGCCCTGCCATAAAAACAACAGGAAGTTTATATGTTGTGCTGGAACAAGACATGAAAATTTGATTGGCTAATGCTCCTCCAATAAAATCAAAGGATGTTATAATGGACTTGCATTTATTAAGGGACTGATCCTCCATTATAATAATAATAATAATAATATGTTCAAATCTGTCTAAGCATAATGACAGTTATATCAGAAAGAAAAAGGAATCTGACACAGAAATTAAATTAAAAGCAACAAATATGAGATTTATTGGATATGAATGAAGCAATTAAAATGCTTGAATAAATAAAACTATTCCACACTTTTAGATACCTGCATTTTTTACTCATGAATATCCACTTTATGTTGAAAATTTGTTTAAATTTAATATAAAATCAGAATTGTAAGTAAATTTTACTGTAAATCCCAGGTGTCACTTGAGGTAGTGGGTTATATTAAAGGATAGTTTATATGAATAAGAAGGGAAGATAATGGTTAACATTAGACTTGGACAGGTTAAGATTGTAGTTATTGGAGAAACATCCTTTTAGGAGTCTGTTCTCCAGGACAGTGGTTCACGGGAAGAAGCTGTTTGAGTGGAACTTATTTCTCACCAGTGGAATATGGAGGAAATGTAGGTGGTTTACTATTAAGTAAATGGCATCATAGGTCCTAGCTATAAAGGTTAGACTGGGTGAAACCAAGGAATGTAGTTTATCAGAGCACTTTCCATGGAAGTAGTGATAGAGCAGTAAGAGATTCACCACATTCCACCTTTGGGAGAGAGGTTGGAAGGTGGAAAATTATTCTTCTCCAACAAGGACTTGGAGATGCTTTTGAACTCTACCAAGACTGGAAAATGTGAACCAAGCAACTCCCACCCAAATATACCAATGGTACTACAATTTCCACATGATCTGGCTCTTATCAAATATAATCTTTATTTTACTAATAATTCATATTGTGTATCTACTTAAGTTATACATATCCTCTTTATTGCTTATGTATGTAATACAATTTATAAAGAACAAATTCTACCTAAGTAACCATATATTCATAGTATAGAACTAGAAAAGTTACCAATATATATTTGATTATGGTTGGTAAATACAATAATTTTTATTGTCAAATGAAATTATTTTAACCTACAGAAGTAATTAGCATAAAACTGTTGTAAATGGAATAAACAAGTATTCTTCAAAAATAATTAAATTTCATTAAAAAAACAAAACAAAAAAAAACATCCGCATGTAAGAATTTAACAGTGAAGAAATTAATATATAATAGATAGCGATTCATAGATAATTGCAGAATAAATAAGATGTAATACAAATGAGGTTCATAAAAAAAAATATCACTATTGTGCTGCTGTCTTATTGAAAAATTATTCATAACATACAAATATAAATTTCAGAAAAATCCCATAGATTTGATTGATCAGAAAATGACCATTTTCACTTTTAGAAGCTTTCTCTTTGAAGTACCTCATTTGAATATAATGATGTCCTAATTTTACCGTAGGAAATTTTCATATTGATTTTTAATATAATGAGTATATTGTTAAAATTAATGACACACAATGTATGTTGGTTTTGCATTAGAAATGAAAACAAAAAAAAAAAAAAAAGAAAATAAGGAAATTAACAAATTTTACAAGAGAAATAATGGAAAAATATAAATTCGTTTTTAGTCATTTCACTTCAATCAAAGTTATAAAGCCAAAAAACACAATGGGTTACCGAGTGTGAGAGAACACAAGAAAATATTATTAAGGAGAGAAAACAATAAAAAGCAAAGGAAAATGGAAGATAATGATTGATATTGCATATAAAATTTTGAAGATCAAATTTAACTGGGAAGTAAGAAGTCAGGGGAGAGTTCCACAAGTGAGAAGTGTGAGAGAAGAAACTGTTAGCATAGAACTTCCAGCCATTTTAACTGTAAAATGATGAAACCTGGCCATTAAACTAATACTGCATTTAAATTCAGAAAGTCTAAGTATCATAGAGGAAAATTTATCAAAACACCTACCATAAAAATATTTATAAAAAATGTACAGGGAAGCTACATTATGGTGGTGGGAAAGTGACTGAAGCTGAGATGCCAGGTCAGGACCATTGACATTGCTGATTCTTCTTTGGATTTTATCAAGGATCTTTAATGTATAGCAGAAGCACCAGGCCAGATGTGGCAGCAACATTATATGCAAAGATGAATGGTAGAATGTTTAAGAAAATTGTCTAGTACAACATGATATACCAACTTTCTTAGCAATTAACTCAATATGACTTTTCAGCAGAAAACACTAGCCTGAGAAGGTATGAGTCACTTTCCTGGAGGTTAGCATTAGCCTTGCTGACAGAAGGCAAAAAGGGTTTTCTCAGATAGATCAGTTTAATTTTGGAGGCATTGAAATTAACAAGCTATTCCTTGCTACCAGAAGGTTGTTGATGAAAATTAGGAACAATGTGGATCCAATGATAGAGCTCTGGGAGATACCTGTATTAATGTAAAAAGATCTAGAAGAGTGGCCCATTCAAGACAATGTTCATTTCATGATTTGGTGCAAAAAGATTGAATCAGTTTTAAAATTTGCCCAAACATACCATGACCTTTCAACTTGCAAAGAAGACCAATATGCCAAACTTTGTCACATGCCTTAGAGATATCAAAAGCAAGAGTCCAGGCTTCTTCATTCTTATCTAAAGCCTGATAAACTCTTTCAGCAATAATTGTTAATACATCAACAGCTGACCTAGTTGGCAAATGCCATATTGCTTATCTGAAAGAAGACACTGTGAGATGAGATGCTTAAACCAATTCAGAGTTGATTAGAGATTTTAGTACTTTGCCAAAAAAAGTAAAGGCTAAGAGGCTGGTAATTTGAAGAATCAGACAATTCACCTGAGTTTTAAAAGACTGGAACTACAGAAGAGGATAAGCATATCAATCAAATGAGACAGTTCTATGTGAAAAGTCAAAGATACTCCAGATAAGCCAAAAGTAGAATTTGAAGAGAATTTGCAAGCAAAATAATCAGCTTCATCAGCCGATATTAACATCTCAAATTGTGTTGAAAGAGGATGGATAGAAGACTTACTCTTATTTAACACATTATTACAGAGCTGCTAGTACTCATGAGAAACAAGCTTGTTAGAGGCTATATGGTGTCTCATTCTATCAGCAAAAAATCCTGTGACAAATAAGCATTAAAATCAACATTTTAACCAACCTAATGCCCACGATAAAATTCATTATTAATTATAAAAATTAAAATCATTAATTAATTGGTTAAGGATATAAGTAACTGAAAAAATAATAAAAGCAAACTCTAAGAAAAAAGTATCTATATATATATATATATAATAAACAAATCTATATATACAGTGTAACCGGGATATAAGAGAGTTGTCGGGACTGGAGAAGAAGTCTCTTATATCCGGGTTTGGTCTATTTCATTTAGGTAAATATGGCTCTAATTTGGGACCAGAGAAAATCTCTTATATCCGGGTTACACTGTATGTGTATATATATATATATATATATATATATAATAAACAAATATATATATATATATATATAGTGGCTAACTATATGATGAAATGGAAAAAATCCTACATTATGTGTTTTATCCTTAGAAAAAACTTCTGAATAATTGTTTTATTGATGCATTCAGTATTGCATATAAGACCAAAGAAAAAACTTTTATGCCAACACTTTTCCTTACTTGATGTATTTTATAAAGGCAAGTGAATAAATCTAAATTATGAATAGAAGTAATATGGATAAGTATGTTAAGTTTTAAAATTTTTAATCTGACAACATTCTGAAGTTTACTAAATTTTACTGTTTAAGGTAAGTGAAGATACTAAGTGACATAATTTTGAACAAAAACAAGTTACTGACTTTTTAAATGTAATTAATATCTATTTTATTTTTATGTATTTTTATTTTATTTATATATGTAATTCATTGATTAGTTTTCTTTCAAAAAGTTCATGAGTTAATTGTTATCTCATAATTTTTATGGTCATACATGAGTAGTATATCACAAGTGTATAATATTGAAAATATGTAAATAGTGTACTAAATAAACATTCTACACTTGTTTTGATAAAGTTGCTAAAGGAACAAAATGCATTGGCATAAAAAGTCTTCCCCTTGTTCTTTTCTCTTATTGATGCTGTTTATATTTATATGTGAAAATATATATATATTAGGTTGGTGCAAAAATAATGACATAATAATGTCGTTTTTCGACGTTAAAAAATACGTCAAAAAATGACATTATTACGTCATTATTTTTGCACCAACCTAATATATATTCTTTTTTTATTGTAATCATTTCACCTCAAGCAAAGCAATGAAAGTCACTAGGATGTAAAGGATTACTGAGAGTGAAAGAGTGAATAAGGGAACAGGATTAAAGGAGAAGGATGATGACGATGATTAATGTTGCATTTAAATTTTTAAAGATCATAGTTTGCAGGAAAGCAGTAAGCCAGAACAGTGATACACAAGTGAGAAGTGTGGGAAACTATTAATGTAAAAACTTAGAGTTAAAAGTAAAAGTGTTGTATCCTTAAGAGGTCACAAACAGACAAAGATGATACTTGAGTAAAGCAACAGCAACACATGCATAGATGAAAGAAGAGCGGTTTATTATAAAAGAGAATATACTACTGAAAGACAGGGAATCGGGTGGCAGGCTAGTAATTCCCAAAGCAAGCCCCCAGGTATATCCTGTGCTCACTATATATAACTACTGATATAGTTGATAGGAAGTGTGGGACATTCCATTAAAATAAAGTTTCAATAGTAAAATTATGTGACCTAGCTGCCAATCTAGTACTGCACTCCATTTGAAAATCATTAAATACTGTATTAGTGCATACAAGATATGTAGCTAGGTTCACTGATAAAGTACAATATCATATATATATATATATATAGATGTGTGTGTGTGTGTGTAAAATATAATATAATCAACAGTGAGTGCTGATCTTAAAAACACAAAGCTCAATATAAATGAACAGAGCTAACATATATATTGAAAAATATCCTTATTCCTTACTGCATGATCTTTGAAGCTTTCTCAAATTTCTCTTGCTTATAGTTATTCAACTCTGCTTAATTACAATCCTCCATAAAAAAAAAAAAAAAATCAAAAGCTATGAAAATTGTGTTTCTGATGAACTTAGAGAAATAAATATTGGTTAGCTTTTAAACACTTGGCACACTCTTCTTACTTGACAGAGAAAAATTCCATTTTTGAATTGGTTTTTGTCAAGGTAAACTGAATTTACTACAAGAATCCAAAATGGAAAAAATCATGGTTACATCTAAAATAGTCTTTGACTTCTTAAACTAAATGAAATTGACAGAAGAAAATGTTCATCCCTGTGCTTGGTGAGAATAAAGAGAAATATTTTATTATAATTTATTAGAACCTGAATAAAGTGTTAATGTGCAAAACTACAATGAGCAATTGGCTTGTTTGAATACCACATTGTAGAAGAGGAGACTATAAGTAAGAAAGTCAACTAGTGATTCTACTGCATAATAACATCTTCCTTTCTTCATGCTGTAGCAAATAATCATGGTTCTGGGGATGGAATTCATGGTATCTTTGGATGTAATATTTCTTACCTGGTCATAATTATAAAAATTTCAAGATATCAACAATTGTTCTTTTAGAATTTGATACACAATTTAGTTTCAAGACAGCTTGTTGATGAGTAAATTTATATAAATAAAAAATTTATTCAAATAAAAAAATTTAAGAAAAAATGCTGGAAAGCTTTGCATCATGGTAATATAAAATTAATAAGCTACTAATACACAGATCTTTTTAATTCCAATAGGAATGATCAGTGAGGACATACCATACCCAAATTTATAGACAAATCATAGAGATGCTAATTGGGATTTCTTCCTAACCAATAAAAATGGACCACTTATCAGTCTCATCTGATATATTTTTGTTCTTTCTTGTCTTAAAGTCAGAACGCTATAATCACTTGACTGTATCCCTATTGCAGTTGAACATCCTCACTTTATGAACTTCTTGCCTTATTACTGTTGCTTTTGTTTACATTTGGATACGTATTGAGCAGATATGAATGAATGAGAGAAAACCATGGAGAATTGTGTTTAAAAACAGTAAAATCGACCTTGCTAACTGAACGCTACTCTGTGGCCCAATCGGTTAAGGCACGTCAGGCTATATGACAGTTCCGTATAGGACACAGGTTTGATTCCTGTTGGAGGACGCATATTTTTTATGAAAATTTCTCAGACATTCATGCCAGTAAATGTTGTTAATACTGTTTATTATAAACAGAGCATTTACTTAAATATTTGTATCTATAAAAAAAGAACGTATAAATATAAAAAAATGCTTTAAATATATGTGTATGTGTACACAAAGTTAAATATTGTGATTATGTGTAGATCTATATAGATCAAATTGATTTGTTTTTTAATAACTGAATTTATTAAGTCATAAATATTCCATTGTAATAGTTATAATATTTCATAAAATATATGGTCAAAATAAAATATATGGTCAAAGTGCTACTTATATATGATTTTGTAAAATATAACTCTTAAGATGGGATATTTATAACTTTGTAAATTCATGTATTGTTATACCGTACATATGGTCTATAATGGGTATGTCCCAATCCTTATAAATACAGTGGAATATACTTAAGGCAGAGAGGAAACCAGATGAGGTTATGTCAAAGGGCAGAGTCTCATCTGAGGAGATAGCTACCTGACCCCATGTATGCAGAGTCTAAGAGAAATTTTTGGCTGAGCATATGGGCTTGGGTACTCCATATAAATTTCAGTCTCGTGCCACATCTGACCTTTGTGGGGAGGTTAGTGAATATCTTCCTTGTGGGATTCACTTGTGATTCACTTCTAGCTCACCACTAGCAGTTGATTACTTACTAGATGCTGCTGGCGAATTTTGTATGTTGTTTCTGTTATAAATATTATTGTTCCATTTCCAAGCTTCATTTTGGTTATTCTTATTCAGTAACCATTTCCTAGGTTACAGCACATATTAAGGAATTAGAAACCAATTTGATACACTGCTTGTGAGGTTTTTTTGTAGCTTTTTAATTGAATGTGAACTCAAAAATTAAATTTTTACATATGATGAAATCTTTAGTTTGTTTGAGAATTATATTTTTCAGTATAATTGTTTGAAATAAAAAAAACAAAAAAACTATCTTTATAAATAAGAGTAATCTTTCTTTGATATGCAAATAACTAAGATGAAGCTATTTAATCATTATTTCATTTCATAAACTATTAGAGAAGACTATTCTGAATTCAAAATCATGGAGAAGATAACAGGAAACCACTCCACTATCTTTCCCAAAAAGTTGTAGTAATTCACAGATAAAGAAAATGAATCTGAAGAACACTGATTTATTATGTCTTGAAAGGATATGGCTTGGCTTTCTTTTTTTTTTTTTTTTTTTTTTTAAAAGAATTTGTAGCGGAAATGTTATGTAATATCAGTACTCTTATATGGCAGTGATTTCAGCTGGTGGATGATGTGGTGAGTCTGCTACCATTGTATCTGGAGGGGATTGCACTTGCCCTCTACATGGAGATGGATGAAGACGACCAAAGGGATATACATCAGATAGAGGCCCAGTTGAAGGAGGCATTCATGAATGTTGTGTTCATAGCCTACAGGAAGCTGATCATGGTTGGGGAGTGGGGTTGTCAAACAGGTGGATGTTTAAGTGAACAGAATCAGGCAGTTCGTCAGATTGGCTGGGTTCATAGAAGTTAGGCTGGAAAGGCTCACTAAACTGACTTTTGTCACAGGGTTCCTAATGCCATCTTCATCAGACTTCAACAGATGCCAAACATTGAGACCCTGCCTATTGGGAACCTAATAGGGAGATCAAGTGAGATGCTCATCAGGAGGCGAGTTGAGTACAATCAAGATGCTAGTAAATGAGTACAAGCTGACTATAGATGCGATGTTTGTTACATCAACTCAAAATATGGCTGACTGACTGATGAGGATGCCACAGCAGTGGTTTAACATGATGAAGAAAGAAAATGGACCTAGGCCACTGATTGGTGCTGTCCACATGGAGGAGTTGGACACAGGCCAAATCATATCTATCTACAGTGCATTACCTACTTTGCCAGGAGAGTATGCCCAGCAACAACAGGAGTAGCTCTTAAGTCAATCATATGGGCATAGAAAGAATGCCAATCTATAGACCGAGCACCAATCCACCAGGAGAAGAGAAAGCTTGACGTGAACAGTCACCGGTGATGGTTAGGAACGGACATCATGCATCACAGTGCTTGCCATTTCTTAATGCCGACAGACTGTGGACTCTCATGTTTTTTCCACTTGGAAGCAGTTGGTATGACAAGACTTGGCAAGTGTGATTCAACAGCTGCATGGAGTTCTTTGAGCATGGTCCACCGAATGAGCTCCTATAGCAAAGAAAATGGCTCTTACCTCGTCAAACCAAGCGACAGCGCGCCGTATGTATTCTACGACGGAAAATGTGGCGAAAAAGAAAATTACTTACCAAACAAAAGAGCATGTATTCTGCATGATATGTTGAAGATGGAATATTTGAATTAAAAAACAAGTCCGTCGCAGGAGTTGCTAAAAAAGTATTTTGATATGCAAATTACTGAACATCCTCTCCCAGCTGTCGACAAATGGAAAAAATGCTCAGCAATAAAAGTAGTTGGTGTTCTCGAATCGGGGAGCAAAATTCAGGTATTTTGGATACTGCATTTGTTGGAGAATGAGTTATATTTCTGACTGGTTGCATGCATTGTGATTCATGAGATAATACCTGTGAATTGAGTTTTCAGCATTTCTTTCTGCCCCCGATGTTCGAGTCTGATTTATTCTCTGTGACATGGAAATAATCTGTGACAAACATTTCCTTTGTAATCCCAGATCGCTTACTACTCCTTATGGAAAATGACATCTTTCTGCAGCAGAGAGTTCAGAGCTTTTGCACATGAATGGGGAATAAACCTATGATTCCATTGTGTGTATGCTCCAGCAGAGAATGGTGTAGCAGAGTGATGTTATAACACAGTTAAATGAATTGCAGCCAGTATACGCTGTTCCATTCAGGAGGCTGTCTGCTATCACAATGTAATCCCAAAGGATGACAACTTGCATCTAACTGTACCGGCCAATGTGATCTACCAATATGAAGTTCAGGTGAATGGGGTTGACACCATGATGATGGTGTCAGGTACTGGGCACAGCACTTATCAGGTCGGAGATCACATGTGGATCAAGGCACCACAGATTTGGTGTACCACAAAGTCCAGCAGGGGCCAAGTGACTGAAATAGTCAGCCCATAGTCCTGTCTGGTGGATGGAATTCCTTGACATGTGAATGATCTTTGCACATGCTGCAGTGTCTTTCACATTGAAGGAAGACTTCGGCAGTACAATGTCTCCAGAGAGCAGGCCAGAGAGTCTGCTGCATGACAACAGAGATGCGGAGGTCCAACAGTTTGCCCGAGGAGGAAGCAGAACCCTTCTCCTGGCCTATGTGAGAAAACACACAGGGAAAGTGACCACTGCTAGACTGCCACTTTTGTGACCAGGAGATCAGTGGGTGAGTGTACTGGAGAATTACCTCAGAGGTCCAAGAGGGCCAGAGTAACATAGCCTAAACTTGCGCATAAGATGAGCAAATTGTGAGTGAGGCAAACTGTATGAGTATCAGCACTAGAATGACATAGTGCATATGTCACTGAGGCAAACTGAGGCTGGCAGTGTCCACAAGATGCTGATTTTCTGGCTTGGAAAAATAAATAAAAGACGCAAGTGTTTGTTGTGATGACAGCTATTGTGCTCAGCACAGTTCAGAATGGTGTGTGCTAAACCAATGTCCTTTGTGAGTGTTGTTCCAGTGTCTGTGCTACAGAAGAAACAGTTTCCTGCTACAGTTAAAGAAGAGACTTGAAGCCACAGAAATGTGGTTCTACAGAAGGATGCTGAGAACACCATGGGGCAAACATGTGAGCAGCAACAAAGTTTTAGAGAAAATGGAAACAAAAAGGAAACTTATACTTAATATCAGACACTTGAAATTTCTAGAGTACATCATGAGGAAAGGAGTCTTGGAAAAACTGATAGTGAATGCTGGACAATTTCCTCATAGATGAAGTAGAGACTTGAAGTAACAGAAATATGGTTCTTCAGAAGTATGTTGAGGATATGTGAGTAACAAGGAAGTTTTAAAATGAAGATGGGAATAAAAAGGAAATTTATACTTAACATCAGGAAGAGTCAGTTGAAATTTTTAGAGCACATTATGAAGAAACAGGGTCTGTAGAATTTGATACTCACAGGGCTGTCTACAATTCTTTACACTTTTGCGAGACAAAAAAACTTTTAATTTTCTGAGTGCTAAATTAACTGATTATTATATATGGTTACTATCCAGACCCTTTTATATATCCCCTATATTTCTCTAGGATGACCTATATTTCTCAGAGGATATTAATGAATGATTTGTCATGCACTAAATTGAACTATCAAAAAACAGGAAATAGGATTTGACAAAAGGAAAAATAAAGCAAAGGAAGAATAATAAAAAAGCAAGGAATTTCAAAATTTTGTTGTCTTTTGGAATTATCCAAATGCATTCACATGTTAGTGAGAGCAAAGATCCAGCTTTTGATGAAAATGGTAATAAGGAATATTCTGAAACAAACCTTATTCTCCTTTGCAAATGTGTTTCTTGGACATCCACATCAGAGAGCTTTCCAGAGTTAGACCTGCAATCATACCAACCTCTAAGATTAAACATCTTATCAGGATGGCATAAAATCATCAGAGAATTATGAAGATGTCTATATGAAGATGAAAATATGAAATGGCAATTTTATACTCTAAGATTTTCACTCGGAAACATAATCTTGGATTTGATTTATAAAAAAATAAAATTTATTGTATCATAGTATACATAACTCCTTTGAAGAAATTAGAAAACTTTATACTGTTATTAAAATGGTATCATTTAGTACTGTCTTGCCTCAGAAAGAAGCCTATAAACTTAATATAAGAGTAATAAGCCTATAATCAAGATTATCAGATTGAGTACTAGTGAATTGAGTAACATTTTAAAGCTCAGTGCTACATAATTCTGAATTTACTTTATTCCCATTAATTGGTCCAACTTATTAAAAGAATGCCAAAAAGTCACAAGTAGCAAAATAAAAATTTTGTTCAGAAGGATTTTCAAAACAAACTAACCCCACTTAGAAAAAAATGATCAGGAAAATTTCACTATACTTGTGAATATAATAAACAATTATTTGTTGTAACAGTTTAAAAATATAGTTGTAAAAAGAAACTTAACTTTTATAAACATAAGAATGAATATATTTCTAACTTAAAGCTGTCATAAAGCTGAAGTAATTCTTGCTGATCTTTTTTAGGTTCATATATTATTTTGGTCAGCCTATTCTACAGCCTTCTTCAGGTTTACAATCTCTCAGGGAATATAAGAATTTTTCTGTTTAGAAATGGTAAGAAAAGGAAAAGAATTTTACTAATTGACCCAGTTCATTCCTAGTGGTACTACATACACTACAGTTCAAAAGTTTGAGGTAACCCCTGGTAATTTTTTAAAATTGGCCCAAACCGTTTTTTACTTTAAATAGGAGAAAATTATGTTACATGGTTAAAAGAAAGTGAGACAGGATTTCTTATTAGAAATTTTATTATAACTAAAAGAAAAAAATGCATTTTATGATTAAATTTTGCTCTTGTCAAAATATCCTCATTTAGCCAGCTCAAATTTTGGGCATTCATTGCAAAAGTTTCTCAAAGTATAAGTTTCATAATTGATCTCATTCTTTTTTCAATGAGTCTGAAAGCTCTTTTTCATTTTTTTTTTTTTTTCACTCTTCTATCAAAGTTCATTCTATGCTAACTCCAGAGCTGGTTTCAAACATTTGAACTGTAGTGTATATGCTTCTATTCTCAACAAGCTGTCACATGATTATATTTTTTGTTTGAATCATTGCTAAATGGATAAAAGCATTAGCTTTGTGGCAGCTGTAAGTTCAATCCATGAGTCAAGTAGTTAAAAAATGAATATGCTTTGGTTCAGTAAAAGAGACAAGTGACATGACAAAAATTATTTAACAAGGAATAATTAAACAATATGAGGAATCCTTTGGTATGAAAAAGTTTGCTCTCATGGATTGAATCAAAAATTAGGTCTAAATTTTCCAGAAAGTTACCAGCAAAAAAAGAGACACATAAACTCTGCGAGGCAGTAAAGTAGCAGAAATGTGACTACAACCAACAAGATAAGGATACTCGTCTGAGCAAATCAATGTATAATCAGTGATTATAATTTTTATATGTGGTATTGTTTTCTAATGATTTCTCTGCTAAAAAAAAAAAAAGAAATCCATACCATTCCAAAATTCAACATTGGACTGGTACACACTTGTCTGATTAACTAATGAATGCCATTACCTTCAATCTTTTCACTCTACAACAATGCCCTATATTTTTTTTACACGGACCTCATTCAAGAGAAAATGATATAAAACCTTTTTATTCCAAATATGGTAAGATAAGACTTTCTTGAGAGCTTGACTCATTGCTAACAACTCATGTCACATATGCAATACCATCACAGAAACCATGATTTTATATTTATGTTAGAATACTTTCTGATTCCCTTCCTGCTGAAAAAAGAAATCTTTACCAAAGGACATTGGTGGAAACAATGGTTTGTATTTTCAACAAGTATTGAGCCTGGTTTGAAAGAAAACTATTATGACAAGCAGATCCTAGTAAACAATAATTACTAATAGTAATTATTAACAATAGCTAAACTGCTGTGATAATAACAAGAAAAAAGAGGACAACAGTCCATAAATAAATAATATATATGTCAGTAGATGTTTATATTTGGTTCCTGAAGTTTTGAATATAATGTTAGTCATCAAAGGTTTTTCAATGTAGGTATAATCAAACACTGAATATTATTTTTATCAAATAATAGGTAGAAAAATATATATTCACAAGACAATAAAATTTAAATATGATGACATTGTTTCCCATTATACAGTGCAACTCAAAAGTGTTTGCACCTATAACATTTCTAGAATATACAAATTAAGACATTTGTAATAGCTTGTAATGGTAAACATTAGAATAAATATATTTAATTTAAAATGACATCTCTAACATGACAAAGGTTTAATTAATGAAAATCTCCATATTATTATTATTTATTTAAGGATTTCTATATATTTCAGGTGAATCAAAAATGTTTTCAGAAATCATAAATTTTTAAAATAATGGCTCATGGGAAGATGCTTACTGCTGATGAAAAAGCCAAAATATCAAAATTACTCTCAAATGATAAAACCATAATGGAAATAGCAAAAATAATTAAACAAGATTATCACACAATGAAGCAATATGTCAATGAGGGTAAAGTTGAGCTCAAGGATCACAACGGTGATCACCCATGTGCAGTTAACAAGAGAGATTTAAGATAAATTAAAAAAGCACTCAAACAGAACTCTCACAACACCAGCAAAGAGATTTTTAAGCAAACTGGCATTGAAGAAGTATTGAAAGCAACATGAAATCGCATCCTCTGTAGTATGGCAAAACAATGTTCTTCATTTTCATGCCCTTCATTGAGCTAAATGAATTGCCTGAAGAGGTTAAAATGGGCAAAAATTACTTAAAAATTAATTTCCAAAGAGTAATTTGGATGGATGAAGCCTGAGCTACATTAGACAGCCCCGATGGTTCAAAAAGAAGTTGTCACATTGATGGTGGAACTTCTCGCTTGCATTTTGAATACCAACAAAGTGGTGGTGGAGTGTTGTTCTGGGTTAGAATTTGTGGCTCAACATTAATTGGACAATTTCTTGTGCCAGGACTCAAACTGAATTCAGCTAATTATTGCCAATTTTTAAAAGAAAATTTCATACCCTGATTGAATTCACAAAATGATGAGTTCTGTTGTAATCTTGTTTATCAGCAATATAATGCCCCCAGTCATGTGGCACGCTTCACCAAAGAGTGGTTGGCAAATCAAAGTTTTTACAAGAGACAAGATTATGGTATGGCCATTACAGATCCCTGATTTAAACCCTACTGAGAACCTTTGGGCCACAGTAAAGCGTCAAGTTTATGAAAATGGATGGCAATTTTCTAACAAGGATCACCTGTGGAAGTGTATTTTGGATATTTGTTCTAAAATTACAGCCAGTGAAGTTAGGAAACTCACTTCATCAGTCAGTAAATGACTTATTGAGCTTCTTAAGAATGATGGTCAAAAAATTAAATATTAATGTGCTCCTTGTGTTTTCATACATTGATATCTCAAAGCCATACCAAATTTCAATGGTATATAATATATAATACAACTTTTCATCGTTTTGTACAATTGATTTGAACAGAACCAACTTTTTGCATTGAAATTAAAGTTTGCAAAAACTTTTGAGTTGGCATCATTTCCTTAATTAATAAAAAAAAAAAAATCACAAATAAAGCTAATTTTCATAATTTATTCTAACATGTAATGTACACGAGTGTTGTATTTTGGTTCTAAGTATGTTACAATGATTGCAGCAATCAATGGATACAATTAATGCATAAATTCTGATTTAGTTTGAATGTCTTGTTATATATTTATCTCATGGGACAGAGATCAAGTTCAAAATTGAAGCTTGGCTTCTGATTGATCCACAATCAGGGACCTTATATCCTGGTTGAGAACAGTTCTTTTTTTCTGATTCACTCACTAGATTATGATGTTCATATCCTGATTGGGATGGTTTTTAATTGGTTTGTTAAAATATGACCTCATGGCCTAATGATTCTGATTTTTCTTGTTATTATTTAATTATTTTTCTATCATTGCAATCTCTCTTAGGAAAGACTGCATCAATATCAAAATATTTGACATGGTTTGGCATATTGGTCTTCTTCACAAGTTGAAAGGTTATGGTATTTCTGGACAAATTTTTAAACCATTTCAGTCTCTCTTATTGAATTGTGAAATAAAAGTTGCCTTGAACAGCCACTCTCTTAGATCATTAATGTGGGTATCTTCCAGGGTTCTATCCTTGGACCTATGTTGTTTCTAATTTTCATCAACGACCTTACTGATGGTATCAGTGCTGAAGACAACAACCATTTATCTCTGTCTTAATACTAGTGAGCAGTTCAATAAGGTCAAATTGGAAGCTGATCTCAGAAATGATCTATACTGTTGTTAAATGGGGCAAAGAATGACTTAAGTTTCATGCTTCCAAAATGAAACTGCTCTCTTTTAATCATTTGAGAGAACTCTTTTTACATTTCATCAGCATGGCAGATACCAACCTTCCCTGGAGAGGGATTCATTGCAACTTCTCATGTTAACAAGGGGAAAACTATTGTCTGAAGCGTTACAAAAATATATTAAAGATAAGATGGAAAATGCCCTGTAACCTAATACAGATCTTGAATGAAATACTGAAAAGATATCAGAGAAAAGATTGTCTTGTCTACATGCATAAAATCCACTATTCATTTCTTTGTAAGGTACATGACATACTATATTTGTGCTCATATCTAAAAATATATATATCATAATTGTTATATAAATGTAATACACTGCAAAGTGAAGGTAAGATACACTTCAGGTACAATGTATGTGCAGTGTATGTTAGGGTTCAAATTTGATACTGCCACCCTCTGACTGCACTATTTTTTCTCATTTCCTTTCCTGAATCTTTCTACCACCCCCATGGAGGCAGTACCACTCACTTTGGGTATCATTGATTTAATTGATTATTTAATTGTATTTTTTAAAACATTGCCTTTTTTTTTACTTAAATTATAGTAAAAAAAACAAAAAAAAAACTACATCCATTTAGAACAGATGCTGCTTGTCAGTTAAATTCAAAGATCAAGTAGTCACTTTTATTTAATTCAGTGGTGATGAAAGTCCATAGAAATTCATAAGCAATCTCATTAAACAACTATGAAGTATGGATGAGCCAAAATAGCAAAATCTGATATTCTCCCTCAATAGCAAACCTATATTCCCAATGTTAGAACACTGTCATATGATGGAAAACACTCAAATCAGATAAAATGTGACTTCCTATATCATAAATTCTGTACATAGAAAAATGGAACAGAGTTAAAGAGTAGAGAATAAATTATAATGAATCAAAAGAGAAAAACTGAATGAATAATGAAATGGATGAAAACAGAATTGTTGAATCAGTAATTAAAAATGAATCTGACATCAAATCAAGATAGGAATGAGAAATTCAACAACAAAATGTAGCAGCAAAAGTCAATAGTATAGAAAAGGAGCATTATAATCAGAAGCCAAGGGGGGAAATATTATGAAGAAC
Source organism: Acanthosepion lycidas (assembly GCA_963932145.1). Taxonomy (NCBI): domain Eukaryota; kingdom Metazoa; phylum Mollusca; class Cephalopoda; order Sepiida; family Sepiidae; genus Acanthosepion; species Acanthosepion lycidas. The sequence continues at coordinate 23,944,713 of OZ010582.1, forward strand.
AAATGAGAAAAGATGTTGCACAGAGGTTATAAAAAAAACTGAGTTACAGAGAAAATTTAAATCAGAATCTGAAGGGAAAGTAACAAGTGAAAAGACCAAAAAGTTAGTAAAATAATACAAAAAGAAGTTGTGGATATCAGATTAGTTTTTAGAGTTTAGAATTGGGAATTACAATGGGAATGTCAACAAAATATCACTCAAGAAGAGACTGAACCAAAAATATGAAAACTAAATAAAATACTGCATGCAAAAAAAAACAAAAAACAAAAAAAAACATAAAATAAAAAAAAGTCCCAAGTTAAAAATATTGCAGTTTTCAAAGATTTGAATAAAAAATGTTAAAAATACATTATTTGAAATAAGAGATTTCAGTTTGCAAAAGCAGAAGAATATCAGTGCAGTATGTAAATGTACTTTTTTGTGATCAAAACTTTGTGCACCAGACAGTTTTAAAACTTAAAGAATAAAAGTGACTTTGAAAAGCATATTTACAGGCAATCCATATTTGGTTAACAAAAAAAAAGAAATGAAGTTGATGCTAATATTTTGATGTCTGTGCTATCTTTTGAACATTAATGTCCTAAATGAATGGAATGAATAAACAAAGAAATATGATAAATATTTACAAAAGTATAAACATTTTCTTTCAATTATGAATTGTTGTCAAATATATCTAAAATTCTCTGCTAAGTTGCTTACACTTTATAGCCAATTTTAAACTCTGTGATTTGTGGGCCTCCATCGGTCAGGATTGACCATGGGTAGCATCGTAGTTGTCTACTTGGCTGGAGCATTGACATCTCTGACTGAATAGGCTGATGCAGAAGTGACCATCTTTATTGCAGAGGTTGCATGTGTGTTCTATCTCTGGTCTGTTGGAGCTGTCACTTTGCTTTCTGCGTGCCCGCCTTTCTGTGGCAACTGGTTTCTCTCCATTCAGATTGTATGGCTGCCAGGCTCTACCAGGACTCTGTGTTGGTCCACAGCTTTTATGTCATGCATCACAACATCAAGGTATGGCAGCTGTTGCCACCTGGTGGGTCTTCTTCCAGAGACCAGCTCTCCATACAGGAGGTCTTTAGGGATGTGACCCAACCAATGGAGTCTGCACTGTCTGAGCAGTGCGTACATGCTGTGTGTGTGTGTGTATATATATATATATATATATGTGTGTGTGTGTGTGTGTTTATGAAAATGGACTCTGCTGTTATTTTTGAGATATGATGGTTCAGTAGCTCAGTTCTTAGAGACTATTCCACACGTACTGTGCAGAACCAATTATACTTTGGAAGAAACAAATACAGAGAACTGGTTCACATCGTGACATGGTCTCTAAATGACCCTCCTCAGGTTTTGAATTCAAAATTTTGTATCTCTTTGACTAGCTGCTAACCAAGCCATTTAATACATAGCCAGAGGGGAGATGAAGAGACAGATTCATACATTTCCCAAAGATGTTTAAATATAAGTGAATGTAACAAATATGACTGGAATTTTAACTTTGACCTGCTATCCATTACACCACCCACACATAATATATGTATAAAATTTAAAAAACATTTTAAAATCTCTCTGTATATATATATATATATATATATATATATATATATATATATATATATATGTGTGTGTGTGTTTAAAATTTGCTACATTTATGAAGGAAGAGTATTCAGTATCAGAGAGCATTTACAGATATAGACAGTATGGACATAGAAATCAACTCTGCATGACAAGTGTCAGTTTTATGACTCAAGAGAACATCAGAGCATGTGCCCTTTCAGAGGCACTATGTAATTTTCACTGTGGGATTAAGGGAAGGCGAAAACTAACCTTACCCAATTCTTTTGTTTTGGGTGGATCCATGAGGCTATTTATAGTCAAGATACTTAGTTTGATTTGTCTTGAGATGTGAAACTTACTGTCCCCATGCAATGTTGTTTTCTATATACATACTCAATACATGTTGATACAAAATGTTAACCCTTACACCCCTTATTGAAATAATTGCTTCAGCCGTTTCCATAGTAATTAATTTTACAAATGCATATGTTTATAAAGATGCGTAAATTCTAAGATTAGTTATTCCAAAAATTTCACTTTAGGATGAAACAGAGCTTGATACTTTAATTCAATTTAATTTTAATAATCATATTGAAGTTTTTGGCACCTGTTTTTGAAACATGAGAACTCTTATGTAGCAAAGGAATCATTTAAAAAAAAGATTATAATACACTATATATATATATAACTTCAAACTTTAATTTTTGTAGATATCCCCATTTGAAATCAACTCCTGATTTTTGTTTTAAACAATCTGTATCAGTCTGTGCATACAAGAAATCTTAATAAAGAAACTGTGATCTCTAGCTGTGTTTGAACCTGCATCCCCTTTGTAGGAAAAAGTGGTGAGCAAGGAATGCACACGCTCTTATTCAGATTTTTATTGAAAGCTTATAGCTGCTCAGTTTTGTATTTAAAGGATAAACAAAACACTTTCTAAAGAATTAATGGAGTTTTATTAGTTTTGTTACAATGCACATCCGATTAAAAACCAACAAAATATCATTGTTGATTATTTTTCTATTTACTTTTCCGATGTTTCTAGTCCATTTGTTGATTTCCATTTGTAAATAGATCTTCGTATGTCTAAACATTTTCAGCTAATACTAGTCATTTTCACTTACTTTTCTGCTGTTTATGTTGTCAGTTTTAATCACTGTAAATATATTTGCATTTCACATGTTGTGCTTTATAACATTTGACATATTCATGTGACGGTTCATATCTATTTTTTTTTAATTAAATATATTCAGTATGTTGTGTTTGAGATCTGATGTAATGCCTCATACTTTGAGCAAATTTTAGTTGCTTTTTGCAATATTATACTAACTAGTATATTTGTGTTTTTGTTAAGGATTTTCTTGGTTTCATGCTGCTGTTATTTTCCTTTGTGCTTAAGTGGAGTTATTGAAAGATTAGATCCATAAAAATTTCACAGTTTTTCTGTTTTAATTTTCTGATGAATCTTAATTCATAAGTTAAATGATTGAATAAACTCATGGAAAATTCTATAATAATAAAATATTCATAGAAATTTCCCTATCACATCATTAAATATTTGAGCTTAACAACTTTAACAAAATATTGCAATAACAATCATAAATATGAATTCAGGTTATTATTTTCAGAAGTGGATACAACTGAAAAGATTTTAAATTCATCACTTTTCCATTTCACTGAAACAGCTATTAAAACATCTCTATATTCCCTTCTTTCTTTCTTTTTCTAACTGAAACCAAGTAGTGTCTCTGATGTGTCTTATTTTTCCAAGCAATCAAAACAGAATAGACCATTATTTATGAGGTATTGGCAGGAAATGTTAAACACTTCTATCTTCCCTTTTCTCACTGAAAAGAAGCAGTAGATTTTCTCCTCTTGGAATTTTCACTATTCATCTCAGAAAGGAATTATATTACTTATATTCAGTTCATATCAGATTTTGTCTTCAATGTTAGTATAAACATATCTTCAAAACATGTAAAAATTGCTTCTTGTCAAAATACAGCATATGTGTGTGAGAGAGAAGATAATGATGTGGGAAAGCTATAAATGACATGTTTTTCTGCTCCTGCCTGCTTCTTCTGGTTGGAATGAAATAAAGACAAAAGGGAAAATACATTGGGGTCTTTGAGGATAAGTGGGAAGCATAAATCAAATAAACTTACCACATCTGATAAATGGAAAATGTCTGTCTGCAGGTTTGTTTTTTTTTTGCAGACAGACAATATTTGGGCTTTGGTCATCAGATGTGATAAGGTTATTTAATTTAGGTCCTCACTTATCCAAAGAGATTCAAAAGCATTTTTTACTTACACACATTTTTGTTGTCTTTCTTTCATTCTGATCTGAAGAAGCCAGAGAGAAAGTCAATATTCTCAGCAAAATGCATTGTCTATAGACTTTCCACTTTGACCAATTGACTTCACTTTTCTTCTGGATACTATTATATATGTATGTGTATATATATATATATAAGCAGTATAATCCATCTTTGGCCATGTATTTCATTACTGGAAATTTTTACCATTCATTTGAAGCAGTTTAAGTTTAAAGTCAGCCCACCTGAAAATCAATATTAGTAACAACAATTGGGTGCAAATGAAGCACATTCCCAAATGGGGGGTTAACAATTTGAATGGGGGTGACCCTGAAAAGGGACGTTTTTACATTCTCAATCTTGCAAGGAAGGAACCTCTTCCATGGATCATCATAATAAAGATATATGATAATTTTTATTTATAATATAATTTTCTTTTATAATTTTAATAATATTTTACATTAGATTTCAACTCTCTAAATTGATTGTACGCTGGTTTTTACAGACATTAAAATTTAAAATTTTTTTAATTTTTCACCTTCAAGGTTGTAATTTTTTCCAGCCAATTTGAACTCAAAACCGGCACTGAAAAATTATTTATCAAACAAAAAAAATTTCATCGAAATCAGATGAAAACTGTGGAAACACATAAACATCCAATCATACACACACACATAATTTTGAGAATTTTATATATATATATATATATATATATATACACACACACCCAAATGAGAGAAAGAACACATGGAGAGTAAAAATCCACTGTTTGTACCATTTACTTTAAAAAAAAAAATGTTCAATACAAAGTAGAACATTGCTATATTTTTATTATAAGAGATAATAAAAACATTCTGAAATAGCTACACAAAAGTTTTCATATTTCAATAGTATGATCGTACTTCTTCAGGCGATGTAAGTAACTGTTAAATCATTTGATCTCCAGTTACTTACCATCGCCTGAAGAGGTACAATCATAGTATTGTAACATGAAAGCTTTTGTGTATCGATTTCAAAATGCTTTTATAATCTCTTTTGATAATTATCAAACCCTCTGTCCCTCTCTCTCTCTCTCTATATATATATATATATATATATATATATATGTATGTGCGTGTGTGTCTATTTGATTTACTTGCACTAAATCTCCATAAATTTATTTTGGAGTACATCATATTGTTACTACGATATTTATTGTTATTATAACGTTTTAAAAAATTTTATGTCCATATAAAATAATCTATATAATATCTACATATAGTTAATATTTGCAGTAATTATATATAATATAATAATCAAAACTCAGTACTTTAAAAACATGTACAGGGTGCAATGAGTAAATTGTGGCCATTTTACATTTTTAATTTTGTGCATGTGCATTGTTTGTTTTTGATTTTATTGACTGTACAGTACAATAGGGTCAGTTGGGCACTGTCTGTGAGAAAAAGAGCACCATGATGCAATTCACTCCATCAGAAATTTTGCAAAAATTGACAGTGCAGAGGATTCAGAAAGAACTGTATGATTTTAGCCAGTCAACATCATGGTGTTTGGAGCAATCACTAGTGGTGGTGACGTTATGCCTCCATTCATCTTCCCACAGGGCCTCAGGCTCAACATGGAGGCCTCTATCAAGTGCCTCGAGGAGGTAGTGCTGTCCTGGCTCAAGTGAGCGGCTGCTGGAAGATCCTATATCTGGCAACATGACTCTGCACCATGGTTACAAGCAGGAGAACCTAGTCATGGCTGTCAAACAATTTCTGCGACCATATCACCTCTCACATCTGGCCACCTACCTCCCCCAGACAGTAACCCCCTTGATTATTATGTGTCAGGTGCAGTTGAGAAAGAGACCAACAAAACTTCTTGTAACACTAAAGATAAACTGAAGGCAAGGATTATGGCAGCATTCACCAACTTAAACAAGGAGACCATCCAGAAGAGTTGCAGGAGATTCTGAAGTCATCTAGAGGCCGTGTTTGAAGCAAATGGTGATTTTATTGAATAAATTTACTCCTTAGTATTTCAAGATATTTTTTGTGTAATTTTTGTAAAGATATCTGTTAAAATGAGATGTCAGTGTTACTTTCATATTTTGCATAATTTAGACGACAATTTATCCCTTGCACCCTGTATACAGTTTTAGATTGTGACATGCATTTAAAAAGAAAAAGAAATCAAAGTAACATAAATATATATTTCCTTATATGTAAACATATAGTGATGCTATGATAAAGTTTATGACAGAAATTCTGTTTGATACCGATTTAGAAAAATGAAGCTAATATTCTTTTATATTAAATAATGGAAGACAGGAATATATAAAGTTTATAATTGAGGAAAAGAAAACAAAATACAAGAGAAAATAAGACTACATGAGAATATGACCTGCAGAATTTGATAGTTTCTTCCTGACAAGAAGATAAATATAAACAGATGAATAAGCAAGTGATGTACAGATTTCTAAAACAATATTTCAACTCAAAAGTAAAAATAAATATCTTCTCAAATTTATTTCCATTATAGTAATGAAATACAATGAAGATTCTAAGACAAGATAAAGTTTTGTTCAATGACAAACATTGTTATATGCTGTACTGCTTTTTATTTTATGTGTTATGTCCCTGTAGGTGATCATTGCTCTACACTGCTTCCAATACTTTATACCCCTAAGCAATATTTGTCCCCTCCCAGTCCTTGTTCTATCATCTATTTCCACAACCCTGTTAGGTAGGCTACTCAAGGTTTTCCTCTACCGTCTTAGCCTTGTAAGTGTCAAAGCTCTCTTTCCTCATGTATCTTAAAAATTTCAACTCTTTTCTGATTTCAAGTTTATGTCCTTTTATTTTTGTTCCCATTTTTCTTAATATTTCCTCATTGCTCACATGTTCTGCCCATGATATTCTCAGCATCCTTCTGTAGAACTACATTTCTGTTGCCTCAATTATTCTCTACATCTGTGAGGTAATTGTCCAGCATTCATTAAATTTTGTTAGATAATTACCTCTGCCAATCAAGTTGTGGAATGCTACACAGCATCTTCAAAAGTTCCTAATATATTTTGTTGAAAGATGGCCCATGAAACAATTAATGAATGAAATATATTTCATATTTTAAAGCAACAATCTGAAATATATGGAAAAATCAAAACTTATACAGTCATCTCCTCTCCATCATGTCTATCTATAAACAAATTTTCATTCAGCTTTTAGTGATAATAGGGTTGGTAGAACTATGTACTAAGTGTTTTCTTTTCATCAGGATTTACTTTGAGATAGACAAGAATAGGCATGTATGCTAATTATTAAATTGTAAATTATTTTTGTATCCTTCTTATTCAATTTGATTAGTTGATAAACATATTTTATGACCAATTAAATTTAGTTTTGCATTT
>OZ010582.1:23970378-24005378 GCA_963932145.1 Acanthosepion lycidas
ATTGTCAGTTTTGAATTTTTTTCATTTGTATCCTCTTACTTCTTTAAATGATGACCTGTATTTATACTTATAATTATTATTGCAATACTTGTTTAAAGTTAAGCTCAAATATTTAATAAAGTAATAGGGAAATTTCTATAGGTATTTTATAATTGTGAAACTTACAAAAAGTTTATTCTATCAGTAAATTAATAATTATGATTCTTCAGAGAATTCAAAGAGAAAAACCATTCAGAGAAAATGATAGCAATATCAGTTCTTTGTTGTTAAAAGTTTTAAATATATTGAAGTTCTTAATTTGTTATGACAATGACAATAATTATGTATTATGTCACATTGCCATCTGTTACTTCCAACACTGATATTCTTCTTGTGTGGTATAGGTTAAAAGTTTTTAGTGAAATTATGTTTGTGCTTAACAAGTCTTCCAAGCATATTTTATGTTTGATATGAAGACTTGTTTTACTGAAATAATGATGTTTAGTTGTACTTTTAATTGTTGTATTATGATGTATTAAAAATATTTTCATTTTTTACTGACCTTTACACAAAAGCTTCATATCTTTCTTTCTTTCTTTTCATGTGCTGTGTTCTTTCAGGGCATAGGTGATCATGGCTCTCCACTTCCCCCTATCCCTTGTAGCTCTCAATAAGTTTCGTGGCTCTACCCAGATCATGTTTTGTCATCCACTTGCTTACTCCCACCAGGTATATCATACATTGCTTTCCCTTGTCTCTCTTTCCCTCTATTTGACCTGTGAGTATCAGATTCTCCAGGTCCTCCTTTCCCATTATTTGTCCCAGAAACGTCAACTGACTCTTCCTGATGTTAAATATAAGGCTCTTCCTTGTTTGCATCCTCTCCAAGACGACATCATTGCTCACATGTTTGGTCCATATCCTCAGCATCCTTCTGTAGAACCGCATCTTCTTTGCCTTGAGTCTTTTCTTCATCTTTGAGGAGACCATCCAACATTCACTGTGGTAAATTGTATATGTCAATATCTATATAATTATGATTTTATAATGACAGATACAAGTGGTAATTTTGAGGCATTGTTTTAAACTGAGCCTAAAAATCACTGAAGCTGTTTACAGAATTTGGGAAAAGGAAAGAAATGAAACAATATCTGACTGTATTACCTGAAACGGGTTTAAGCATGTCCCTTGGAATAAAGCTGATATGTGGTAGATTATTAGCTACCAAATAAAATATGAGGTGGTATCAAAAAGTTCCTGGACGAGTCATGTTTAAAAAAAAGAACTAATATTTTTAGCTAAGTAAATATCATCTTCGAAATAGTTAACTTATGCAGTAATATACCAGTCACAGTATTCCTACTTGCTGACAGGGTGCATTGTTGTCATAAAAATCCAATTTTTCACACTAAACAGATCTGGATACTTTTGTCGAACATCTACCCTCAAATATCTCAAAACATTGCGGTAAAATTATTGATTCATTGTCTATTCCTAAGGGATGAATTCTTGATGCACAATACTGCAGATGTCAAACAAAATGACCAAGTTCTTGCATGACAAAATTGCAGGCTACAGCATACACATGATCACAAAAAATAAATTTCACAACTTGTAAAGTGAACACAGCAATATCACTTGGCACCCTGGTGAATGAAGGTCATTGCTAGCTATCACTGTGCATTCAACCATGTGTTGCTATCTGTACGCATGTTACTGTACTAGTCTGGAAAACTTTTGATACTACCTTGTACTTTAAAATGTGGAGGTCATGATCACCAAAATTCAAAAACTTGAAGAGACAGGATCATAGAAATATACATCATATATACAACATAAGCTTAAAAAATATACAGAATTATTTAAAAAATAATAAAAAAAAGGTCGGTAAAAACTGAAAATACATTTGATACACTAATACTTTTTATATTGATTTGTTGAGTTTGTTATTTGTATTCAATGTTACTGTTGCCAATGGCTGACCATAGTTGTTTTCACATTTCACTTTTTAGCATTTGTATTCATGATTAGCCTCATAAAACTCTCAAAGGTATCTCTTGAATCAATTAAAACATTTGATATCAATTTCCACATTTTTATATATATTATGCATATATAAAAGGTGTGCTAAAAAGTTCTTCACAAGAGCCTGTAGCCTATAAAAAAATGTTTAGATTTTCCTCAGATATTGTGAAATATGTTGGACCAAAAACTTATCAGTAGACTTTATATATGCACTGCCATCTTAATCTCTGGTTCTATCTCAAGATTACAGATATATGTATAAAGGTAAAAGACAATAGGAAAACTGTATTATTAGCCAACATATTTCATCCAATCACATTGTCTTTTACCTTTATACATATCGTCTTTGTCTACAGGTTAACTCAAAGAAATTTTTCATATATATATATATATATATATATATATATATATATATATATATATATATATATATATAGATAGATATATATCAGGTCATCCCATAAGTTCTGTCCGAATTTTAACTTTTTGTTAAAATGAACAAAATTTAAAGAGTATTTTATAATGTCTAATGGAGCTGAACATTATTTTTATGTTTAGATGCATTTAAACTGATCAAATTTTATTTCAGAGAACAATAAAATTAAATTTTGTTTGATTAAAACCCTGCTAACATGGAAGTACCCAAGAATCATTTGAGGCACATAATGCTTTATGAGTTCAAGAAAAGAAACTCAGCAGCTGAAGCAGCTAGAAATATTCACTCAGTTTATGGAGAGGAATGTGTGAATGAAAGAACTTGCAGAGGATGGTTTGCAAAATTCAGAGGTGATTTCACCCTTGAAGATGAAGATTGAACTGGACGTCCAGTTGAGTTTGGTGAAAAGCTTCTTGAAGCAGCCCTTGAAGAAAATCCTGCTTTATCAGTTCAGGAATTGGCAGTGGTTCTCAGTTCAAACCATACAACTGTTCATTGTCATTTTCAACAACTTGGAAAAGTTCCTAAACTTGGAAAATGGGTGCCTCATGAATTGTCTGAAAACAACCTCAAATATCAAGTTGACATCTGCTCTTCTCTCTATTCTCACCAACTTGTTTCACCTTTTTTGGATAGACTTGTGACTGGTGATGAAAAATGGATCTTTTATCGAAATTTTAAGCAGCGTAGACAGTGGCTTGGTAAAGGGGAAGGACCCCAGCCACAGCCGAGAAGGGAACTTCATGGGCAAAAGGTTCTTCTTTCAATCTGGTGGGATCGCCAAGGAATAATCCACTTTGAATTCTTACCACCTAATGCAACAATTAATGCTCAAATATACTGTCAGCAATTAGAGTGTTTGAACCAAGCTTTGAGGAAAAAAAGACCTGCTCTAGTGAATCGAAAAGAGGTGATGTTTCATCAGGACAATGCGTGAACCTACACAGCAAGAATTACATCACAAAAGATTGAAGAACTTGGTTGGGATAAAATTCCTTATCCACCTTATTCTCCTGATCTTGCTCCTTCAGACTACCATTTGTTTCATAGCTTACAGAATCATTTGGAAGAAACAGCTTTTGTAACACAGGAAGAGGTTAAAACTGACATTTGTGAGTTCTTCGAATCAAAGCCAAAAGAATTTTACAGTAATGGAATTAGTAAGCTTGTTAATAGATGGAAGGAAGTCATAGATAATCAGGGAAAATATATTGTTGATTGAATCTGTAATTAAATGTAACATTTGGTCACTTGTTTTCTTTATTCAAAATTCGGACAGAACCTATAGGACGACCTTTTATATATATATATATCAGGTGTTCATCTGACCAGCCATGCCCACAAATTTTGTATGGACTTTTATGCACAGTCATCAGGTAGCTGGTATTGGTCTTTTGGTGATATGAGCACTTATACTCCCACAGATGACCAAAGATTTTACAATGAGAGTATATGGTGAGTACACACAAGGCTCTCATCAACTAAAATTATCAAGGGAAAATAAAAGGCAGGCTACTACTCATTTTTGAGGACATCTCTCTGCCAGGGTGGCTAGCCAAACCCTATTCCAGATGCCTGCTTAGTCCACCGAACACACCTTTGACTTTTACTGCAATTATACAGAGGGGGGGCCTTAGAGATAAAATGATTTGACATGCTCAATTTTTTGAATAAGGGCCATAAGTTGTAGCCATCACTCCAAAAAAAAAAAAAAAAAAAAAAAAAAACAAAAAAAACACGCTGGAACAGGGCAATCATCTCTCGAAAAAGGGCAGTCCTCTTTTGTTGGCACCCTTGGCCTCCACTGCCAAAGCCTTCAGGCACACTCATTTTACAGACCAGGACGAAGCAGCCGATTGGTTGAGTGGGAGAGTTTTACATATGCGTAGGTGTACTCTGCCAATTCTCCCTTCCTTCAACTGCTCTGCAACACTATACGCATACAATGTGTGGGCATTTCTGAGCATGATGTCACGTATCTTGCTCATGACAATCACACTCCTCCCTGATCTGAGCATCACACAAATGGCAGTGTGGTGCAGGTCATTTTATCCTGCTACTTTGTCTCAGTGGAGTGGGCTTGGCTATTTCCTCAGTTGTACTTTCCTTTGCTGTATCGCTGAGTTGATCTCGTTTGATGATGCCACTTGCACTTTTCATTGAAGTTGTCTCTTCCTGCATCTGCCCCTCATACACCATGTTTCTTCATCTGAGGTGGTATCATAGCTGCTGGTAGTCTCCACCCCACACACCGGGCAAACATCTTTTATATGGGGTGGTACTCCATCTACAAGGATTGAATGAGGGCCATGTGGTCTCTTCACCCAAACAACATCTCCTGTAGTGTATATTCCAAAATCTGCAATGTCAGGCAGTGGTGTGGTATCATTGCCCTTCACACGAGTGTGGTAGGTATAAATTAAGTTGGCTGGTATCATCCTGTGGTGTCACATTATGCCAGTATACTGCCTTCATAAGAGAGCATTGTGTTCTTGTGGTGATGCACTTTATCGTGTGGTGGGATCTTTCTACTATCCCATTCCTCAATAGTATGTGGGCACATCGGTATCTTATCCAGACGCTCGATTCCTTCGCAAGTCTTGTGAATCTTTCCCCACAAAACACTGCAGCATTGTCAGCAAGCAGTTCAATTCGCCATCCTCTTTCGAAAAAGATTGTCTCCAACTGCCGAATGATATTAGTGGAGTCTTGGTTCTGCAATGGCCTCCAAATGGCAAACCAACTAGGACCACAGTCTATCAGCGTTGGGTAGTGATTGCCCCCAAAATGGGTCACATCCATTCTCACTCTGCTTCAATTGTCGCCTACAGAAAGCCTGCCTGTCTTCCAATGCACCAGGATCTATGGATTGACATTCCCTACAATCCCTGACTACTGTCCAAACAGCCACTATGGAAACTCCGGGGATGATCAATTTTGCAAATTACAGTGTGCACTTCACACTGGGGTGTCCACTAGACTGATGAATGGCTTGTATAAGAGCAGACTTCTCGCCTTCTGCAGCCACAGTGCATGCTCATTCTACAGTTTCTGTCTCTTTCTGAATATCATCCAGCCATCACTGCAGCACTCTACTGAGCTGATTGGCCTGGTTATCATGAGACTTAACCAATGCCACATCAATCTTCAGCTCATATTCTGAAGCCAGATGTCGAAGCATGCTGAGCCGGTGCCTGACCAGCATCTCGGTGGCAACCTTGGTTCGTACCCTCGACTTTCCAGATAACATGTCTGAGACCCAGCAATGCACGCATGCCGAGTCTGTCTTCAGGTGAATCACCTTTGCTTTCCACTGCAGTGCAAGGTTGAAGCTCAATAGCACTGCGTTGAGTTCTGCTAAGTTGATGTGCCTATCCTCACTCACTGGTCGCAGCCAACTAGCATCTTCAGCCACAGCTCCACTGCTCTCAGTGACAACACCAGTGGCTAATGAGCTCACATCCACCCATACAGTGATGTCCTATCCATCAACGCACCAGTCCCCATGCTCTGGATCTGTTTGTGCCACTCTGGCAAAAACATCTGCCAACATCCGGCTCAGGAAGGAGTCTTGTACTTTGTCCCATCCAGTTGTCACGGTATTTGCTCTACACTTAATGAACGTGGTTGCAACACATGGCCAACCACACACTGGAAAATGTCCCATCAATTTCCCACACACAGAGAAAATATTTTGACATGATAGTTCATCAAGCAACGTCATCAGCTTACTTCCACGACTCAACTGAAGGTTGTTGCGCTTCTCCCAGACGTCCAATCCTAACATGTGTGTGCCACTCTGTAACTGCTCTGGGTCCTTGCATGTAAGCCCAAACCTCTCAAGGTGGTCTTTTACGTGGGATGCAGGACATATGTCCTCATTGTTGAATACATCATCAATGTTTGATAATGTAGCTTCGTTGATGTTCTCATCTTGTGCAACCACGGTGTTAACAATAGACTGCATTATAAAGGATGCCACGTTAAGCCCAAACCCCAAGCAAGTGAGGCAGTATCTTTTCCCCTTGATTTCTACTGTCTGGAATAGCCACAAGGACTTCTCAATGTGAACTTGCAAATAGGCCTGGTGCAAGTCCAACACAGCAATGTCTGAGCCTTGCTGCTACCACACAGGTAATTTGTGTCCACATACATCTGCGCTGGCAGTGTATGCATCTTCCTGCTCATTGAACTCACTCGTGGTAGTCCATGATGGGCTGAACCTTTTGTTTGTTTTCCTGTAGGACAGCCATTAGAGGAATCAGATCCTTTGGGGGCCCAAGATCGTCTTCAGGGTATGGAAGCAGCCAGCTGTTTTTTATCCAAGTTTACAGTTCTTGGTTGTACTCAGCCTGAAGGTGCTCAGAAGTAGGATATTCTGACAGCTTGTTATTTTTTTGTTTTTTTGAGGACATCTATCTGCCAGGGTGGCTAGCCAAATCCTATTCCAGATGCCTGCCTAAGTCCACTGAACACACCTTTGATTTATACTGCAATTATACAGAGTGGGCCTTAGAGATCAAATAATTTAACACAATCAGTTTCTTGAACAAGGGCCATAACCCTCACAAATTTATGCTAGCACAACTATTGATGGTTTCCAAACAGTTCCATCTGCACAATTTTATTAATATGGCATGGTTCAACTTATGGTATGGTTTTCAGGCACTTTCCAAAGGTGCTGCATACTGGGATCAACTCCTCCATTCAATAATGTCAAGAAGTCATCACGACAAACAAATCAACCATGGTGAGATTCAAACCTAGGTCTTATGCCAAGAAAGAAAACATTTTAACCACCCAGCCACATGCCCATGATAAGGGGGAAAAATACTCATATGCCAAATGATGGATAATCAAATATCACTTTATTTGGAGATGGGGGGGAAACCTCCCCAAAACACCAGAATAAAAAACATATTGCCCATATCATCAAAGATCCACTACCAGCTGCCTGATTTCAAAATATCATGCTATGCTGTTTTGGCATAGGGCACTTTGTCTTGGAAGGTCATATTATATACGTTTTCAGGAGTTATTTTTGTTTGTTTCGATATACAAGTCTGAAAAAATATGAATGAATTTAAAACAGATTAGAATGCTGGAAAGCATATAAATGTAAATTAAATTTTATACAGAAGCATGTTCTGCATTTTCTTCTCTTCCTTTTAATTAAATTTGATAAAGAGTTGTTTTTTTTTAATTATACTCTTATATCATATGCTTTCTTGTTAACCTCTCCATGTAAGATACCAACAGTATTTTTTTTACAGAAATGAAAAGAGCATCTATTAGGTTGGTGCAAAAATAATGTCGGTTTTTGACGTTAAAAAATACGTGAAAAGACGGCATTATTTTTGCACCAACCTAATACAATTATTGTGGAAATTTAGCCCAACATGGCTTCTTTGCTTTCAAAATAGCAAGGCATTTACTAGATTTGTGCCTTTCTGATTTAGTCATTTGACTTCTGAAATAATGTGTGTATATAAAAAATATAAAAGTGGGACAATTCCCAACTGGTCTTCTAAGCACCAAAATTATTCAGCAGTTATAGATTCTGAATATCATTTGAGAATGTCAAAGTAAGAAAATAAGGTATATGTCAGCCATATTTTGACCTGGATGATCTGGGCTCACAATATATTACAATAAAGTGGTGTCATACTTAACATGATAGCAGTCAGAAAAAGACCATAAAGAGAAGGGAATTAATAAATGCAAACATATTTGTCTGTAACTATAATTTACATGGCAGGAAGAAAATTGGCTTAAATTTCAATATTGTAAACAAAAATATTCCTGACAACCTAATGTTGCTCAAACTAGTGAGACAGACTTTCAGCCCAATGCATGTGCTAATATGATTAACATTTCTTTTGATTTACCTACACGAACACATATACAAAGTCAGTGATTAGAAAAAAACTCTTAATAATGTAATCAAAAAATAAAGCATAAGACATCAGCTAATCCTCGATGTGGTTGAATTTTACACATCATTTTGGCCAAAGCTAAATGCATACAAACAAATACACAAAAAGGATTTTGACAAGTACATGATCTGATCAAGAAGTCCTTTCACCCACAATCTAATATTTGGTCAGATTTTGTTGGAAAGCAATTCGAGATGAGAATCGAGTGTTTTATTTCTATCACTATGAAAAGTATTAGACACACACACACATGTGCATGTATATGTACATATACTATATATAGTCATGTATAAGCTGACTTCATGTATAGTGCGAGCCCTGAATTTTTTGCATTTATTTTAACCCCTCCAAAAACACATATATATATATATATATATATATATATATATAGCATAACTGGTCACCAAAAATGAGTTTTAAACTCTCTAAAAGATTTCTTGTGTATAGTGTGACACCCTCTATTTTACATTAAAAACTGATCATAAACCTCACTCTATACTTGAGAATATATATATATATATATATATATATAAAGAAATGACACTTTATTTATTTAAAGCTTGTTTCATGCAAAGCATTTTTTTTTTTAAACAGCTGTCTCTTTCTTGTTATCTTTTTTCAATATATACTATTTTATTAACATTGAAAAATATGAAAGTCAAGTCAAATGTAGTTGTAAAATGACTTGAGAATCCAGGATCAGTGTTATATGTCTATAATCTATTAAAAGTATTAGACACACATATGTGCATATGCATATATACATGTGTATAACCTGATTTCATGCATAGTATGACACCTGAATCTTTTGCATGAATTTTAGCCCATCTGGAATAAATTTCCACGTGTATAGTGCAACTGGTTGTCAAAAATTCTTGTTTTAAACTCTACAAAAAATTACCTGTGTATAGTTTGACAACTTATTTTTGTGTCAAAAACTGATTATAAAAACTTGCACTCTACTTGAATATATATATATATATATATATATATATATATATATGTGTGTGTGTGTGTGTGTGTGTGTGTGATGGACTCTCCCATTGAGTTTGATGTATGAGGTTCCAACAACCACGAACTAATTATCTGCATGCCTATGACGGGCATGACTTTTGAGACCAGTTCGAGGATTGCACAAAAGACCACAAACAGCACAGGAGAATATATATGAAACAACATTTACTTACCTATTTATAACCTGTTTCATACAAAGAAGTTTCTTTTTTATGTTTAAAAAAAAACAGCTGTTTGTTTATCTTGGATGCACCCAAAATTTATGATTCTTTCTATAAAATTGCAAAAGAAACGCATCATTCCATTTGTTCCTGAAACCATTCACAGACTTAAAATTTATGATTTTCGCTTTCTTCTCTGTGTATAGATTGCAATTCATGCCCCTGTTTCTCATTATCTTTTTTATTATATACGATTCTACTAACATTGAAAAATGTGGAAGGAAAGTTAAACCTCAGAATCATCCAAGATGAACAAGTGCCCATTCTTAAATATTTCTATGTGTGAAACAGGCTGCAAATAGGTAACTAAATAAAAATGTTATTTTTTATATGTATTAAAAAAATCTTTCAAGAGTATTTAAAAATGAGCACTCATATAAGAAAAGGAATATAGAAATTATATATACATGTGTGTGTAAAAATGAATCAATAAGCATTTAATCTGATAGTTATTAGCTGAATTTTGATCATACATTTTCTCTGTACAATGTTCAATTTGTGGAAGCATTGCCTTAAACATAATGATACAAAACAAAATAATGTTGAAAAATATATAATTATGCTAAGTTAATGTGTTTCCTAATTAAGCTATAAACTTATTCACTTTCTGTATATTTATTTATAAATGGAAACCACTGATGGACATGTAATAATATACACGCGTATTCATATACTGAATATATAATATTTTATATGGATACTTCAATCAAAACACGAACATACACATGAAACTATCAAAGCTAGCAAACACTCTTAAACAGTTTTCGGTATTTTTTTATTATTTGACTTTATAAATTTTGCCTGAAGGTAGATGAGAGGATTCTTTGAAAGCACCAGATTCCATGCTGTTCTACATGTCTCCATTTTCTCAAGTTAGCCAAACAATGTTTCTGGTTCTTTTTTTTTTTTTTTTACGTGGTTTAGATTTCTGAAAGAATACCTTGTAGAATTTGTTTAATCATTCTTATGCAAATAGCTGCTCACAAAATGCAGGTGTATTCAGAAGAAGAGTTAAAATGTCAAGTATATAATGAGATGCTTCATTATGGAAAATGGCAACATTTAAGATTATAACATTTTCATGAATTTTTTTCTTTTTTATTCACTGAATCAAAATATCGATTCATAACAGTTGAAATAATAACCAATATTATTTTAACCAATGATAATTGAAATTTTCCATGTAACAGAGTTAAAGAAGGAAATTTCTTTTTATTTAATATAATGCTATATCATTTGGATTAGGTCTAAGAGATATACAGTGTAACCCAGATATAAGAGAGTTGTCGGGACTGGAGAAGAAGTCTCTTATATCCGGGTTTGGTCTATTTTGTTTAGGTAAGTATGGCTCTAATTTGGGACCAGAGAAAATCTCTCTTATATCCGGGTTTCTCTTATATTCGGGTTATACTGTAATTCATATTTGTTCAATTTCTGTTACCTTCTGAAAACTTCTCATAATTGAATAGTATATCTTGAAACCATTTCTGTCCTTTTTTCAAATATGCACATGTTTACTGTAACAGACACATCACAAATTTCCTCAGTATTCATGTATATTAGAAATGAGTTTTTGCCTCCATTCAAATGTCTGACAAAGTACATTTAATGGTATGGTACGTCATATGTGGGCAACATAATGACTGTCAGCACAGACACTGGGACTGGAGAACAGAATCCAAATTCTAGCCTACCTAATTATATTCACTCATCACTAATACATTTGGGAAAAGCAAGAGTTAATTTCTTCCCCAACAGCTATTAGTTAAACATCATTGTAGACTAGGCTTTTTAGCTTTTGATAGGAGCTAGTCTAGAAAAAAGAAAACTGAATTCAAAACCATAAAGAAAGTAATGAAAAACACAACTATCTTTTCCAAGAAGTCATAGAAATTCACAGATAAGAAAAAAGGAATCTGTCGAGGACCTCGACCGCTTAACAAAAAAACAAAACAAAAACAATATTAAACCCAAATTTTCATAACGACAAAGGTTGATATAAAACTCTAAGTAAATTTTATAGAATCACTGTGAACTCCATGATCTTGTCTGCACAAGGATTAATACAATTTTGGATTTTGAGTTGTTCTGTATTGATTCATTTTTTTCTATAGCATATCAACCCTTTTCAGGTTATTTAAAACCAGAAAATATATTTAAATTGTAAGAATTTTTTTGAGATAATGATTCAGTGATACAAGTCTCATTAATTAACCCATAGATGGTGGGTGAAGCAGTGGATTCATACCTTTCCCAAGGGTATTTATATGTCAGTGAATATAACAAACACAACTTGAATTTGAACTTGGGTCTCCAATTAACAATTCTGAGGCATTATCTATTACACCAGTTGCACATCCAAGCATACAGAAATTGGTATTCCCAGGCAATTATCCCACTAAGAACTGACCAAGCTTGACATTGCTTAACTTCGGTGATCATACGGGAATTGGTGTTTCAATGTGCTATGGTTGTAAGCCCCTTTTCCTAAAATGGCTATCAACTACAGCTAACATGCCCAATCTGCCATGTTATTTAACTCATAGCTGAGAGAGAAGAAATATTCATACCTTTTTCAAAGGTGTTTTTGCAAAACTGAATGTAATGAACTTGGTTGGAATTTGGACCATACGTTTCAATTTCTCGTTCTGAGCCACTAACCATTATACTACTTGCACATCCAGATTATCAGATAACAAAAAAAATATCAATAATTAAAAAAAAAAAAAAGATCCTTTATTTGGGTTAATGCCCTCAATATGAGCTCACATTTTAGAATGATATCAAATAAAAATGAAAATGAAAAAAAAGTGGTTTGTCAAGAAGCTCTATTTTTATAAGCCTTTTGTATTTAATAAAAGTCATTTGATCTACATTGATGTCTATGAAATAATAACTGACAACAGCTTGCAGTAAGATTAGAATAACACCAAAATAAAAGGAAGAAGACCAAACAGTAGCCACAAATCATAACACAGTGATTTTAATCAAAACTCAGCAAATAGGAACTTGCATTGACCAACAATGACAATTTGATTGACATAAATAATGGTTACTAAAACTAGAGAGGGGTCTATAAAAATAACCGATATATTAATAAGTTGGGATTGTGAAGATGACAATGAATTTATGTAGTAATTCTTTCCAAAAAAAAAAAAAAAAAAACACCTCCTAGAAACCCAATATAAATATGTTTACATTATGGTAATTATGATTCCTATTAAAATTTAAAGTAAGTATTATAATAATTGAAAATCAAGCAGTAGCCACTGGGGAGACGCAAACTCACACTACAGGAATGTGTTTTTAATAAATGTTGTCTTTCACTTGGGTTTCAAATAGAAGGGGTGATTAGAAAATTTCAGTACATTATATAAAAGGAGTGGGTAGAATAATAAGAAATGTTTTGTTCAAGAATTTAAAGGTGGGAGGAATTTTTATGAATATTTAATAAAAGGGTAGTTGGAATAAGGATATCCCAAGTAGATTTTTCTCTGAAAAGAATAAACATCCCAGTTCATCTTGAAATTCAAAGGTAATCAATTTGACCATAATCTATTAAACCAGTTATTTCCACATTTGGAATATCTTTTCAGGCTACATTCAAAATACAAAGGAAACCATTTGTAGATAATTTCTAAGATGATTTATTTCACCCTCTCAAATGAATTTGATATGTTCAGTCAGATTTATATGAAGCAAATTGATCCTGGCCTTACTGGATGAATCCTTCTCAAATATTTAAGAAAAGAGTGCAGCTTTTTTTTTTTTTTTTTTTTTTAACATAAACATCAAGGAATATCATTTCAGAGCTCATCAGTGTGGCCAAGCATGTGATTGCTTCAAGCTGGGATTGAAACTCAACCAATCTGACATAGGTCGGGGACTGTAACCCTTAGGCCATCAGATCCCGCTATAGAGAAAAGGGAATTTTTAACACATTATATATGAGATATAAGCATTAACCGGATACCAGAAGGCTTAATTCATAGTGAAGAGCCTTTAGCTTTAATCGGCAGCTGTCAAATTATGACAAAATATATATAATTCTGACAATTCTGTGTGTGTATATAGATATATATAGATAAATAGATAGATATATATGTATGTCTATCCAGTTTTTTTATTGAGTTATTCAAGTTTCTGAATAAATTGTTTTATACAATGTTGAACTTTCAAAAATTCATTTTCAGCTAAAGTTTACTGATTATGTAAAACAACTTATTTGGAAATTTGTAAAACTTAAAAAATTGGACAGAAAGAACTTGCTGATATTATTCAACAAAACTTGTTTGAAATTTGTGTATATATATATATATGAAATGGTATCATATACAGTTAAAATATGAATCAGAATCTGACAATGATAGAATAATGGATAAATAAGAAATGTTTATAAATCTAACATGTTTCACTTTTATTAAAGCTTCATCAGAGAATGAGATATAGAAAACATTTTCTGCTATTTTTATTTTTGTGTGGTTTGATTTTTTTCATTGGTTAACCAGACTTCTCTTGTATTTGGCTAGTTAAGCAGCATTCATGTGTATAATTTATGTGTGTACGTGTATGATAATTCTAGTTTGTCAATACAGGATTTGGATCATACTATGTATGTGTGTGTATCTATATATGTATGTATAGTAGGCATGATTTATGTTTAGAGGTTGTCTGCATCTTGTGTATGAAGTCTGCTTATTCAGTGAAAGTTAAACAACACAAAAATTAAAAAAATAGAGAACTTTTTCCGTATCTCATTCTCTGATGAAGCTTTAATAAAAGCATTTGATTTAAAATGTTTCTTATTTTCTCTCTCTAGATATATGGTTTGCTGCATATTAGAGATGCTTTGGATTCTAATGGGAGAAAGCTATGAAAGAAAGGTTTATTCTCCCACTTGCATTTCTCCCATTATAGTCATTATTATATCCGTTATATAATAACACCATATTTCATGGATGAAATGGAGTAGCTGAAAAGAATAGAAGGAATGACAAGCATCCTTTTCTCTCAGAGATACTTTTATACCACTAAGACCTGCACAAAATTATATATACATATACAGATGTGTCCTACATGGAAAACAATATATCATCTACACAGCAGAGTGTGCAAGGAGAAACAAAAAAGAAGGGTCTTACATATAATATGGAGATATTCCTGTGTCTGGAAAAGCCATGTTTAAGACTATAGGTTCAGACGAGCCAGATTCATTTACTATGTCATAGAAGATGTATTTCACACAAAGGGGAAATAGTAAATTTTGGGTTTTCCACAATTGAGGACTGTGAGATGGAGTTTCTATCTCAGTCCCACACTTTCATTGTCGAAACAGTTAAATGTAACTTTCTCTTCTACTCAAACAGCTTCTTCTCTTGAACTTCTCATCTGTGAAACTCCCTTCCTCTTATTTGCTTCCCAGATAACTATAATCTTTGAATATTGAAGTGTAATGGCAATGGACATCTTCTGATGCCTTGATTTTGTTTACTGTCCTTCTCTTTATCCTTTCCTCAAACACTCAACCCTCTGTAACCCCTTGCATGCTAGTAGCACTCTTGCCTTTCTTGATGTGAAATGATTTAAAAAAAAAAAAAAAAGATATCTGAGAAAGATATATTCCCAAAGTAAAACAGCTCCATGGACTTGTAAACTGTAGCATTTGCTGAAGGAGACAGATTTATCTTAAGCCCAGGCTACTTGGCCCAGGCTAAAAAAGCAACTGCTTGTTTTGGCTTCTGTAAACAAAACTAAATGACTGTTCACTCTTGTCACTGTATGAAGTGATGTCACTAAGCAGCTGTCACTTGATCCATGTGGCTTATCTCCACCAAAGGGAGATAATTGCTTTCTGTATCCCTACAGGATGACCAGTTAGTGAATTCTTCCTGAGCTACAATAAAAAATCTTGTTTGATTATTGGGTACTGGTAATTGAAACAAAAATTTTTTGCTTGGCAATCTCCAAATCTATACTCCATCCATTTTAAAATTAAGCAAATAATAACTCATGCCAAAATTACAAGAGTCTATCCATCATTTGCTGACTACTTTTTCTCCTGAATTTTAAAAAATGGCTTTCTTCTGGCTGATTTTGACTCACACAGCTATATTCATTATCTTGCAACAGGTATTCCACTTCCCATCTCTTTGAAAAAGGACATCTTTCTAGTGATAACTTAACTAAATGAGACAGTTGTTTCCTTTATTTCATTTGAAATTTGCAGGCAAAGTAAAATGGAAAACAGAAAATGGAAACAAAGAGGAAATTTATACATAACATTAGGAAGAGAGAATTAAAAGATTATAGGTAATTATAAGTTATTTCATAATGAGGAAAGAAGGCTTGAAAAATTTGATACTCACAGAACAGTTTGAAGGCAACAGGGACAAAGGAAAACACTGTGTAACCTACCTAACAAGTTTGAGTAAATGGGTGCCAGAACAGGGCTTAGGAGAGAGATAACAAAAAGACAAAATTTATTAAATGCTACAAGGGACAGGAAATTGTGGAAAGCCATGATAACCTACATCCTGAAGCAACATGGCACATAGAAGAAGAAAAGTAATTAATAATGTTCTTTTTTTTAATATGGATGCATGGCTGAGTGGTTAGATCATTAACATTCTAATCATGAGACCTGGATTCAAATCTCACCATGCTAGATATTGTACTATAATTTTTTAATCAAGTAGATCTGCAATATGAAGTAAGGTAAAGATTTAACGACATGATTGTCTTGTTTTAAGCAATCTTTCTATACCATTTTCTCTTGTTATCCAAAATCTTCAATTTATTTGTGTTTATCTCGATATCATTCTATGACTTCAGATAACAAACAAGATGATATTTGAAGTAACATTTTACACAAAGCTCCTGAGAAAAACATTTTGTTCATGTTAGAAAAGTTTTCTTTACAAAAACACCATCTTGATATAGTTTAGACATTTACATAAGCCTCTTATTTAGACTTCAAATGTTTCTTGCTTGTAAATGTCACCAAAGAAAGATGGGAAGAAATTACTTGGTTTTGGTGACAGAAACCTTGTTCAGCAAAACTCATAGAATTTTATAGAATAAAATGTAGATTATTTTTAGATAGTCAGACATCAGTATGCATTATTCTTCTGTGTGTCATATCCATTCAGGATGTGGATAATCATGTTTTTCCACAACTTCCCATCATTTGTAGCTCTAAGTAAGGTTTGTATTTTCCCTATCCTCCCTCTCTCTGCTCTATCATCAATTTAAACAAGCTTCTTCGGTAGGTTACTCATTGCTTTGCCTTCAATATGTCCGGTGAGTGTCAAATTCTTTCCTCATTACGTGCTCTGGAAATTTCAACTCTTTCTGATTCTGTATATAAGTGAAGGCAGGGTGGAGAAATGGATAGCGGCTTGGATTGAGGAACCGGAGAGCCGAGTTCGAATTCCAGTCAGATCCATTACATTCACTAATGTGCTACTACCCTTGGGAAAGTTATGAATCCTCTTCCTCTCCCCCCAATTATGGGTAAATATCAGGAAAGACTGGGTTCTATAGCCTTGGGTGGCAACTGGTCTACTGCAGAAAGAAATGGCAACCTACTGCAGGGAAAAAAATCTGCCTCATCAGTCATGTATCGATAGATACATGATTGCCTAAGCATGTATTACACATGGCACATAACTGACTGATATAAGTGTCCCTTTTGTTCCTATTTTCCTCAAAACTTCTTTGTTACTCTCATTTTCAGTCCATGGTATTCTCAACATATTTCTGTAGAACCACATCTCTTCCAGCTCAGGTTTACATAACAGTCTAACACTCTTTTCTTTGTTTCTAATGAAATTTTCTAGTTTCTTAATACTTTGTTTAGTTTTTGGAAGGTATCTTGCTATTCCAATACACCTATGGATTTCTGGGTTGGGTGGTGGGGGCACATTAAATATGAAATAATCAATTTCAAATATTGTTTAGACAACGGAACTTCTTCTTTGTATACATCATGATGTTAAAATGTTTCAGCCGATTCCTTCTTCAGCACTCGTCAGACATATATGAACAAAAGAAAATCTTTTTTACATGGAAAGAAAAGAGCAACAGAAAAAAGGTGATATTAATGTACAAACAGGGTCAATCATGTTAGGTACACAATACAGTTACCCAAGTAACCAAGCCATTCCAAGTTATACCCAGGGGTGGAGGGAGTTCCCTAACAACTATTTTACTGTACAAACAAAACCATATATTACTGAAATCTTTTCTACCTGACAAGATGATTACAGGATTATCAAAATTATTAGCACAGTCCAATAAAAGGTAGTTTTTGTGCAAATAATTAAATTTTAGCATGGTAAATAAAAAGAAAAGGCAATATTTTGATCAATTTATTTTGAATGTATTGCATCCACAAAATTATTTTAGAGTTATTTAAATAAAACCTAAATAATCAAAAAAGTTAAATTTTAGTAAGAGAAAAATTATTGCCATATTTAATAGTAACTTCTTGTGCCTTCTCAGGCTAATATTCTCAGCTGACATGAAGTGGAAAGACTATGTTGAATCCATTGCTAGGTCAGCTAAGAAAGTTGGTTCACTGTGCCATGTGAAACAATTTTTCTCTCCAGAATCTATCCTACATATCTATAAGTCTACCATTCGTCCATACTTTGAATAATGTTGCCACATATGGTCTGGTATTCCTGCTATTCATCTAGAACTCCTTAATAAAATCCAAAGAAGAATCAGAATATTATTAGCCCTGATCTCCTGTTTTGGCTTCAGTCACTTTCCCAACACTGTAAGGTTGCCTCTCTCTGCCTTTTCTATAAATATTTTATGGTAATTGTTTGGATAAGCTCATTGCTATGGTACCTAGACATTTTGAATTTAAGTGTAGTACTAGACTTGTGTCAAGATCTCATCAATTTACAGTTGAGTTAGATGTAACTGTAAATTCTATGCTAACAGTTTCTTTTCTCACACTTCTTACTTGTGGAACTCCTTTTCAGCTCCATGTTTTCCAGACAACTTTAATCTTCACAAATTTAAATGAAATGTCAATCGCTATCTACTGTCCTCCTGATTATTCTTTTTGTTCTCACTTATTAGTAATGTTTCTGTTTACTAACTCTTCCATACCCATTAATGGTTTGTGTCTTAGTGGCTTTACTGCCTTACTTGGGGTGAACTGATTAAAAAAATCTTTTGTTTGATTCATTTGCAACTTGATAACTTTATTCTCATTTTAAGAATTTGATTTATAAAAATAGTAGAGAGGATCTATAGTAATAACTATTATATTTAACAAAGCATGTCTATGATATGCAGTAATACTGTTTTAATTCTACTGGATTTATAGTTGAGTCATTTGGATGTTATAGTTACAATGCTACAAGGTGAGAATATATTGTTAACAGGAAAGTCAACCATCTCAAGACTAGCTTGTCTAATCTAATTAATCTTATTCAAACTAATTGAATGATACTTCAACCATGTAAGCCTCTTAGATTCATTTGGATAAATCTACTGAATTTAACTAATACCTGCATTACTAATTTGAATTAATGCCAAGAATTTAAATATATTTCTCACAAGGTCTATTCTTCATGCTTTCTTCATATACACATAAACATTTATCCAGTTGTCTCTTCCTCTCTCATATATATATATATATATATATATATATATATATATATATATATATATATATGAAAAGATGTAAAATTTGTATACTAATGTGTTTCACTCCTTGAATTACTTTATTAAAGCAAATGTAGAAATTTTATTCAGGAACCTGTGTTTATTGACAAAAAAATAATTTTCCTAAATAGAATTTCTACTGTTGGCTTGATAAAGTTCCTCAAGGAAGAAAACAGGTTGGTATAAGAGGTTTCCCCTCTTGTAATTTCTTTTGTTAATATGTTTATTTATATATATATATATATATATATATATATATATATATATATATATATATACATATACACACACAGACACAAACACACCATAGCTGTGCTAGCACAAAGTCACAAATCATCATGATCAAGGGTTTCAGTGTGCTGGCCTTGTTCAGATTGTTGATCATGCTAAATAACATGCTCTCTCCCAGAAACTGTAACTAAAGTCTGCCCAGCATAGTTGCAGTATAAACCATAAGTGGGCTCTGTGGGTGTTTAACAAACACAAATGTGTCTGAGCGAGCATCTAAATTAGGGATTAGCTAGCTGCCCTAGTAGACAGGTATCCTTGAATATGAGTGGCCCGCTATTACTATTATATATATATATATATATATATATATATATATATATATATATGAATATAAAATATCACACATTGAGTACTCGTGCTGATAAAATAGTGCTTGATATATAACAACAGAGTTAACATTTATATTAATAATAAATATACATTCTTTCTTGACTGATAGCACAACTACTAATCATGCATCCGAGATATGAAGAAATAGCTTATTTCTTCATAACTATCAGTTGACAAGGCCTACAAGTAAGTCTTGTGAGTCAAAATAGCCATTCAAATGAGGTAATTTTGTATTTTTATTCGATGTACTATATATATATATATATATATATATATATATATATATATATATATCTATAATATACATAAATATAGTTTTAATTGTTGTTTCATTTATTAAAAATGTTCCTCTATATCTCATTTTGCCCTTCTATCTTAGATTTCAAATATGGTAGTTATTTTAACTACATCCTGTATGTATATATGTGAAATAGAGGAGAATAAGTTAAGGATTAGGAGAAAAAAATACAGAAAATACAGCCATACAGGTTGTAAATATATCATATTTCTGAAATACAATATATTTGACGGAGTCAGTTGAAGGTCAGTATTCTTTCAAGATATATATATTAGGTTGGTGCAAAAATAATGACGTAATAATGTCGTTTTTTGACGTATTTTTAACGTCAAAAAACGACATTATCACATCATTATTTTTGCACCAACCTAATATATAGGGAAAGCTGTTGCATATGGTAGTGGCTTTTCATTGACTAATCTGCTAGTAGGAAGAAGGTGAGATTTCCTGGTTAAAAAAATAAAGAAAGAAAGGTTTCTTCCTCCAAAATTCTTCAGTGAGAATCTGCATTGTGTATGACATGTCTCTGCAATGATTGGATAGAGGAGTTTCTCTCATTCACTATACCCATCACTGACAAATAGTTAGCAAAATTTATCTATTGGGGACAATAAAAAGCTAATACAGACAATGTGTTGCAATACTTATTACTAAAAAATATAACTTTGTAAAAAGATGAATGATTTGCCTTTCAGTAAGAAGCAAGAACTGTGCATATTTGGTGCATTGGTCTGAAGACAGCCATTGAGATTAATGTAGTGACACAATCAAGACAGCCCACTATGGAATGACTGTACTTGCAAAACACAAACAGATTAAATCACACAGGATTCATTCATTCAAAGTCATTTTTAATCATAGATCTGAGAATATGGTTGCATTCAGCTGACAGTTTAGATATTTATAAAAAGTTTGGCCCCGTACTTGACATCCATATGAAAGTTTCAATCTGACAAGGCTATTCAAAAACATGACTCAAATTTTTAGGTTAATGTTTTGCTTTTATTCAACCTTGTGGTGTTTGTGAACCTCTAACTCTTATTCTATGCTCAATTTCTTCATCTACTATATTAAATTGATTATGATTGATTCATACACCAAGCTATTTGAAATATTTAGTATTTACTAGTTAACATCAAAATGGATGCCTTTTTTTCCCCCCCAAAAAAAAACAAAAAATAAAAAGAAACATAAGTATCTTCCATTTTAAAATATCTACCAAAAATCAGGAAATTTTCCAATTCAAATGGAATTTTCAGTATTTATTCATTGATGAATGAATAAGTGTATACTGAATTGGTTATTTTGTTAGAAAACTTTGGGTTTGTGGTCTGTTTCACCTACTCTTTTTGATATCTTATGTGTAGGTTTTAATTTTGGAGGGAGGGGATCAATTTTTTATAGTTATATAAAGTAAAATCTCTGAAGATGTTATTTCAGTAAAAAGAATTCTTCAATATTAAGTGTGAATATGAAAAATCTGTCACAAATCTTACCAAATTTACTCAATAAAACCAAAAAAAAAAAATTTTTTCTGGCAGTTAGCGCTTGTATAATAAAACTTATTTTCTTTCAGATTGGACATTAAAAGCTTGCACATATTTATTTTTTAAAAATTACTTATGCAGTCTTGAAAATTATCTCATTGCTGCTTGTAAGAGGAGTTTTTTCTTTTATTAAAGACATATTTGAAGAATTGAAAGATGTAAAGTTTAATAATATTTTCTAGTGTGAATTTTTTTTTTTTTAAGTGTTTCACCCCAAGCAAGGTGAGAAGCCACTAGGATGCAAGGGTTTACAGAAGATTTGGAGCAAGATCAGATAGGAGTGATAGAGGAAAGGATGAGGAGAAGGATTTTTTTAAAAAGTTTTTATTTTTTTTTTATTTTAGCAACTGTTTGAATATTTTTGGTATCGATGTTCAAAAAGGAAAGAATTCTGAATTACCACCTTTATTTTTCCTTATCAGAAGTGTAATATGATATATAATGATTCATTAACTCTTAAATTAGAAACAATTAAAAAAACACACTGGATGCAATTAGATATTTTACATCATCAAACAGGTAGGAAAACAATAAAAAATAAAAGCAATGAATTAAGATCAAAAGTAACTAAAAAGAAATGTAGTATAAAAAATAAAATTATTCATTCTGATAAATTTCGTAAAATCATAGAGAATAAAAAAAAGTATATTCTTAAACTATTGGTTGTATAGATTAAAGATAATTTATATTTAAACAAATACCAATGTCTTGATTATTGCACTGCTGGTGTTCCATATTTCTAGTAAAGGATATTAATATACATTTTTTATTTTTAACTGCAATATTAACGCCACAGGCTACTGTGCATAAGTAAACTTTATTTTCATTAAGCTTTAAGTATAAATAAACATTACTTTTCCTAAATCCAGTTAATTAATTCTTAACCTTACTAAATGACTCTGAAATATATCTCCAGGGAAAATATTGGACTTTTAAGAGATTTTAAAATTTGTTGTTGACATTTTTTGTGCATAATGGCAGTTTGATGAGTCAATGAGTGACAAGAAAATGTGCCAATGTTTTAAAAATGCTTAAAAACTATTTATATACAGAAATAAATGTGTCTTTTAATTTGGATTTGCTTTAGGCTTTTATCTTTCAAATAAAACTGAAATTTAAGTTCAAAGTGATTTAATTTATTTAAGATATGTTTGTTGTTTTTTTTTGTTTTTTAGAAAGTCCATGACATTACCTAGTATTTACTAATTTCATCTCCCAAAGTTTTCTGATAGTTACATCTCTGCTTTCATACCAATTCCAGATTATAGTTCCTGTTTTAGAAAGAGTTATTTTCAGTTCTATTTCTTTGAATACTTGTTCGAGGATGTTGGTTTTTTTTTTTAATATCATTCTTATCCCAACTATGAATACCTATGACATCAGCAGAGCCCCAATTCATCGTCAATATACTGGACTTGAGAGGGGAAGCATGAATGCTTTTTCTATTAGAAGATTTGTAAAGCTAAGCCTAATAAATATTTATGTACATATATACCAAGGGATACATTATTTGGACTATTGTCCTCATCTTTGTCACCATATTTATTACAACGTTTGGGCCATTGTAGGCTTTGGCCTTCTTCAAGTGGTTGGAATGTCGAACTTAACCCTTTATTTCACTAACTGGGGTAGACTGTTCTAATTCCATGTGCCATGTTTAATGGATGTCAATTGTCAGTTATTTCCTGTTAAGATGAGGACAATAGTCCGAATAATGTAAATCATGTACATAATACCTCATCTCAGAAATATAGACATATACCAAGGGGTGCTGTAAAGTTCCTGGTTTGACTGGCTTTCCAAAATAATGATCAAGCATCAGAAATAAGTAAAACCAAGAACTTTTCACTACTTTCTGATATGTATACATATGGTTTGTATTTACATCCATCAACATAAACAATAATATATTTGTGTTTGTTAATTAACAAAAATCAATATGTTGGATCAAGTTAAATAAACCCTCAATCAATCAACTAATGTAGCCAATACAAGAAACACAAAAGATGTTAATAAAATACATCATATTCTCTTTGTGTTAGGCTAACAATACTCAGTTTGTGTCAGTAAAATAATTAAAAAATAAACAACTCAATAATTACAGTAAGTTACAAAGCAATTTGTAGAGATTAGAAATCATGTTAGGCAGAACAGAAACTATTGCATATACTTGCATAATATGAAACCTTTGAAGACCTGACTTTGAAGCTAATTTGACTACAGTAAATGGATTATAGTTTAGTCAATGGGATAGCCAGGCACAGCAGTACATATGGTAATTTTATATCGTATGTATGATGCAAGCCCCTTAAAATTAGCTTCAAAATTAGGTTTTCAAAAGTTGTATGATATGCAAGTGTATATGGTAAATCCTTACTGAAATATAAGATAAAATATTTTATTTCCCTTGTCCCATAATAGTTATTTCATGACACTACTGAAATAGACTGATTCATCAGAAAAAAAAGAAAAGGTAAACATTTTAGAGGGAGGGAGTAGAGAATAATTTTTGTAAATTAGCATTTATTAGACCTCCCTCAAAGCTACAACTTTTATCAGAATAAAAGAAATATTTACTTTTTATTGATTTAGAAGTGAAGATGACATTCATAGTATTGATACAGTGTAAAATTGATCATTTACTTTTTACAGACTTTACTGTTATTTATAAATATCAAGTTTGAAACTGTGCTTACGTCATTGATATCTCTATATTTTTGGAAAATTTTTAATCTTTTTTAGCTGGAACTTTTTCAGAAGCACAAGCATGGACACTGGTGGTGGTGGGGGGATTTATAATTATTTATCTGAAAGAGTAAACAAATGTATAGTTTTATTAATTTATATAAATTTTTGTTCTTTAATTAAAAATTTATATATCCATTTGTTCCTTATTTAAAAGAATTCTTTTTGGAAAAAGAAAAGGTAAAATTTCTGTTTTTGTATACGGAACAGGTAAGTTCAGATAACTCTGTAAAAAAATATCAGAGATCAATTTTACACTATACTGATATTATGAACAGGACCTCCCCACCTTTTAAAAATAAAAAAAAAAAACATCAATTTTTTTTTTTATTAGGAAAAATGTTGCACCTTGTGGATCATTTAGGGAGATCTAATGAGTGTTAATGTACAAAAATTATTTCCCCCCAATTTTTTTCCCTTACTTATAAGTGAACCAGTTTATTTAGGTAGTGCTCATATAATATTTTAAATATACAGGGCGTTCCACAAAATGTACTTATTTTCGACTTACTATAATTTCATGCATGTTTATAAATATGCATTTAATAAAATTTAAACCATTAATCTTCTTTGGAAGTCAATAAACATTAATATTTCTTAATTTTAACTATTAATCTTATTTACAGATCAATAAACATTGTATTTATTGTTATTTAAAGAATGAGTACATGTTTTTGGACACCCTGAAGATTTAAATATAACAAGTATTATGGCACAGAGTTCATGCTTTTTTTTTCTATCTTAGCTGATACTTTTAAATACATCTGTTATTCAAATAAATAATTTTTTTTCTTTTAACAACCATTTTTTTTTTTTTTAAGCGTTTCACCCAAAGCAAGGTGAGAAGCCACTAGGACGCAAGGGGTTACAGAAAATTTGGAGCAAGATCAGATAGGAGTGATAGTCAAGTATTTCTAATGTTCTATTCTATTGCAGTCTATTTAACGGGACCAAAATGTCCGTATTTTAGATTCAAATAAAACACAGCCAAAGCGTGAGTTGATGGTCGCTTAAAATGTTCTAGTTGACAACATGCACAGTACATACTGTAATAAGGAGCTTCTTTATAGGTCCTTGATTGGTCCAAACGCAATTCTAATGCAATCATCTTCTCAATTAAAGCTCCAAAAGAAAATACGTCTGCTTTAAGTGTAGGAAACTGGCCTCAAAAAAGTTCGGGGACTCTAGAATATTGGTTACCGTCAAACGGAAACTGATAGACCTGAGGACTGACTCAAGGGCCTTTCAACTGGCAATTTTGCACACGTCTTTCAAGGTGATAAAAATGCTGAACAGGATTAACTCTAAATGGATAACATTCATTCTCTGACTATAACTGAGGCCACTACTGATGTACATCATGAATTTCAGACGCTGACATAGAGTGAAGTCTTCTTTTGAATTCAAAACATCATGCATGTTTCAAATGCCAGTTTGCTTCATGTTTACAGCACAATGGCACGCATTCTTGTGCAATATTTGCAAAGTTTTCACAACATGAAAATCCTCAAATCTCTGGGCTAGCCATTCTGAGTCTATTACAGCCAAAAGATTGACCTCAACTGTCGCCAATTGATGGATAAACTTCAGCGCCACTTTGCGGCCATTTTGATTGGCCCGACAGATGATACCAAAAGAACCTACTGAAATCACTTGGCTTAATTTCATATCATTAAAAGAAGAAAGCATTGCCAGTGCTTGCATTTACTTCAATTCAAATGGGCAAATATCGTTTAATTATTCCAGTGATAATGTAGAGAATATTGATGAAAGAATAGGTACATATAGAAAATCAAATAAGATTTTTCGTGACCTGATATTAAAGGTCTTTGGATTTTAAGTGGCATCTATTTTACTCAGAGCATGTGAAGAAATTGTATACTCTTTGCAGAAAGTAGAATTTGAATATTTTAAATAGAAATCAAAGAAAATTCAGAGACTTTTGTGAGAAAAATTCCTTTTGATAATAGTTTCCACTTATAATGTTCTTGAATGCACTTACATATTTTGAAAGTTTGAAAGGCTACTATCTCTGCTCTTAAAGAAGCATGTTAAAATGCATGCCAATTACTTCAGGCAATATTGGCTGTACTTTGCCAGAAAATAAAAGGGATCATATTGAAAATTCTTAAAACTTCCTTCTCTCAGAATTTCACAAACAAGAGATTTTTTTTTTTATTATCTTGCACATTTTCAAAATTACTATCTTCATCTTTGTTATTTTTATATTTTTGATATAATGTTTTTAAACATTTCCAGACATATTCCAGTGAGATTTAGAAATTTCTTTATACATTTTATTTTGAACAAAAATATCACAGCTTATAAAAAATTAGCACTTGCTTCAATGAACTTGTTAAAATCGGATATTCTTGTAATGAAAAATTGTAATCCCTTATGAAAACTGGATGCAACAAGTCACCTAAAGAAGGCTGAAAATCATATCTGCTGAAAAATTATGATTAAATTCACAAAGATATGAAAATTTTGTTTGTTTTTTTAATATTTTAAATGTTGTCTTTTGATGAATGAATACTATGCTGTTGGAAACTATTATTTTTGGAGCAGTTTAAGGTAAGCGTAAATTATTAAATAAAAGGTACTCTCCAATATATCAGGGAATTTTTTGAAACAAACATGACAATCTGTTCATCTGTCAATTTAGCTAGCATTTCTACCTTCGTCTTGTTGGACTTTTAGCACATTTCTCAAATTCACTCAAAATTTCAAAACATTTCTCAAATTCCCAGAAAAAGATTTTCTTTCAAGTGGATGTGCACATGGTGTAGTGGTTAATGGCTCAAAATAAAAAAAAGAAAAAAAGAAAAGAAGCCTGGTTCAATTCCCAGTTCAGTTTGGAAAATTGGGAATCCAAGAATATATAATGAGACTGCATTTGAATTTGGATGTGTAAGTTGTGTAATGGTGGTTCTTCTTTTATGTGCCATGTCCCTTCAGAATGTAGGTGATCATGGCCCTCCACATTCTTCCTGTTCCTTGTAGCTCTTAATAAGTTCTTTTTGTTATTTCTCCCAAACCCTGTTCTGCCATCTATTTGTTCAAGCCCATTTTGTATGTCATGCATTGCTTTCCCCTGTCCCTCTTTCCTTTTATCCATCCTGTGAGTATCAGATTTTCCAAGTCCTCCGTCCTCATTACATGCCCCAGAAACTTCAACTGCTTCTTCCTGATGTTAAGTATGTTTCCTCTTTGTTTTCATTTTCTCAAAAACCTTGTTGTTGTTAATATGTTCAGTCCATGGTATCCTGAGCATCTTTCTGTAGAACCACATTTCTGTTGCTTCCAGTCTCCTTTTCATCTTTGAGGAGATTGTCCAGCATTCACTGCCATATAGGAGGACATATGTAACTGTTCAATACTCTTTTCTTTGTTTTCAACAAAATTATCCTGTTTTGTAATACTTTTCTTTTGGAATGCATCCTTGGCCATCCCAATATGTCTTTGGATCTCAGTGTTGCACATTCTGTCTTTTGTTAGAACATTCCTAGATATATAAATTTTTGTGCCTGCTTGATTTTAGTATCCCTGAACTGTAAATTACATTTTCGGTTCATTTTTCACTGATGACCATGCATTCTGTCTTCTGGTAATTTATGCTTAGTCCCTTCTCTCCTCGTTCTCCTTCACTACCTTCTGTAGGAGATTTTGTCATTTTCTTTCTGTGTCTGTTCTGAACACAGTGTCATCAGCTTGTCTTATGTTGTTAAGATTGTGGCTGCCAATGATAAAGCCTGGTAGCATTTCCAGTTCTCTCAAAATTGACTCACTGTATAGGTTGAATAAGTCCAATAAGAAGACACATCCTTGCTTTACGTCCCTTTCTATTTTTGAATATCTGCTGAACTCATTTTGTATCCGTATGCAGGAAGTTTGCTGCCAGTAGAGATTTTTGATTATTCTAATGTCTTTCCCGAATATGTCAAGGTTGCTGAATAGCTTTAACAGATCTTTGCAGCGTACTTTGTTGAATGCTTTTGCATAGTCTGTAAAACATAGGTACACATTCTTCTGCATTTGTATTGCACTTTCTGATAACATTCCGTTTCAAATTTGTTTATGCTTGGTTTCTTAGGGCAGTGCTATGAAAGTAGACATGCTTTGGTCTTTTGGTATATCACCACTGTTGTAGATTTCATTTGTTATTTCTGTAATCTTCTCTATGTTGAAATCATCTAAGTCTGTAAGCATCTCTTACAATTCCATCTGACCCTGCTACTTTGTTTCTGTTCAATTTGGCCAGTGCAGTTTCCACTTCAGTTTTTATTAGGTTGGTGCAAAAATACTGACGTAATAATGTCGTTTTTTGACGTATTTTTTAACGTCAAAAAACGACATTATTACGTCAGTATTTTTGCACCAACCTAATACTATTATTGGTCCGTTGGTATTTCTGTGTATTGCCATTTGTTCTCTTTCATCGTGAAAGAGATGTCTAATATATTTGTTCTAGCTCTGAAGAATTTTTACTTTCCCTAATATGAGCATTCTTTCCTTGGATCTTATATGGCCTGCCAATGAGCAGGTCTTCTCTCTTGTTAGTTCCCTTATATTTTTATGCACATCTATGGTACTCATTCACTCTACTTCTGCACGTTATTGTTGAGCCATTTTTCTTTAGACTGCCTGCATCTGTTCCTTATTTCATTGTGGACTTTTCTGTATCCTGTTCTATCTCTTGGCATTGTTTTCTGTTACCTTTGAATCATGCCAAGAATTTCATCTGTGATCCACTTGTTTTTTCTTCATCCATTCACCTTTGGGATGATGCCATTTGCTGATGTCACTAAAGCTTCTATTAATGTTTCTCAACAAGTTCAGGTTCAGGAGTCTGTTGTATTGCAATGTGGGTACTGCATTAGTCTTCTTCAGTTTTTGCAGTTTCACTCTTAGTTTATATATAATAGGGAGGTTTCCACAGTCAGTCCTTGGATAGGTTTTGCAGTGAACAATGGCATTCCTGAATCTTTTCTTAATCGGTATGTAATCAGTTTGGATTTAATTTCTCCTCCTGGGCTTCTCTATGTCCATAATTGTCTTGGATGTTCTTGGAACTAAGTATTGGTTATTACCTAGTTATTGGCTGTCCACACCATTGTACATCCCATTGTTTTTCTCCATACAGACTGTACACATGAATAAAACTTAAGTGTTAACAAAAGCAACAAAAAAGAATGAATTGTGTCACTCAAAGAGTTAGTGATAATAACTAATTTGAAAATTATAGAAGTTTTGTTTTGAGAGTTAGATTTAATTAGAAAAATTTTTGAGAATAAAATTTAATTTCAAATGGTTGCTCATTTCTAAGCATCCCCAGCTACTCAGGTTCATTTGTGATTCTTCAACACCCACAGAACCAACCTGTTCTTTAGACTGCAACTATGGTAAGTAGACCTTAGTTACAGTTTAATTATGTGCCCCACCTTGGCCACACATAGCTTTGAATTCTGTGTTTTCCTTCTCCAAGAGTGGTTGTCAATCATGGATAGTGAGTCTACTCTACTATTTAACCCATAGATGGGAGAGAAGGGATGAATTCCAAGAGTATTTGTGCAAAAGGGAATGCAATTATCTTGACTGGAATTCAAGCTCTGCTCACGATATCTCATGAGCCTCCAATGTCTTCCTACCTTTGTTCGAAGGTATGTGTGTGTGTATATATATATATATATATATATATATATATATATATATATATACATACATACATACAAACACACTGATGTGTGTACTAATGAAATGTTAATTGATTGAAGTCACAGCTTTTAATGATATTTTATTTGGAGACTGACTATGGATTATGAGAATACAGTTATAAAAAAAGAAAAAAAAGGTGGGCATTCTGACACATACTAAGTTAAAACTTAGTAATTATTTTATTCCCTCTCCCACCCTACTAACTCCAATCCAGCAACCCTTTCCTCACTAACAGATGGGTGTGGGGTCAGTCTAGACATTTTTTTCTTTTACTCCTCGGCACACAGGTATGTATACATGTCTGTTAAGGGGCGAGGTAAATATAGGTAAATATTCCACTGTTGGAGTGCAAGCAACTAAACCAGCTACCCCACTCCATGTTCTTGCAAGTGAGGAGGGTTGTTAGCAACCCAGTAGGTTGAAAAATAAGAACTAACAAAGGGTGGAAGAACTCTCAATGAATCTACAGCCAGCTAACTAGAGGCAGTGTTTTCATAAAGCACTGTTGAAAAAGCAATGGGAAACTACTCCACTATTAATTCCAAGACATATCATGGCAATTAACAAACAAATTATAAAAGCTAACAGCATGTAGGGGGTTAAGTCTATGGAAATTAACTCTTTGCCCAGTAAGAACCAACATATGCAACAGGTGTCACTTGACCATCATCCAATGACTGCTAGCATAAACTGTGTAAAGGGGATAAAATTCCTTGGAACTTATCCCTCACCCAAAAAGGAGTGGCATGAGCAACAGGTGTCACCAGACTATTATCCAGTTCACATAAAACAAAATATAACTCTTGGGACATGGAATGTTAGAATGTTACACAACTGTAGTCAGTTGGAAAATGTAAAACAGGAGATGAGTAAGTTAAATTTCAATATTTTAGCTGTATGTGAAACTAGATGGCTAAACAACAGATTTTGTCAGTGATAATCACTGGAATATATATATATGCAGGTGGAGAGAAAAATGAAAAAGGAGTTGGATTGATACTAGATCAAGATATCAAGAAATGCATTCTGGTCATTTATCTGAAAGAATTATTATAGTTAAACTGAAAGGCAAGCCTTTCAACATATAATAGTATATGCACTGAAAGCACAAAGTACGGAAGAATAAATAAAATTTTTCTACTCCATGCTAGATAATGCCAAGGCTCAGTGCAAATCACAAGCAGTTATAATTATCATGGTAGACCTGAGGGCCAAAGTAGGCAAGGGGAGAGCAGGGGAGATAGATGACAAATTCAGACTAGGAACCACAATATATATATATATATATATATATATATATATATATACATACACACACACCTTCGAGCAAAGGTAGGAAGACATTGGAGGCTCATGAGAAATCATGGTCAGAGCTTGAATTCCAGTCAAGATAATTGAATTCCCTTTTGCACAAATGCTCTCGGGAAAGGTATGAATTCATCCCTTCTCTCCCAGCTATGGGTTAAATAGTAGAGTAGACACACTATCCATGATTGACAACCACTCTTGGAGAAGGAAAACACAGAATTCAAAGCTATGTGTGGCCAAGGTGGGGCACATAATTAAATTGTAACTAAGGTCTACTTACCATAGTTGCAGTATAAAGAACAGGTTGGTTCTGTGGGTGTTGAAGAATCACAAATGAACCTGAGTAGCTGGGGATGCTTAGAAATGAGCAACCATTTGAAATTAAATTTTATTCTCAAAAAATTTTCTAATTAAATCTAACTCTCAAAACAAAACTTCTATAATTTTCAAATTAGTTATTATCACTAACTCTTTGAGTGACACAATTCATTCTTTTTTGTTGCTTTTGTTAACACTTAAGTTTTATTCATGTGTACAGTCTGTATGGAGAAAAACAATGGGATGTCCATTTTTTTTCTTGTTAGTGCAAACCAGAAAATGGTGGCAAACAGAAAAAAAAACACCTTTCCATATGGCTTGTACACATGAAGATTATAGCTACAGCAGAATTTAAACTACTATTGAAAAGATATTTAATTTGTTACCTGACTTCCTCAGTCTCAAAAATATATATTTGTCATAATTAAGAAGCAAATATCATTAGCAAAAATGTACAGTTTTAGAATTTTAAAAATCTTTTCCAAAATGTTTTGTTGTTAAATATTCCCAAAGAAACAAAATGTATGTGATTTCACTGATCAACTCATTTGTTTCATCTATTGATTCATTCACTTTATATAATTCAGGCTGTGGACATACTAACATATATAATTTGAAGTAAATTTAGCAATTTATGAGTTTTATGCACATATAGAAAGAACAAAAGAAATGAAAAAAAAAATAATTTTCTGATATGAAGCACAGGGAGAGAAATTTATGATAATAATTCATGTACTAAATTGATGTTTAATGCTATTGTAGGAAATGTTTATTTAGAAGTAAACAATTATTTTCCTTTACTTCATAATGAACAAATTCAAGAAAATTTTTTGAATTTTGATTTAAATTCATCATCATTGAAGATTTCAAGTATATTATATTCCAACATTAAATTTTCCCTGTGTAGTTTTTGAAATCAATATTTACTTGTTAGAATTTGTTAATCTTGTGTTTATAGTTAGTATATTATAAACACACATAAAAAAACAGTAAGAAAAAAGTCTTGCTATTATTGATGAGGTTGTGTTAAAAACACAAACCAACTTGAACTAACCTGAATAATTTAAATGATGAACTGACACTAGGGCTTCTCGTCAATGACTGCTTCCTGGAAAACTTTCTGTAATAATAGCAACTCTTTATTA
This sequence comes from Acanthosepion lycidas, assembly GCA_963932145.1. Classification (NCBI taxonomy): domain Eukaryota; kingdom Metazoa; phylum Mollusca; class Cephalopoda; order Sepiida; family Sepiidae; genus Acanthosepion; species Acanthosepion lycidas. The sequence continues at coordinate 24,003,371 of OZ010582.1, forward strand.
TGATTTAAAACAGACAAAATCATCATTTTGCTATCATTAGTTTAATGAAAAGTTATGAAGAGAAAATAGTTTCTTCAACCAGAAAAATCATTCTAAATATATTATATCAAAATTAAATATGACTTCTATTTAGGTGAAGATTTTGAATTCATTTTAATCATACATACATTATATATATATATATATATATATATATATATATATATATATATATTTTTTTTTTTCAAACATGTTTCATTAAATAATATAGACATATTAGGTCTGTCTATTTTTATAATAATTCTTTCTCATTCTCTAAGCAACTTCTTGATGTTATGTTGCAGCTATGGTGTTTTTTTTTTTCAAAACAAGCACCATCTTGATGAATTTCGACTTCTCAAGATGCTGATTAGAGAACTCAAAAGGACTATTATAAAATAGACATAATATGTCTATATATGTTTGAATGAATATATGCTGCCTATATATATATATATATATATATATAGGGTGTGATGGGTAAATTGTCACTATTTTATATTTTAGGTTTTGTGCATGAGTGTTGCTTGTTTTTGATTTTGTCGTCTGCATGCTGAACTGCTTGGCATTTGTACTGAAAGCTCCAATATGAACATTTTCTAGTGTTTGGGTGTCAATCTGAGGACAGTGCAGAGGATTTGGAAAGAGCTGAGTGATATTATCCAGTCAGCATAATGGTGTTTGGAGTGATCACTAGTGATGGTGACATTATGCCTCCATTCATCTTCCCACAGAGCTTCATAGTCAACATAGAGGCCTCCATCGGGTACCTTGAGGAGGTAGTGCTGCCCTGAGTCAAAGAGGGTGGCTGCTGGAAAATCTTATATCTGGTAACAGGACTCTGTACAATGCCATACAAGCAGGAGAAACCAATCATAGCTGTCGGACAATTTCTGTGACCACATCACCCCTTACATGTGGCTACCTAAGTCCCCAGACTGCAGCCCCCTTCATTATTAACTTTGGTGAGCAGTTGAATTAGAGACCAACAAAATTACTTGTAACACCAAAGAGCATCCACAAGTCTGTGCAAACACTTTTGAACTTTGTCAAGACTGTAAAGTGACGATTTAGCAACAACTGACCCTAGCTCCCATAAAAATATAACATGGTAGGCAGAGTCAGGTATTTTGGGAAAACCACTCCCAGTAACTACCTAAATTATCCAGTCATTAACACAAAAAAACTGTTACTTTCATTATCAACCTTGACAAAGACCACATATAAGAGTAAAGAAACAATATGTAGTTTTTTTCTGGCAACGTAACTATTTTTATTTTCTTTATAATATTCAAGATGGCAGAGTCATTGTTTGGTTTGTTTTAAGACATATCAACATCAATGGGTTATTTATTACCAACAACATTTTTATTGCTGGTAATATTTTTTTTCCAAAAATGCATTGCTGGTACTAAAACATATTTTTACACTTTCATAGTGTTTTGACCCCAGTTTGGGGGTTAACTATTTGCCCATAGCTAGGACCCTAATAGGTGCTATCACCCTGGGTCAGGGTGGACCTGGGAACACCAGCAATTAAGAGGTGGTTCCACACTCCTCAAAATCTTCTGATCAGAGGCCTTGCTGTTGGACGTACTTTATCATCTTACCCAGGACTCAGATGTAGTTTATCGCCATACTCAAAATGTGGTAGAGTCATGGTTTCATTAAAAATGAAACCATGACTCTACTGCATTTTGTAGAAATATTGTATCTTCAGTATTTATAGCTGTGAAATTTGTATCAGCAAATATTTGTTTTGATAATCATTGTAGTTTCTTTTATTTAATGCCATATTCTTTCACGATGATAATCATAGCACTCCACAGTTTCTTTTTCTTCATTATCTGAAAATTACCATGAATTTTATGAAAGATGATTTCTTGATGGTTTTAAATTCAGTCATGTTTCCCCTTGACTAATTGACACCCAAGTCTAGAGATCCTAGTCTGCTCTGATATTTAACCAATAACTTTCTGGGGAAGAGATG
>OZ010582.1:24010378-24182878 GCA_963932145.1 Acanthosepion lycidas
ATACTTCAAAAAACGACATTATTACGTCATTATTTTTGCACCAACCAAATACATTTCACCCATTGTGCCCTCTGGCTTCCCTCAGATATCTATTGATTCATGGAATTTCCTGAAGGTTACTGTAATCAACAAACACCTGAAGAATTTATTGATTTATTGTTTTGCTGTTTAAGGATTATCAACCCATTGCAGGTTATTTAAAGCCAGAAAATATTTTAAATTGTAAGATTTTTTTTTTGAGATAATGGTTTAGTGATACAAGTTGATCCATAGCTGGGGAGAAGAGGTGCATTCATGCCTTTCCCCAAGGATATTTGCATGTAAATGAATATAATGAAACCAAAAAGGAATTGGAACTCTTCTCTCTAATTAACAATTCTGAGCTATTATCTCTTACATTACTCATACATCCAAGCTTACAGCACCTGCTATTTCGAAGCAATCAACCATCTAGATGCTGACTGGGCTCAACCACCTAAAGAAGCCAGGAGAACATTATGGTGATAATACAAAAGGTGAAAACGATAATCTGAATGTAAATAGAGCATGTAATAATAACTCTACATCCCACAAATTCAAACAGAAAAACTTTATTTACCACAATAGCCAAGTAGTGTTTATCACAATTGCAGAGTTTAATATCTTTCTTTATTTTTTCTAAATATCTCAGATAAATATGGAGTGATGTAATGAAGTTGTTAGTTTTAATAGCTTCCTTTGAAACAAGCAAAATTTTTTATATTTGTTGAGTTTGAGCAACATACATTTATATGCAGATTCTCTAAAAAGCATTACTTGGAAGATCAAAGCAGCTATAATATAAACAAAACTGAAGGAATCCCAACAAAGATGACAGTTATATCTAACTGCCTGTCACACAAACCCATAAATATTTTACCAGCACCCAATTGTCAGTAGGCATTTTCTGATTTCTTAATAGCTTTTTCAGCTTCCTGCTTACTCAAAATTTTCATACAGGTATGCCCAGAATCCAGTTTAAGGCTTAAAAAATATTTGTTTATTAATGTGTCACTGAATTGAAAAACCAAATTCAAGGTGTAAATGAAACAGTACCCTGACCCTTTGTGTATTTAGAAACAATACTTCTTAAAATTATTGGTCCAGTTGTGTAAAATTAGAAACTGGATAAGAAACGTGAAATTTCTCAAAAAAACCTGATTAATCAATGGAAATCTATGGTTGTCAGCAAAAGGGACAACTCAAGATATGAATTACAAGCTGGAGATACTAAAATCAAACAAATACAAAAATTTAAATATCTAGGAAGTGGACAGAAAATGCTACACTGAAATTTTAAGATGCATTGGGATAGTGAAAGATACCTTTCAAAAGCTAAGCAAAGTATTAAGAAACAGGAACATTTTGTTAGAAATAAGGAAAAGAGCACTGTTATGCAATATTAACCCTCCTATATGGCAGTGAGTGCTGGGCAATCTTATCACAGATGAAGAAAAGACTTGAGGTAATAGAAATCTTGTTCTACAAAAGGATGCTGGGAATACCATAGTTAACATGTGAGCAACAATGACATTTTAGAGAAAATGGAGACAAAATGGACACATATTTAAAACCAGAAAGAGACAATTGAAAGTTTTAGAAACATGATGAGGAAATAAGGCTTAGATAATTTAACACTCACAGGATATATTGAAGGCAAGAGTGACAGAGGAAAGTAGTGCATAACCTACTTAATGAGCTTGTGTAAATTATTGGCAGAATAGGGTTTAGGATAGATAGCAAAAAGACAAACATTATTAAGAGCTAAAAAGGACAGGAAATTGTGAAGAGTCATGATCAACCAAGTCCTGAAGGGATACAGTACATAAAAGTAGAAGCAGAAGTCAATTTTCTTGTACTCAATTTAAAAATCATATTTAAACTTTAAATAGCTAAAATGCAAAATCAGATCCTACAATCGAACCTTTCTGAAATGTTTTGCTTATCCAAAATAGGTTTTCAAAGTCAAGGGATTTAAAGTAGGTTGGTGAAGCTAATGTCAATAATTTATACAGGAGAAGGAAAACTCTGGTTTCTGAAGAAAAATAAATATTGAAATGGCAAGTCTTATTCTGTAGATCAATCCAAACAATAGCATTGTAAAAATATCAATTGAAATCTAACTGATCAAAACTAACAGTTTAGTGAGACTCGTTTCTAAGAAGAAACTAAAATGTCTTTGAAGAGCAGTCAGTAACTCAATTATCAAAGCTTGGACAACTACTTTATATAAAAAGAAACTAAACATTGAAGAATAAAACTGTGAAAAAATACATTAGCACAAGTAATGGTGACTCTCTGTAAATAAACCAACATTAAGAACTTTCATGCACTCTAGCTAAAATATACATAGATCTGTCAATAAATTCTGTAGCTTAATGATAGGAACAAAAATGAAGAAAGGATTTCTTTAACACAAGAAATTTCCTTCCTTGTCATTGTACTACAACCGCTTTCTCATTGCTTTGTCACTATTTTCATAGAAAGTGTTCAGATGAATATACACGTTTTAGTTTCTCCAATCCTAAACGTCACAGCTTGACATGCCATGCACATTTTAGTGAACCACCCTCATTCCATTTATATTCTTTTGGCAAGATGGAAGCTCCACTCGAGTAGCTTTTTCCCATGAACCACTACCTTGTGGAACCAACTGCCAACAAGTTGCTTATCTGATCATTACAATCTTAACCTGTTCAAGTCTAGGGCTAACTGTTATCTTCCATGCATTATCTGCATAAATCTTATACTCTGTAACCCTCTATTTGAGTGGCCCTCAGGCATTTCACAGAGTCAATATCATTGTAAAAAAAATCCATTGCACTTGCATTAATCAAACGTTATATAGTGAAATTTTCAGATCAAAATTGAGCAAATAAATATGTAAAGCTACAGACTTATTGATGAATTTTGAACAATATTTTAAAGTAGCCAAGAAAAAAACTAACTTTTTAAATAGTTGCAAATTTTAATTGTCGTCTTGAAATTCTGTGGTCACTTTATATTAATATCTTACAGAAGTTTTATTGGCAGTCATCTTGAAAAAGTGAAAGTTTCTTCTATTTTGTAACAAAGACAAATTTAGATGTCTTTCATCTAGGGAAAGAAGAAAAAATCTGAATCTCTGTAATACTTTTTTTTTTCTAATGGTAATATTAACCTTTTCCCAATAAGGAAACATTTAGCATTTATCAAGTGAGCAGCCAGTAATACTTTCAGTTGAAATTTATAAAATCTTTCTCTTAAAACAATTTTTTAGAATATGTTTCTCAAATCGAATATATTATTATCACTCTTTCCAGTATTGATGGGGATTTCCTTTCTAACCTCTTATTTGAAGGAGTGTGGAATGCTAATATCTTGATTATGTAATTATTTTCTCTTCAAGTTACATGTGCTATCTATTTTAGTTGTTTCTGCTATTGGAAGTCCTCAAATGATTTGGTTTCTGTTATTTGGTACAGTCCTTTGTATGTGAATCTGTAATGTCAGTTTATAATGTTCAAAGAAGCATGACCTTTGCCAAAACCCCCAGACTTCACTTGCTCAAAGCATTTTTAACTATTAATTTTAGAAAATAGTTGTATACAGCTGATAGTTTCTGAATGGGTTTGGTGCCTTGCATGACATCTATATGAAAGTCTCAATAGGATGATGTAATATTAAGAAAAATTATTTCTCACATGATGAAAGTTTTGAAAGAGCACAATTTTCTCCAAGTGCCTCTTAAGCAAAATAATTTTTTTTTACATAAAGAATAATGATTTTCCTTGCAATAACTTATCAAATATTATGCTATATAATTCAATTTTACATCAAATGTTTTACCTAAAAGTCTAATTATTTTCATAAAGCACCTCATAAATTTTGGAAAGCATTCAAAGAAAACACACATTACTGTGTGTTACTGTGGTAGTGAAATTTTCTGAGAGTAAGTAGTCACAAATCTTCAAAATTTGAAAATTACAATAATGGTGAATAAATTTACTTTACCAAAGTAATTCAATTTTCAAACTAATTTTATTTTTTCTTTATGCTTTAAATTTGATTTCTTTTCATTTTTTTCTTTTTCAGACTTTTGAAATATTTTACTTTTTCTTTCTTATAAAACCAACTTTCAAAACTTTCAGACATTTTACAGCATCTATATGCCAACGTCAGCCACAAAAAGTATTTTAAGTTCTACCTTTAAACAAGTGACAGCTCTGTATCACCTGAAACCTGATTTTTGAAAAATAAAACATATATATATATATATATATATAAACCAATGGGAAAACACCAAAGTAACACAACATTCTACATGTACACACAGACACTATTAAAAAAACCCAAAAAAACTTGCACCAAGGAAAAGTGCATATAAGAAAGAAAAGAGAGAAGTATAAGTAGTCAATTGCTGATCCCCATCGCCCCTGGAAAATGGACAGAGACATGATGGAGGCCCCATCTATGAAACTTTGGAGTTGGGCTGCTAAAGGTAACATGAATCAGCTAAGTGACAAAAGTTTTACTTGCATTAATTCTACATGTATAATATCAAGCATTTGAAGTAAAATCATTTTTATTGATATTCCAATAATATTTATGTTGTGCTTATATAAATAAATATATATTATAAATAAATGTATATTGGCAAATGAATGACAAGAGGGAAAATTTTCTTTGTGACACGTTTCATTTTAGAAGGTGATTCTTCAGACTAATAATGGTTTCATTGATAGAATCAATGTAAAAGTAATAAAACAAATGCTAGCTGAAGATTCAATTCAAGGTTTAGATTTTACTGGTGCTTATTGTATGTTTTTCCACCCTCTTTTTTTTTTCCCTTTCTATAAAAATGACCGATTCCATCAATAAATCCATTATTAGTCTGAAGAAGTTCATTCCTTAAATGAAACACATCAATAAGAATTTTTTCTATCTTCTCCTTCATTTATCTATGATTAGTCATATATATATATATATATATATATATATATAAGGAAGAGGTTATAGTTGTTCCGAGAGAAAAGTGTATCTTTCAAAGAGAAGAGAGAAACTGCAAATGCTTTTGGTTATGATGTGGATTTTTAAAACATATATATTATACTTTATTTTCTATATTTCACTACATGTGTTGCTGGTCTTGCGACCCTCATCAGAGCAAGACTGGTTATTTCCACATGTTATTAAAAGGAATTAATTTTCCTTATGTTTTCTGATGTTTAACCATTGTCTTTTGTGTGCAGTAGTAACCCAAATTTTTCTTTTGAATTGGCGGTGAAAGTATTCTTCTGTTTAAGGAGTAATAAAACATGGACAAGAACATCACATCAAAAACCACAAGACTCTGCACAATACACAACAAGGCTTCCTAACAAACCTTGCACCAAAAACAAGCAACTTCCATGGATCACAAATGCATTCAGATTTTTGTGTCTGGATGACTGCTTTTGTTTCACTTGATTTATGAATTTTTAGTGGCCCGTGGAAGTTGCTTGTTTTTGGTGCAAGGTTTGTTGGGAAGACCTTTTCTTTTTTTGTTGATATCTTGATATCTACTGCACACAAAAGACAATGGTTAAACATCAGAAAATAAAGATTCATTCCTTTTAATAATACATCGAAATAACCACTCTTTGCTTGATGAATATTGCAAGACTGGAAACACGTGTAGCAAAAATATGGTAAATAAAGTATAATATATATATAAAAAAAAATCCACATTATAACCAAAAATGTTTGTGGTTTCTCTCTTCAATATATATATATATATATATATATATATGATGGAAAGAATCTCAAGTATGTGGAATCTTTCAAATACCAATATCTTTCAAATACTTCCTTTGGTTTGCTGTGTCATAGGTTATGAGACAAGAGGGAAATAAAGCTTTGCACTAAAATCCAAGTGTACAAAGCTGTTGTTTCGTCAGCTCTTTTGCATGGCTCTGAAACTTGGACACCTTATAGATGGCACATTAAATGATCAGATGTCTTGCATAAAGGTTGTCTCCATACAATCTATGGCCTAACATTTGATGATCTAGTGTCAAATGCCAACCTTTTGAGAAATGCAAGATTGGTACCATCAAGGCTTTCATAATGCAATCACAACTATGTTGGGCTGGCCATGTGGAAAGGATGAGTGATGATCGCATGCCAAAAGTTCTTTTCTACAGTGAACTCCATAATGGTCATAGAAATTTTGGTAGACCTTGGCTCGGGTATAAAGATAAACTGAAAAGCAACCTTTTTGTGTCAACATTCCATTCAAGAACTTTGAAGAGGTAACTATGAAGAGATCATAGTATCCTTCTAGCTGCCATTCAGGAATAATGCACCATCAAGAAGTAAGCATCAGTCGACTGCATGAAACACAAAAGCAAAATAAGACAGCTAACAGTGTTCCTGCTGCACTTGAATACAATACATTCTCCTGTACTGTTTGTGATCTTTTGTGCAATTCACAAGCCAGTCTCAAAAGTCATGCCTGTCATAGGCAAGCATATAATTAGTTCATGATCATCAGAACATCATACATCAAACTTGACAGGAGAGTCCATCATATATATATATATATATATATATATATATATATATATATATGTGTGTGTATGTATGTATGTATGTATGTATTTATTTTTATCATTTCATCCCAAGCAAATTAATAAAGCCATTAAGATGCAAGGGTTTAATGACAGAGATAGAAACTGACAAAATGTAGATCTGTTTTGTGGATGTATTAGTTTTTTTGTGGTTTATTAGGTTTTTTATAGTAGCTATTTTACAGTAATTTGGACATTTGCTTTTATAGTTAAGAGTACAGGAATTTATGCTTGTAGGTTTTTTTTTAAATGGGGAGATGGTGAACTTATTATTGGTGTTATATTGAGAAACAAAATTTTGTTACTAGTATTAATTTCATATGTAAATCTTAGGACAGAGTTGTCTTGGAACTGTTTTTGGAGTTTACATAGTTCTTCCTTATTTTTGACTAATAAAAGAATATCATCTACATATCTAAAGTAGATGAAGATTTTTTTAAATTGCTAAATATATATATATATATATATATATAAAAATATGCACAGAAAACAGAATCAATAAACCAAGTCAAGATTCCCGCCTTTGTTAGAGAGGCTTGAACCCCTTTTATAATAGGCCAAGTTAGGGATTATTACACACTACCCAGCCCTTACCTTTGGACAGACAGCAGAGGTGGAGCGTTGCAGTTTTGTAAGGTGGTTTACCTTTTAGAGAAGACAAAAATCAACAACTTGGCATTAGCCTTGGCCATCTTGTCTTACTAAAGCACCAAACCTATAGTGGACAAATTCTCCTCCTACTTTTCTGAGCCTTGCAATTCCCATATAGTCAGCTTTTTCAAAGTTGTTAGCCGGATATAATCGATGACAGGTGGCTCTGTAAAGACCACATAGTGATATTTATGGTGAATCATACCATGTTCACATCATTTATAATGGTACTAGATGCTGTAAGCAATGAGACTCATGCATAACAATTTCTTCCAACAGGGCCTCAGTGTCAATATCACTGTCTAAATTAGGGCACTAGACAATGATCAAGCCTGAGACCAATGGGTTGGTTGTATGGGTCTAACAAGATTCTTCAATCTTAAATCATTTTTGAAGTATAATAAATGATATGGATAAAAGGATTCCTTTCAGATTCAAACAGTCCTTAAAATATGAAAGAAATTAGAAAATCAACTTCAGATTGCAAGGTACCTTAAATCACTAACAAGCATAGTAGATTAATAAATAAATTTAAGATACAAATACCATATTTTGCTGCTTATAAGATGCACTGATGTCTTAGACACCACCCCCCAATTTTGAAAGAAGAAAGCAGAAAAAGTTTTTTCCCTTGTATTTCATAGCACTCATGACTATCCCTAATTTTACCCACCGGATAACATATTTCAGTATGAAAACCTGACTAAGCATCACAGAAGTACCAAAATTATTATAACTATTTATAATGTGGTATACTCTGTTGCAAATTAGATTTCTTTCTGATTCACTTGACATGTCAGCCAGATGGTAGTGCCAAGAAAGCAAACTCAAAATAAAAAAAGTTGTCTTCTGCACAGGGGCTCCAAGCATCACATTCGGCCCACAAAACAGTTCCCTGTAAAAATCTAAAATACAATAGCCAATCATGAATGTTGTCACCAAAGAAAAAATAAGTCTGGGAGGCACCAGATTTGCTTAAGAGAAAACCCCTCATAAATATATAACTCACACACACAACCCAGTCAACAGGCTAGCTGTTGATACTTGTGGGCTCTCAACATGACCACTGTAATTTCAGTCAACACACATATCCACTTGAGATCTGCACATGATCTGTATCGGCAAAGTGAACTTCACCTGCTTCACTAATCCACTCTAAGCCTCTCCCATCATCACCATCATGATCTCAGTCAACTCACCTGCAAAATGCACCTTACCACTAATAAACCCCACCAATGACACCCCACTCATGCTATCAACTCATTATAAGCTTGTGAACTCATCCTGATAAATAAACACAACTATGTTTGCTGGCATTGAGTATTATGTATATACTTGTTGAAATTTTAATCATTGTTTGTTCTTGCCTTTGCAACTATACACTGGATATAACAAATGTAATAATTAGAAGAGAAGTTAACATGCATAAAACCACAAATATACAGTAGAATTATTCTTGAGGTGTCTACCATAAATACTGCTGCTTTGTGGCCAGAAACTGTTACTTAAGCAGGTGTTACTGTAGTAGGAATTTCATTTTCTGCCAATATTCCAGTATCTCAGCTGCATAAATTGCTTCTCTCAAAACATTAATTACATTTTTGAAATACTGAATTAGTTTTACTTTGAAGGGCACAGAATTGGATTAACTGGGGAGCTGATGTTCATCCAACACCCCAAACTTATAACTCCCATCACCAACCTTCGATTTATAGGATGCAGAGTGATTTTTGGAAATATTTTCTTGAAAAAAACATGCATTTTATAAGCAGTAAGATATGGTAGTAGTTTCTTGTGAGCACAATTTTATTGTAGTTGATATTTTGAAAAATATAAACTATAATTTAACAAGAACGGTTTACAGAAACTAGCTTGTATAATCAGTAAAATGCAAATTGCACTCTGATGCCTTTTTTGCATTCAAAGGTTAAATGTCATTCCCAAGCAATAAAAAATTAAATGTGAATGAGTCGGGTTAGGAAACTAAGTCATCAGGCTAAAAAAAAAGAAAAAAGTTGGAAGCTACCTGTTAATGCTTAAAATACATAAAATATTATTTGCAGTCATATTCATAAATGCATAATGTAGTATCTCCATACAAACCTTGGAGTTTCTAAAGGTGGACGATCTTCTGCTCTTATTGAACTGTAAATGAAAGGGGAGATAACCATATCAAACTTGAAAGCAAACTGATAAAGGTCAACATGAAAAAAAGATTGATTTTCACTTAAGAGATTTCAAGTTTCATTTTAGATACAGTATTTTGTAATGGCATCTCTGTTCTTTTGATCTTTAACCCATAAACTCAATAAAGCATCAAAAAACCCCCTATGTGGGTCATTTGTAAGAGTACATTCACAAGCAAATTGATCAAATTTTTGGTTATTCTTTTTGTTCAAAAGATGTCTTATTTTAAATGTACTTTTATACTTGAAAGTAATAATAAATAGTAATTAATAAACTGGTTAAAAGTTCTAATTAAACACAAATTACTAAATATATTTAAAAGAAAATGGTTCATTTTTCAGGATATTCACAATGATGGCTGGGATATTTCATTTCAATATTTATATTTTTAGTTGGATTTTAGTTGCAGTGAAAGAAAACCTTTGAAGCTTCAATTGGCTGAAGTGAGCAAAAATGATAATGTTTGTAGAAGCTTTTCATTTTTCAAAGATTTGGAGATTGATATTAATCATTATAAAAAAAAAATCAGTTTGATTTTGTCATTTATATGTACTGTATTTTTTCGGTGTATAAGACATACACTTATTGTGAAGACAAAATTTTGGAGAAAAATCTACAGTCCTATTTAAAAAAAATTTTTTTATTAAACATAAATTCAACTTTAAAAATTATTATATATTCCTTTCAACCCAAAAGAGTTCATAACATCAAAATAAGAAAATACCATGTATCAAAAATGTGGTTTACTGTTATTTAGTTCAAAACCTACAAAATCCTCATTGTTTTCACTATCACTTGGAAAAGAATCAGACATTTCATCAATAGAGCCAATATTATGATCAAAGAGAATGTTATTCTTGGACTTATCCATTGCATTTTTGATACTCCATTTCAGAAATGGAGTATCACTAATGTCATGAATTCTTAAATTCCTATATCACTTCTTTTTCCCATAAATTCTTCTTCCCCCATGATGCATGCCCAAACAAGTGTCTGTCTTCTCTTTTGTTCAGAACCAGAAGGGGGTCATAGCAAAATTGTCTTGTTGCATCCATTTGTTCCATTTCTCCCTCATTGAAGTCTATAATCTATATATATTTTTCAACCAATAAAATCCCTGTGGAAATTCTGTTTGATAAACAATAATTATTAGGGAAAATACTGCTAAAATATTTGTGGACATAGTTGCAGACCTATATATAATTTTTGGAGCATTTAGAAAATAATAACTTCTTTCATCATTTTCAATCCATTGTGAAATTATTTTCTAACTAATGAAAATCTTGTATTCAAAAAGTTCAAACCTCTTAGCAAAATCAGATTTTAGATCTCCCTTACAGATATAAAAATAGAAGCCTACTGCTTCTCAAAGCTCAAAACAATTTCAGAGGCCAGTTTTTGATCAACATGTGCATGCAATGAAGAGATGACAGCCAACAGCTACCAATTTGTTGTTGTCTATGAACTTGCAAGCACATTAGGCTGATTGTCATAAAGTAAGTCTGGCCATACATTTTACACCACATTAAAAAACACTTAATTATTTGATAAAACAAACTTCACTGCAAGGAAAATTTAACATTTTATTGTTATTGCATACTGACAAAAAGGAATAAAATGTTATTTCAACTGATGTTCTGATTCTACTTTTTATTCAGAAAACCTTTTTTATGGTTCATCTAAAAGTGTAATTGTTAACTGTTTGGAATCCTGACACATAGATAGCAACAAAACCTGAGTAGATGGAGCTCAACAAGTCTTAAAAAGTTTGTTAATAAAAAAATTGAGGGGTTGCAGTTGATTTGCATATATTTACACATGGCTTGTGTATCTCATATAATTCATGCCTTTGGTGTATAAGGCTCAGAGTTCGACATTAGGTTTTGAGTTAAAAAGTGCATCTTATACACAAAAAAATATGGTAAAATAAACTTGAACAAGAAGATGGTTCAAATTATTATTTCATCTTTACATAAATTCTAAAATTTTTTTCTGCTTTATAATTTTCAGATAAAGTGATTTTATTATTCTACAAATATTTCCAACTTGTATCTTTACTTTTCTGTCTGAATTTCTGTGAAGAGGAGTTATTTTTTTACATGAAAACCATTGTCCTCATCTTTGTTGTTATCATAGTGTTTCAGCCATTGTGCACTCTGGCCTTCATCAGATGTATGTTGATCTCGGTAACCTTCAGGGAATTTTGAACTGTTCCCTTTATTTAATCTATGGAGGTAGATTGTTCTCATTTCACTGCCCATGTCTAGGGATATCTCCTCTTGTTCTTATTTAGTACTACTCCATTACTGCTTGCCTCATTTCCACTGAGTCAAGTTACACACTGCCTCTCTCAGGGATTGAAATCAATTATTATATCAAGTAGTGTGTACTTGGACACTCTGGAAATGGGACACACAATAACCAAGAAGTACTAAATAAGAACTGGATGTTTCTAGACATGGGTAATGGAATGGGGATATTTTTCAGTCATCATAGGTTAAATAAACTGTTCGGTTTTAAATTCCTTGTAGATTACCTGGATTGATATACACCTGATGAAGGCCAGAGGTTACAATGGCTGAAATGTTGTGATGACAACAACAAAGTTGAAGACAATAGTCTGCATATAAATAATGTAATTAATGTACCTTCCCCTTTGGAAATCGGTGTAGTATAATGGATATTGATAAATTCAAATTCAAGCTGAATTCAAATTCCTGGTCTATTGCACTCACTTTTGCACAAATAATATAGGCAAATCTATTCTTCCCCTAGCTATGAATTAAATAGCACGGCAGACTGGTTTGGTTTCGTTTGGTTTGTTTTACAGCATATCAACACCTCAATGGGTTATTTAATGCCAACAAGATTTTTAATGCTGGTAATATTTTTTTCCAAAAATGTCTTGCTGGTAATAATTTTTCCAAAAAAGTATTGCTGTTATTAAAACCTATTTTTATACTTTGGTGTTTTGACTTCTTTTGTGGGGGTTAACTATTTTCCGATAGCTGGGGCCCAGACAAATGTACCACCCCAGGTTATGGTGGACCTAAGAAAACCAGCAATTAAGAGGTGGTTCCATGCTCCTCAAAACCTCCTGATCAAAGACCTTGCTGTTGGATGTAGTTTATCATCTTACCCAGGATGCATAGCAAACTGGTATCTCTAGCCTTGAATGATAAACAGTCGAGGAGAATGACTACTTTGAATTAAAAAATGCAAAGAAGGCAGTGGGAAACTGATTCTCCATCTTTTGCAAGAAATTCCAACTCATAGATACTAAAGAAGGAAATTCTTGAGACCCATGATTGTTTATATCTGGAAGGGTCATGGTATAAAAAATTCTTCAACTTTCTCATTTGTAACAAAATGTTTCAGCTGATATGTTCTTTGATCTCCAATATGGTCATGTTGCAGTTGGGAATCTTTAGAAGTTGCTTAGAACATTTTTCTTTTTCTTTGTCACTTCTGCAACAAGAGCATCAGAGTTTAACAAAGTCTCAAAACAGCATGCCAAAAACTTATATGATTGAGAGAACTTGCAGATAAGACTGGAAAGGAAACCCCTTTATACTTGTCAAAGAATTGGTGGTACTCAAAAAAAGTACTAAGTGACTTCTAAAGACCATGTGATGCTGTATATCACTAGCAAAATCTGAATAACTTATCAGCTGCAAAGTTGCAACTAAGATGATGCATTTTATACTTTATATCAACTAAATAAATGTATTGATTTTTTTTTTTTTTTTGGTTTATTTCTTATAAGTCATAAATAAATTTCTAGCAATAAAAATACTATAATGATACATTTATTAAATTTAAAAGTTTTAGCATAATTAAACAAAAAACAAGAATTGTTGGATGTATAATTTTTTCCCATCCTGGCAATAATTCTTTTAGGTCAAGAAGATTGAAAATTCTATTTATTCATTTTTAACTATATTTAATGTTTGACTTCTTTCACTTGTATTTTACTAATTTTTCATTATGAGTAGCTGTGATGACATGCAACTGAAATTAATACAAGAGAAGTAAAACTCAAAAATTAATAACTGACAACATTTCTGCTAATGGAAATAAAAAAAAAAAATGAACATATTACATTTATTAATACTGTTTATGTATTCAGTTTAACTTGTTAAAACTTAAACTTTGATAAAAGAAATTAACAGAGTGATACTTTATAAAAGAGAATAAACAGTAGCATGAAGACATTTATATATTTTATAATAAGGTATTGACAAGTTCTCAGCCCAACTTATTGCTCAAAATCTAACCAAATGACAAAATATCAGATTTTTTTTTTCTTGTTGGAAGAGCTTCTTGGCTGGATCAATCCTGAGGAGTTCTTAAAATGTGAATATCCAGGAAAAAAAAACCCTAATAGAGAGCTCAATATATGAGAATAATAACAAATCATACAAAGCAATATAATTAAGAAAAATTTCAAAGAAAACCCTTACATTTGAATTTTCCAGCTATAAACTTAAATTTATTTCTGTCATTGGTTTGCATTGCATTTTTAGACTGATTTAAACCAGTCTGAAGATGCAGTGTAAACCAACTGCAGAAATAAATTTCAGTTTATAGCTGGAAAATTCAAATGTAAGTTTTTTCTTTGAAATTTTTCTTAATTGGATACACACTGACATATATATATATATATATATATATATATATATATATATATATATATATATACATACATGCAATCATACATGGATTTGCATTAGTAAATATTAAGTAATGAAAAAGAACAAACTAACTACTTGGTAACAAGACAATCTTTTTCATGCTTGTAGACAAACAAAAAAAGTATCTGGTTCACTATCATCATCAAAACAATTACCTAACTTTCCTTTTAAGCAAAGCATTGCATTAACATCCTTCAGTATGCTTCAGTGAATATTATTATGACATTAAATTTATTACAATAGAATAAAACCTTGACTAAAAACCTTAACAAAAATTAACAGATAATGCCTTTGACCATTCAGTGCAAATTTTGGCTTGGAAAATATAATTATAGATTATAATGCAAGGCAAATTAATTTAATTTTAGCTCAATGGTAGTTGTTTGAATAAAGTGCAAACATTATTTAAGTTATTTTTTTATTGTCTAATGTTGAACATCCCAAATGGGAAGTAAAACCTGTCACTAGAAAACTAAATCAAAAGAGGACAAGGCGTATTTAAAGTTTACGAGAGAGATATGTCAAAAGTATTTTCAAACAAGATTTACTAAATGATATAAATATTTCAAGAATATTTTATTCATAAAATTAAAATATAGAACACATGCCAGAAAGAGATTTTTAAGCTTTTAAACTTTCTAAGTTATAATTGATAAAGAGTATAAGTTTAAAAACCTCTTGTGAAATATGCAGTAATCTTGCATTTAAAGACACTAAATATTTTGTAAAAGGTTTTCAGATATATTTTCTTTAATTTCTGACACAAAATAGGGCAGACATGTTTCCTTATATGAAAATATTTGGCATTCATTGATCAAATAGCTAATGCTACTGCCAATTAAATTTATAAAATCTATTCAAAAAATTTTTCAGGAGAATATGTTTCTCTGGTGCGCAAACTGTTATAGTTCTTTCCAGTATTGATGGGGGCTTCCTTCCTAAGCTTTTGTTTTAATTAGTGTGGGACATTAACATTTTCATTATGTCATAAGATTTATGTTAAGGGATTTATTTAGTTGTGAGACAATGGTATAAAGTTCCGTCTCCCATGAAAAGAGTGCAGTTTTTATTTAAATGAAAAACAGTGAATAGTGGGAGAATTATTGCCTGTAGAATAGGCATGAATTTTTCAGATATGATTGTTCAAATAGTTCAGCCATTTGAATATCAAAAAATAACCAGCTGATATGAATAAATATTAAAATTTATCTTAATAATCAAATTTTACAGCTTATAATAACTGCTGTGGATATACAAATAGTACAATGGTTAGTGGTTTAGAATAAGAAATTGTGAGCCGAATTCAAGCATGTATAAAGTTTGATGACATTCTACAATAGTTTTGTGGAAATGAGGTTGTGGAGAAAGTAGGTTGATGAATATTATGACATATCAATTTTTGTTAGGTTTTTTAATGCCAAAAAATATTATATTTGATTCTGTAGATAAACATTGGTCAGGTTTATTCTTGAGTCTATAGGTCACTAAAGCATCCACTGAGAAGATGGCTCCCCTTTAGTGCATTATACCCTGACAGAACATGATGATATAATTCTTTATAAAAACTTAATCTTGATATACTTTCAAATTACCTTACTGATGAACACGTAATGGCTTTGATACCAAATTTCATATTCCGAAAAATTAAATTATGAAAAAGAATAACATCCAGTACCGAACATTTTTAAGCGTTTATAATTGAAAAAGTTTTTTTATTATGTTTTTCTTAATGATAACTGAATCAAAAAATATTTTTTCAGAGACAAATGCAAAGCAAAGGCTGTCCACAAAAAAATAACTGAAATCAGTTGAAAAAGAAGCACTGGTAGATAATCACAGAGAAAGAAAAACTTTTATTCTTGATAACATTACCTTCCTTTTTTTAGTTTAAGAGTGAATCAGTCTATTTAGTACTGCCAATAATTATTTTGTTTGCATGCGTATAAAATAATAGACAGAGAACAATGAAGGTTTGTTTGTTTTCAAATTCATGAGAACAAGAAAAATTTTCCCATTATCTGCTTATAACAGATTTATTTGTACAATCTTAAAATATTCAAACATACATACACAATTGCTGTCAACTAAATTTTGAACAGGACCATTTTCTTAAATGAATTGTTTGACTCTTTCATGAGCTCTTAAATGGCTTCCTAAACCAGCATTTGTTTTGGAAGCAAATAGGTAAATACAACATACAGGTTTGGTTATTTATTCTCTTAATATTAGGTTGGTGCAAAAATAATTTCGTTTTCTAACATATGTGAGAAAACGAAATTATTTTTGCACCAACCTAATATTTGAACTATTGTTCACATCTTTTTTGTTTGATGACAATGTTTCAGCTGTTGTTCCCTCCAGACTTCCTCAGGTGTATATTGATCTGGGTAACCTACAAGGAATTCTGAACTGAAACTTTTATTTAATCTACAGAGTAAACTGTTCTTGTTCCATTGCCCATGACTAGTGATATTGTCTTGTTCTTATTTTATTTAGTACTATTCAGTTATTGCGTGTCCATTTCAACTGAGTGCAAGGACATAAGGATTGAATTCACAACCACTGTCACCACTCTACTGAGTGGTAACATAGTGGTTGTGACATTATATCTCTGTTGAGTAAAGTCCATCATGGTATAGAATATGACCAAAAATTACATGTACTCAATTCCTTGTAGTTGTGCCAGAGAATATTAAGGTGAAGCAAGACATTCCATAAAAGTAAGGCTGGAGGAACATTGAAAAGCTGTAGTGAAAGGCGAAGTATTGAAACCAGGCATGGCTGATCATGTATAAAGGAAAAGGTTAGTTATCAGTCCCTATGGAGTGAAGTGAAAATACTGGATTAGGAAGAACACTGGAGAGTTAGATGTCTAAAAGAATAAGTGCATATGCTAGGCTATTAGGACCTCCTTAGTAGGCCTAGCATAAAAATGAATACAATATGGGAGCCCCTAATAAAAAAAGACAAATGACAGCAAGTCTCTAACTGCAGCAGCAAAAAAAACCAAAAAACATGACAGCCAACAGTAGCAGTTGCAACCAAATCAGCAGCCAGGTTAAGTTTAAGGTTCTAAGTTTACTACAGCAAATTGTGCTGTCCACTAGGCCATTCTCCTGTAGGATAATCTAGTGGATAAAAGTGTTGGATTGTGAAATTGGTAACATAGTGGTTGTGAGTTCAATCCTTGGATCAGGCAGTGTGTACTTACACTCAGTGGAAATGGCCAAGCAAGGATAGTTTACCCCTTTAGATTAAATAAAAAGTTCAATTCAGAATTCCCTGTAGGTTTCCCAGATCGATATTCACCTGTGGAAGGCACAATGACTGAAATGTTGTAATAACAACAACAAAGATGAGGACAATAGTTTGAATAAAACAGTTTGAATAAAACAGTATAAATAATGATAACTCCTCATATCAGAGGTCCAGACAAACTTCTTTTGATGAAAAAAGGAGGTTCAAACAACTTCCTTTTATGAAAAAAAGAAAAGAAAATGAAAAAAAAAACAGTATTTATGTTTGTGGGTTTTACTCTAATCAACCAATCAAATATGACCTACGTTAAATTCAAACTAAGTGAAGCAAAAATTTAAATATTATGTTATATAAATGGGTCTTGACCTGTAGATTGGCAGCTAATGATAGCCAGACAAACTAGAGTGGATGCAAATAGTTACATAAATTATACAAACAAGACAATGTGATTTCCTAAGAAACAAAAATGGGATGGAGAGGTAATTTAACAAAATGCTAAACAAGTTATATGCTTTGTGAATATTCTACATAAAAAATTTTTATAGTTGATAAATAAATAGTTTCTTTAAGAAACTAGAAAATAATTTAAATGTATAGAATTATTTGGTAAATTAATATGCAACTGTTGAATAAAGATTCTTCATATAAGATGTTAATAACACTAACCAATCAATGTAAAATGTGAAAAATACCAACCAAATGTCATTACATCCATACAAGAAGTTTCTAATACTACCAGAAAATGAATACAAAATTATAAATCCAAATTAATCTTACAAATAGAAAGATAAGCCAACACAGTACAACTAAAATATAAGAAAAACATATCCAAATTCCATAGTTTAACTAAATTGTAAGGTAAAAGGTAAACTATGTTTACAATTAAATGTTAATTCATTTCTTTGATTTAATAAGGATTTTTTATTGAATCTGATAATTTCCAATCTTTCATGTAAGCACAGAGAATAGGGTTCATATAAAGATCTACATGTCCTTGCTATTTTTTTAAATTTACCTTTCATCTTTGAAGTCTTATCTTTTAAACTTTTTTTGTAAGGACTATTGGTGAAGGGCAAGATATGTTGATACCACTAAGTCTTGAAAGAATTCTTAGTACTACCAATATAGAATTTTTCAACTGCTGGATTCTCTGTTTTAAAGATAGTACAATGATAAACAAGAGATTTAGTTAAACATTTGTTTGGCAATGGGCATTGGCCAGAATTCCTACAATTACATTGGCCAGTATCATTATTGATATTTTTCTTGGAATGTGTATTATGATCCAGATTATTAAATTGGTTTAAAATTTTATTATTGTGTAACTTTATAATCTTCAAGATTATTGGTGCAGCTATAACTTAGTTTTAATGTGTTTCTGTTAAATATTTTACTAAGAGGGTTACTTTTAGGAAAATGTTTATCAATCAATTGGAGTAACTTATGGCTTAACTTAGTACTGATTATTGATTAAATGGGATTGTGTACCAAATGATCTTCCGATTTCTATTTTTTGGACCACTATCATATTTTCTAAACTTGATTTCAGCTTACTTATAACTACTATTCTTTAAAACCTTCTTATACTCACTGCTATATTTATCAAGCACATCTTTATCCAATGAGTGGTTGCTAATCCTACATTCTACAGATGAAGGTATATGTTGGATTACAGGTGGAGGGTGGTTAGATTAGTGGTTATCAATCTATTTATATAAAATAATTTTTAGTTTTTGCTTCTTTGCTTAGTTTAAATTTAACATAGGTCACATATGATTGGTCGATTAGAGTAAAGCCCACAAACCTTATAACTCCGTTTTTTTTTGCTTTTTTCATAAAAAGAGACTGTATTTTGCTTTTTAAATCTAAATAAATCATTCGCTCGCCAGTAATTTAAAATCACCTGATGAAATGCATTGATAAACATCGAAACATGTCTGCAATTGTGTAGCGATTTTGACATGTTTTTGGTGTAATATCATAAAATAAATAATATTGCTCTACTTTGTATTGAGCACTCTCTTAAATTAAATATTATGAACATTGGAATTGTATTCTATTCATTGGTATCTTACATATATACAAATATAAAGTGTTTTGTATTCAATGACAGGATTGAATTTTTATAATAAAATTGACTTCATCAAATTTCTTAAGAATTTTGATAATTATTATTCCTGTTCATAAGTTTATTTGAAATTTCTCAAATTTCAAAGATAAAACTTAATGTAATAAAAATTAACAAGCAATAATTATTTCAGTAATTTCTTTTTTATTTTCTATGCCAAGAGACATTTGAAACTCATTTAAACTAATTGAATTCACTTCTTTCTGATAATTTCTTTTTGAGTTTAAATTAACCTATTTCAAGCCAAAGTTATGATTTTACAATGAAAGAAGACATTTCTCTCAAAGCTCTCTCCAAGATCCTAACCAAAATAACCTAATGACATTCATTTCTCAGTATTTTTTCAATCACCAGAAACATTTTGGAATGCCAGGTACTGTAATCAATCTGGGATTGAACCAAGAAGGAAAAAAATTGCATATTTGGAATGCAGAGGAGTGATAAAATGACAGACTGTTGTTGCAGAGCACATCTTACATCAGAAACACTGTTTGGTTTCAGTAAGAGAGAGAAGATAAAAGAACTGATAATTTTATGTTTTTAATGGCTGCTTCAATGAAATGAAAATCTTGTCAATTTGAAATCATTTCATTTGTATACCTTTTACTTCTTTAAATAATGACCTGCATTAATATTTTTGGTGGTTATTAACTATTAGGGGAGTAAACCAAGACAAAAAAAAAAAAATAATTGCACCCCGTTTGGAATGTAGAGAAGTGGTAGAAGAGGATGACATACACAAATGCAGACTTGTTTCAGAGTACATCTTGAATCTACCTGGATGTCATTGTTAATGGCAAGGAGATGCTGTCTCTAAAAAAATGAGACACTGCAACTTTTAATAGAAGCTGTGATTTCTAATTGTACCAAGCCACATGTAATACAACAACAAAAACATAATTACTGAATCTAATGTTCATTTGAGGACATTTCAAGGGGAAAGATGAATAAAAAATTTAATTCTTTTTGTCCCTTAAATAGTTAGCAAATACATTACACCCTACCAATACTTCATGGACTATTCTATTTTGATCAAGAGGAAGAAATGGAAAAGACATATCAGAAACACTGATTTCAGTGAGAAAAAAAACCCAAAACAAACAAAAAAAAACAAAGATAAAGGAGTGATAATAATGTTTTTAATGAAATGGAAAATCTTATTAATTTCAAATCTTTTCATTTGTACCCTCTTACTTTCTTTTGATTGTTATTGCAATATTTTGTAAAAGTTAAGCTCAAATGTTTAATGATGCGACAGGGTAATTTTCATGGGTATTTTATAGTCATACAATTTGCAAGGAGTTTATTCAACCATTAAATTGTGTATTATGTTTTATCAGAAAATTGAAATAGAAAAACTTTGAATTTTTCATAACTATTAATAGTTATTCTTGAAACTATATAAAAAAAATATATTAGTGTAATTTTGACTGTAGCTTTTTCTGCTCTGATGATGAGTTAGAATAATCCAAAATCTACACTGGCAGCAAACTGCCTGTGTGGATATAGAAAATGAATTCAGTAATTATAGAGACAGAAAGTGGTGTAAGACAAAGATGTGTTTTCACAGTAGACTTATTCAACCATTACAGTGAGGTGATTTTGTGGGAATTAAAAGTTCTACTAGGATTCATTATTGGTGGCTACAATCTTTATATTATCATTAGATATGCAGATAACACAGTGTTGATAGCAGATATAGAAAGGAAACTACAAGAACTACAGGAGGTAGTGAGGGAAAGCAAGAAGAAAAGACAAACCATCAATCAACTGCCAGAAGATATGCATAGTTGTTAGCGAAAGGAACAGTTCAACATGCAAAGTGGAGATACCAAAATCAAAACTATATAAGAATATAAATATCTAGGAAGTGTTTTATCAGAGAATGGAAGTGTGACAATGAAATCTGAAGGCATATTGGGATAGCCAAAGATGCCTTCTAAAAGCTTAACACTATTAAGAAAAAGAAAAATTTTGTTAAAAAATTTTAAAATATTAATATCAAGATGAAAAATTCAGGTGAATATAGATACAAATAAAATCAAAATATCATGCTTAAATGAAAAATTATTCGTCTAGTTTTCCTTTATTTTGTTAAAAAAAGTGGCTTTTAGCAAAAAATGGGAGCTGCTTTCATGTTGTATTCATGCATTTACCATCCTCAGCTCAAAATAAAAATAACCCCTGACCCCTCATTTATTATCAGATAAGTACAAGTGTAGGTTATTCCACTTGAATTTGCCAGAAAACTGTTGCTAGGAGGCACGCCTTAAGCTTATAAAAAAGCGTTCATATCTCTCCTTAGCCTTTCAGATTTAATAGTATGTACAGTTGTGTGTTTTTTGACTGTTGAACTCTATTGCACATGCTTATTTCTTGCACACTCATATATACACATGTGTATCACATACACAAATTTCACAAAGTGCACACACTCCCTTACAGCTAGTTTAAATGTTTGTTTTTTTTTCTTTTATCCTAATTGTATATTCATGTAATTCATTTTTGTCAATACATGCAATTGGTTATCATTTGTTTCATATTTGTTTTGTGTTACCCATTTTTTTTTTTTTTTTTTTTTTACTTGGACTTGCATTGAGTTTGCAATAATTGATGCAGGATAAATATTCCAGGAGATACGTTTCTACCTAAATACACTAACATTCCATAACACAGGTGTATATACTACCACTTATGCAAATTAAGCATATAGTAATGCCTTATGTTAAATATGTTTTTTTTTTTTTTTTCATATTAACAAGTCAAAGCTATATTGCTCACATAAACCGAGCATATCATCATCATAAAAATAACCCCATAAAAATTTCAACAATAAAAACAAAAACAAATATGCATATTAGTTGGTATGAATTAATAGACATCCACTCGGCTTATGTTAGTATGTTATTGTTTGAAAAGCATAAGCTTCCAATAATATAAATACCAACCTTTGTGGACTGTCAGGGGGCTGGTCAAATGAAGCACTGAAACAACATAGCAGACGATATTATTTTCTATGCATATTACATTAAAGGTTTTAGATTATGAAAAGGTGGATAAAATATATTCTGTTGGCTTGAGAAAGACATCAATTGCAAATTGATGAATCCAAAATAAAATACACAATGAATTATTCATTCAAATTCCTGAGAACTGCAATAACTTCCTGATATTTATCTTAAAGTTTGGGAAACATTTCAACATTAAAGTTTTTCATTACTATAGTCATGAAGCCAATTTTTACTGAGCAATCACTTTTTTCAGAGCAGCTTCTATTTGAGATCTTTTTGTTTTCTAATTGTGATTTTAATAACACTCTTAATATAGAGTATACAAATCTTAGGTAAAATATTTCTCTCTGATTTAATACTTCTCTTGCAGATTCAATATGAACATCCTTATCTATTGTGCTAAAATTGCCAACATGACTGATTATTTCTTTTACTATATATTCATGTAAGAACTTGTTTTTTATTTAATCACATACATGTATATCGTTGCATACATGTATATATTCATGCAATTACTTGTAAAGGATGAAGCTAACTGTATGAGACATATTTAGGGAGTTGTTTTTATTTATTAACAAGAATCATTGTTGATTGGTTAATGTTTCAATGTTTTTTATATCATCCTCAGAGAATTATAATGTTCTGATAATCTTCTTATTTGTGCATGAGTGTATGTATATATATATATATATATATATATATATATATGTGTGTGTGTGTGTGTGTGTGTGTGTGTAAGTGTTGGAGAATGGCTTGGAATGAGAAATCAGAGAACTGAGTTCAAATTCCAGTGAAATTCCTTAAATTCACTTACGCACAAACACACTTGGGAAATGTATAGATCTGTCACTTCATCTCCCTTCAGCTATGGGTTATAGTAGGGCAGATTTAATTTTGCACTATTTCTCTGCATTGGGTTGATTCTGCACAAGCATCCACCATTATAATCAAATCATATGTGCAGGTAATATGGCTGTTCACTTTTAAGAGCTGCTGGAACACCAAACAATGAAAATGACTAAAGAATCCAATCTTGGAAAATAAATATTTATTGTCTTCTTTTTCCTAATTTAGGTGAAGACTTATTCACATATACAGGGAAACTGAAATCACCTCAGTCCAACCTACTTCCAAAAATCTAAATGATTAAACATGATCATAAAGATTACTGAAGCGAAAAGGCTTTGGTTGGGCCGAGAACATTTTAGTCAGTATACTCTTGTGCATGCACACACACACACATATATATATATATATATATATATATATATATATATATATATATATATTATGGACTCTCCCATCATTGACTGATGTGGGCTGTTGACCCACGCCTACTGGGGACCCTTTTATGACATATGAGGGTTGGGCACCTTAGATCCTAGGAACTGACAGCTAAACAACCTGCACATATGATTCAATTATAGTGGTGATGGTTTTGTGCAGAACCAACCACACTTTTTGAAGAGCTGAATACAGAGAAATGGTACACTGTGTGCCACAAGGTCTCCAAATGACCCTCTGCAGGTCTTCAATTCAGAGTTGTCCTTCTCCTAGACCAGTTGCCATCCAAGGCTATATATATATATATATATATATATATATAGCTTTAAATAGAGTGCATGTCATACCTAAGGCACCTTTCAGCCAATGCTTTGTCAAAGATATTCACTGGCAATATTAGAAATAAATGAATACAAAGACAACTTAATGAAGTGAATGAGGAGGGAAAGGTGGAACTTGACTAAAAGACAAATTTTACTTATATAAATTAAAACTGAACGAGGGGGATGTAAATAAATAGTTCCACAAGAGTATATAAAATAAAAAAAGGGGAACTTACAGACCCTCCAACAGACGTAAGGAATGTAAAAAGTGTTCCTTCTGCCTGCACAGACTGGGTTGCTGACATTTAATATAAACGGCTTCAGAAACTCTAAGATGGTGTATTGATCGAGCGCTCTGTAAAACTGAAAACCACGTGTCTTTGTACTCAGTGGCATAAGCATCATTGTCCAGCAAATGTTGGCCAATTGCAGACTCAGGGACTGACTCATATATATATATATATATATATGTATGTATATATGCATGTATGTGTCCATTTGATTTACTTGCACTAAATCTCCATAAATTTATTTTGAGTACATCATATTGTTGTGGTTTTTGCTGTTATTATAACTCTTTAAAAAAATTTTATGCCCATATAAAATAATCAATATAATGTCTACATACAGCTAATATTTGCAATACTTATATATAATATAGTAATCAAAACTCATTACTTTAAAAATATGTATGGGGTGCGATGAGTAAATTGTCGCCATTTTATATTTTTAATTTTGTGCATACACATTGTTTTTGATTTTGTTGACTGCACAGTATAGTAGGGTCAGTTGGGCACCTTCTGTGAGAAAAAGAGATAATGATATATATCTTTTATATATCAAGAACAGCATTGGGGAAATTGTATGACAAAGTGGGAAAAGTTTACTTGTGATGCCTTTAATCCTGAAGGATGAAATGCATTACAAGTAAACTTTTGCCACATTGTGATATTTATAAAAATAAATGACAATAGGAAAACTGTAGTTATTGCTGATGTGTTTCGTTCAATTTCCACATTGGATGAAACGCATCAGCAATAACTACAGTTTTCCTATTGTCATTTATTTTTATAAATATTGTCTTTTCTACAGTTTAACTCTAAGAAATTTCACATTGTGATATATATATATATATATATATATATATGAAGAAATAGTTTTAAGGTGTGCTATATTTATGGGAAAAAGTGCTCAATATCAGAGATATCTAGCATGAAACAGCCTATTACTTTTGAGTGTTGACTTCAATGTTCACACACACACACACACACACACACATATATATATATATATATATATATATATGGTTTAAACAAGTCTTGTTAAATTCACCTGACAATCCTTGTTTAATTTTTATCATTTTATTTTCCAAATTTTTGTATAAGTTGTACATCTGAATCAATATATAGAGGTATAGACAGTCTGGACATAGGAAACAACACTGCATGGTGACTGCCAGTTTCAAGCTTTGAGTGCTCTTCAGAGCATATACACATACATACTTATGGTTTCCAAGTTAGCAAACTAGATTAGAAGATCATTCCTTGATTAAGTATATGCTTTGAAAATTCCATGACTATGAGGTTTTGATTACTAACATTAACAGCAGATAATGCAATAAAATGAAATTCAGTGAAAACAATGTAACATATTTAGTACATACAAAAATTGCCAGAAACCTTTTTCTTGAAAGCTATATGGAATACACAAGAGAAACAAATATTAATTTCATAAAAATCACTTCAAACATTTGCATGCACCTAATCTCAGTCTAGTAAAAAACTATAAGCATTCCCTTACTAAAAGTTAGTTCAAATATTTGTAAATATATAAAAATGTTGATATTTATAATGGTTTTTACTTCCCTTTCCACTGCATTCTTTTCCAAGGCCTCTCAATTGCAGTATACTTATTGTTAATTTTACTCAAAGTTGTTTTCTGCTTCCATAGCAGGATATGAAAACACAACTATGAAATTCAAACTTTATTGTTTAGAGACCAGTAACCTTCAGAGGTAGGATAAACTTTTTGCATAGTAAATGAAATCACCTATAGAGTGAATAAGGTTAAGGAAAATTCAAATAATAAAGTATATATTTGTTCATAAAAGAAAAACATATTTGGTTGATAGTAAAAATTTCTGTTATTGATATGTGTATATTTCTTTATTGATATCCTCTTTCACCAAAAAAATTTTGTTGGTCAATTTGTTTCTAACACATTCTTAATACTTCTACTGAAATTTTGCAGTTCTGTCTGAATAATTTACAGAACTCCTTACTTACCAAAGAGACTGGAGAGGTTAAAAACTATTTTCTAATTACAATATCATATAGTATATTACAGTTGTGAAAGGTCACCGAGTAAAGAAATTCTATTTAACAATGTTTAAAGGAGATAAAGTCAAGTTTAGTTAACAGCATCATATGAATTTGTGAAAATGATAGATAAACATGAATAGCACTGTGATGTATGAGAAAGAACAAAAACAGCATTGTATTTACAGAGTTAAGATAAGCAGTTGCAGTAATGCAAGCTATTTTGTAGTGGTTGAATTTCAGAATTGGTATGCTGTTTAAGAGTTGAATTTACAAATGAAATTTTGATATTTCAGTTAGATAATATCTCAGGCTATAAAAGGTATTATTGCCAGTCTTCAATACAAAACAAAAAAAAAAACAGATACAGGGACTCTAGAACATTGATATATTGGTACAAAATGATAAAAACAATTTACTCTACCATTTAGAGAGGGATTTTTGCTTTATATATATATATATATATATATATATATAAAAAAAGATCCATTTTGGTTATAATTTATTTTGTGAATATCTCTACATATTCATCACTTCAGACCAAAAGATTTTTGTCTGAAGAGATGAATATAAAGATATATGAAATGAAATAAATTATAAACAAAATGGATCTTTAAGGTTTTCTTCTTGAGTTTATATATATATATATATATATATATATATATATAGTGAATTATTTTCAGATAGAGTATCTGTTGAGGAACAAAATGAATGAAAAAACAAGAGAAAAACTATTCTTAGCTGATGCGTTTTGTCCTCTAAGGGACTTTATCAAGGAAAAAAAAATGTGTTGGCTAAGAATAGTTTTATCTCTTGTCTTGTGTGTGTGTGTGTGTGTGTATATATATATATATATATATATATATATATATATATATAAGGATGTGTTGTAAATATGTTTCAGCATCAATTTTTTTTCTTATAATGGCTTACAATTTATGCATTTTGAATTATCAAGAATACTCAAAAGAAATGCAGCCCCATTCTCTTTTTTGAAAAAAAAATAAGAGATCCCATCTAAAATACTCAAAGGATGATCTGAGTACATAATGCTGACTATATCTGATTTAATTTGCTCTAAAATCAACCTAGACTAAGTTATATCTTTCTTTTAATCTGTGACATTGAACTTAAAGTCAATAATTGTAATAACAAAAAAGATGATCAATTTCTTTCTTCTTCATTGGTAATATCGATCTCATGATACAAATGTTACGTTTAAAGTGGTCTTTAATATTATGATGTTATCAGGCTGTATTTAAATTCTTATTGACTACCTTTGGCAACTTATTTCTGAAACCAAATTTTTCATAATGTGTTTCATGAAGAAATGATTCATTAACCAACAATGACATTACACTCATTTTTTTTTTTTTTTTTTACTTTTTAATTAGTTATTTTTGATGCACTGATGGAAAGCCTGGAGTACACGTTAAATGAAATAATTATCCAAATGTGACTTAAGGTGTGTAATTTCATTAGCCAACAACATGCATATTTAGAAAATTAACACAATTATGATTAGCAAAAAAAGCGAGTTGAAAATTATAAAAGCTTGAAAAATGTAATTACAAACAAAAACATTCAATTTTTTGCACACTGTTAATAGAGATAAAACTAAAATATAAAATTGTTAATGTTATTTTAGAGAAAATATCTTTAAAATAAAAAGTGAAATGTTTCTGATTGACTAAACTTACTTCAGGTATTGAAATATTCCAGAAAGTTTTCCAAGTTTTCAGCTGACATTTAAATACACAAAGTGAATGGAGATTCTATTTTTCAAAATTTGTTTTGACTCTTTTGCTAGATATAACCTGATTATTTATTACCCCAGATAATTTCTTTATAAATTTACTTAGTCTCAAAATCATTGCCATCATCTTGCAGATAATTTTTACAGATGTCTTTTGAATTTTAAACTTTCCATCGTTTACGTATGTGTTTGTACTTTGGAATTTCTATCAGAGTTTTACCAATTAGTATTTTTCTACCAAATTATTTGCATTTTACTTGTCTTCCAGTAAACTAAGAATTAACATTTTATCAATGCAATTATCTAAATTATTAACTAATTAAATTCTGTTACTTTGGGAGGGAAAAATTTTTCTCCAAAATAATTGCTAACTATGACTTGAATAAATTTTTGACAGATTCAAGTAAATCATTGGAATTTATTTATTAACCTTTCAGACCTTTTAGTTCAAGTGCTAAATTCACTGCATAGATAATGTATGTGTCACATTAATACATTCTTTATTTTTAGGTATTGTCACCCATTATTATTCAGTTTGACAATTTTCTTTTATCTTGATTTCAGTTGCTTTTCATTGCCATTTACCTAATATTTCTTATCTGTGTTTTTTCCTCTTACTGTCGTAGACTGATAGGCTGAATAAGTTGCAATAAAAATCAAGTAAAAATCAAGCTTAGAAAAATTAAAAATAAAATTTAATAACATATCTGATTCTGGAAAACAGAGGATAAAAAAAACATTGTATCCTCTTAATTGGGAAATAAAGAATGTTGAAAATAAAATCATTTATGATTCAGTCTTATAAATCTTATTTCATTTGTTCACTAACTACTTTGATTGTACCTAAGAATTCTCTTCATCTTTTCTTTGATGACTGAATGATTGTTAGTATTTAATGTTAAAGAAAACAAATGTGAAGTCCAAACCAATAATTCAGCACAAAAAAACTTTTCTGCATTTAGAAATACAAACCTTGGGCTTTTATCGAAAGACTTATCACTGTCAGATGACCTGTAATTATATAACAAAAATGTACAACTTTTAAGATTTCTTGATATCAAATGAGCAATAATTAGGTTTTTATTGCAACCATATAAACCCAAAAGTATTTTAAAGTTAACAAATACAAATCTACTTGGTAGAATTCTGGTAGAAAAGTTTTGCTTAAAGTAAAAATTCCAATTCTCTTACAACCAACAATTGTTTTATACAATTGTTTCTAGATCCTCATAAATACTTCATATAAACAAATACCAATGTTTGGTCTATTTGATACGATTACCAACCAATCAGATATCAGACACCGTGGTACTAACACTATACATTATATAATTTACTATTTAGCTCTGATATTGTGGGAATCTTAATAAAAAAAAAATATTCCCAGAGATATTTTCACACTGGAAATTAAAGCTCTGTCAGAGAAATATTTCTGGTTCAAAACCCAATTTTGATAATTAAAAAAAAAAATCAAATTAATTTGTAACAAAGAAAAAGCTTGAAAATAAACACAAATCTGAGCTACTATTATGGAGGCCATCATTATGAAAAGATACTTAATGGTGTAGTCATGCAGAAAGTGACCCAGAACTACAGAAGCCACTTGTAACTCTTTTTTGTTCTCCTTTTAACACAAAGACAAAGAAAAACCAAGCACTATTCAGCATCAAAGGAAACTAATTTAATTGACAGCTAACAAGAGTAAGAAAAAAAACTAAGATAATTTTCTTTTATATACCTTTTCTATTTTATCAAACTATTGATGTCTAAAAGGCAAAAGCTTATGGCCATATCACATTGAAATACCAGTTCTTGTATGATTATCAAAGTTAAGCAACCATTTGGGATAATAGGTACTGTAAGTTTGGGTGTGGAGGTTGTGTAATGGATAATGGCTTAGAATTGTTAATTGGAGAGCCGAGTTCCAATTACAGTTGGGTTCATTATATTCATTTTCATGCAAATACCTTTGGGAAAAATATGAATCCACCTCTTCTCCCCTAGTTATGGGTTAATTATCAAGACATATTACTAAATCATTATCTAAAAAAAAAAAAAAAAATAAAAAAAAAAATAAAATAAAAAAAATAATCTTACAATCTAAAAATATCTTCTGGATTTAAATAATCTTCAAAGAATTGATAAACTGTAGAAAATGAATGAATGAATGAGTCAATCTAAAAAGCAAATATTTGTCAAGAATATTTTTATTTTATTTATGATGTCTATGTTTAACTCTTTTGCCATCATCCATAAACATTCAAAAGTTTCAACTCAACAAAGCCTATTTCTCCAATTTAGCAAATTCAGTTAAATGATCATATGTAATTGTATATTTCCAGTGAAGATTGTGATAACATATGCAAATTTTAGTATAAGGTGCTCTCTTCTGTTTTAAGAAGCCACATTGAAATCATCAATTAGGAGACCAAACACAATATGTATATTAGTAACAATGTTGATGTTGTACTGGACCTTTTTAATGGCTAACTTTTGTGACTTTTTTTCTTTTTGTTACAGAAGAGCGAAAGATGTTCTCTACCAATAAAATTGAGAAAAGATTTTTCTGACAGAATTGAATAGCTTTTTCTGTTGACACTACTTTAAAAGTATGACATTTAAAAAAATTGTTTCAGACCCTCCTACAAATGACATTCAAGTAAAAGAATGGAAGAAAAAACAGAAGACAAAAAATGAAAAGTGACAAAGCAAAAAGAATAAAAAATTGACAGATCAGAAAAAGAAAATCCATGAGCAAATAACCAAGGAAATAACAAACTGAAGCTGTTATAGGAAATAAACCCTATTTCCAACACAATTACATACCTGCAATACATACCATATTAAAACACCCAAACTTTATTTTCTACTCAAATATTTACAAACATGCCAAAAAGATTCCACAATACAACACACACCATTTAAATCAAAATGTCTACTGGTTAGAAATTATCACCACCATGTGAAATATCTGACCAGTCAGAGAAACCTTATTTTTCTTGAGTCTAGGTTTGGAAAAAATTTCATATAAAAAAAAAAAGATTTAAAAAACCCCACAGATTTCAACTTTCAGGATTAGAGCTGTTCAAACACAAGAGAAGAGTGTGGCTACATAGTTTTTCCTTCCTCCAAGCATGTGCTGAAAGAAACATATTGGGGACTTTAATTGACTCATCTCCAACAACAACTTGGATGGTCAGTGAATCTTTGCTAATGATCAAAGTTTTTTCTAAACCATAGATTTTTCTGTCAACCAGCTAACCAGAGAATTTATCTCAACATTAATTTTACTCCTTTTGACTCTTGATTGCATGTACATATGTTTGTAAATGCAAATAATTTATTTAACAGGCATACCCATGATTATTTTAGTTTAATTTTATTATTGTTCTTTGGAATTTGGAGGTTTGGATCATTAATATAAAAAAGCTTGGATGATCATTAATATAAAAAGAGCCTGGATGATCATTAATATAAAAAAAGCCTGGATGACAGAATTTCCTACACTGTTAAACATTCCCACCACATTCATTATCAATGTCATAGAAATCATGCAATGTAAAAACCTGGTTGATCTACTTGAAGTGAAGTCAATTGAGAAATAAATGTATGTAATTAACAGAGAAACAAACATGACTGTCACATCCACAAATGATCCACTATTAATAAATTTAAGAGTAATGATCCTAGTGGCTTTCAAAGAAATGACTTTTCCAATATTCCACATATTTCCACTGTTGAAGATTGTCTGGATCTGCCATATTAAAATCTTGAGGAAAGGAATACTGATACATTCTTAATCATCCAAGAAATTTTTTTTAAATTGTATATAAACCAATTATTTTTAAAACTTGCTTCACAGTTGAAAGTGAAAATATGAGTTTAGTTAGATTTCAAAGAGAGAGAATTTGACTTTTAGGTTATTTGGTGAGTTGTGGGAAGGATTTTCAGAAGAACCTCATATTGATATTGGTTTATTCTGTCATAGTCTTACAAAATTTTTCAAACACTGAGAGTCAGTTTCATGCTCTCAATATAATATATATATATATATATAATGGTTTAAGCTTCCTCTGTAGTAATGTTTAAATAATGTAGCAGTGAGTAAAAAGTGATTTGTAAGTTAATTCTGGCTGGTGAATATTTCAAGACACCAAAGAATACACAGTGAAATGGTAGTGACGTGTTTGTATAACTAGTAGGTATTATTTATGTTTGAAGGTTGTCTACATGTTAAAATTTGGGGAAGATTTTATGTCAGCACCAGTCATGGTAGTTAATTGATCACTATATATGTGATTTTCCAAGCATAGTTTAAATGTGGTATAGGGCCAAAAGTAGGGGGCACCCAGTGAGGATCACTACTCATAATTGTTCTATCGAGACAAGCTTGCTAACCATTACACCACCTCAAGGTGCCCTTGATCCCTATATATATATATATATATATATATATATATATATATATATATATATAGGAGGTACAGTGGTGTAATGGATAGTGGCTTGGATTGAGGAATCGAGGAGCTGAGTTTGAATTCCAGTCGAGTCTATTACATTCACTTATGTGCTAATACCTTTGGGAAAGGTATGAATCCTTTTTCTCCCACCAGCTATGGGTAAATAGTAGGATAGACTGGGTTCTATAGCCTTGGATGGACAACTTTAAATTGAAAACCTGCGGAGGGTCGGTTGGAGACTTTGTGGCACACTGTGTTCCAGGTCTCTGTATTTGGCTATTCAAAAAGTGTAGTTGGTTCTGCACAAAGCCATCACCACTATAATCAAATGATTTGTGCAGGTAGTCTGGCTGTCAGTTTCTAGGAACTGAGTTGCTGGACATTCACATGTTGAAAATGATGGGCGTGTCCATTATACATACAAGAAGTGTTGACATAAATGTTTACATTTCTTATATTTATACATGTTCTAACCTGGATATTCAGCACTTATTTCCTATAAATATAGCATACCATGAAATTATATTTTATCACACATACACATGTGTGTGAGTGTACACACAAGGCAAGAAAGTTTCTTTTTTATTTTTGTAAGTATTTATTGAACAAAGTCAAATTTGACAAAGCCAACATTTATTAATGAGGAAATAAGGATTGTCCTATTAAAAACTTGCAAGAAAAGCATTGCTACTGACTACAATATGGTTTCAAGCTATGACAGTATAAAGCTTAACATCAAGATTTTTATATAAATAAAGATAAAAATAGAATATGCTCATCAAATTTTATATTTGAAAATAACTGATAACAAATAAAATTAGTTAAGAGTTACAAAAATATGTGAACAACAAAAACAGCCATAAAACATTTATTACAGATGACTAGCTTTTTTTTTAGTGATAAAAGAAGAAATATTAAAAAGAAAATAAGTTTTTGGTAATGAGCTTCACCAGACAAGCATGTGAGATTGAACAAAGTTTTTGCAATTCAAAGTTATTTGCTTTGATCAATGAATACTAGAAGGAAAGACAGTTTGACTCACAATTCTCTGTTTAATAATGCCAACTGACTATAATGCCAATGCTATCTAAGTATACCAGACTGGTGATGGTTCTCAGTGTGCATATTTCTGTAAAAGATTATTGGTATGTATGTGCTTAAATTCCAGAGATCTGGTAAATAAACAGTAAGTATACTTCAAAGAAATAAGTACAACATCATCTTTGTGCACTGGTTAACCTCAGAGAGAGTTAGAAAGTAGGTTCAGATAGAATTTTTATCTTTCTTTTATTTGTAGAGAGAGAAAGTAAACAGAATGGCATAAAACTTATACTTTTAAAACTGACATACCTTGATTTTGAATGGGTTTTTACCAACTCTATGTGGTTAATATGTTTTTGAAGGATGACAATTATGGTAATGAGATACATCTTCCTGGCAATGTGATTTGGGATTTTCATTTTAATGACCAATGACAAAGTAGGTGTTCTGGACCAATCAACATTAATATCATGAAAAATAATCCCAACATGAATCATATTTAATTCCATCTATGGCAAGATTTCCATTTTTGTTTCAAATTATTAAATAGTAACAACACAAATTACATTTCATGAAGAGTAAATTTTTTTTTTTTAAGCAAGCAAGGTGGGAGTGCCACTAGTATGCAAGGGGTGAGTGGAGAGTGAGAGTGAAGAGGGATGTTTGAAAAAAAAGGATAAAGAGAAGGATTGGGTGGGGATCAAGATCAAAGCATCACAAGATGTTGATTGACACTATATTTGAAGATTATAGCTATCAGTGAAGCAAGTAAGAGGAAAGGAGTTCCATTGATGAGAAGTGAGAGATAAGAAGCTGTAGGAGTAGACAAAATGGCTACATTTAACCGTTTTGACAGTGAAAGGTTAGGACCAAGATTCCAACCTAGTAGCACGCTTAAATTCATTCAGTTAAAATGATGTCTTTATGGATATTCTGAAAAATTTAAAGAGAAAATATTGATGCAATTTTGGGTTACAATGCATAAGCAAATTTGAAATAGGAGATAAATTTATACAGACTAAGGAATTTATTTAACATTTTTGGTATCTAAAACAGCCAGAGAAAATTATTTCCTTCCATAGAGATTATTATTCATTTTTTTTTTTACTAGAATTTACTTTCATCCTAAATTTTTATTATTTTATCCTAATTTTACTGAGGCCATCAGTCTATGATCAAACAACATTGATTGGAAATAAAAGAGAGATTCTTGGTGAGATTTGAACTCATGTTTTTTAAGCCTCGGGAAGTCTGCACTGGCAAATTTAACCAATTAAGAAGCTACAGGAATATGAGTACAGATGGATGATGAGAATACCACAAAGCAGCAACAAAGTTCTAAAGATAATAGAAACAAAAAGAACACTTATAATTAAGATCAAGAAGAGACAGTTGAAATTTCTAGGGTACATAATGAGGAAAGAGGGCTTGGAAAATTTGATACTCACAGGATAGATCAAAGGCAAGAGAAATAGAGGAAAACAATACATAGCCTATACCTGGTAAGCTTGAGTGAATGGATGGTGGAGCAGGTTTGGGAGAGGTAGTAAAAAAAACAAAATTTATTGAAAGCTACAAAGAACAGGAATTTGTGTTGAGCCATGAACACCAATGTCATGAAAGGACATGGCACATGTACAAAAGCCAGATCACACACCAAAAATTGCTGCTATATCTGGGCTGGAGCTGCCCAGTCTTCCCTTATCTATCGTAATAAAGTTCAAAAGTATTTATGATGTTTTTCTTGGTGACAAATTATTTTCCATCCTACAACCCTTTTCCTCACAGATGAAATGTTGCAATCCACTCACTTCTCTACTGCTATTTTCATGGCATGTGTTCTGACAAGCTATATTCCTTGGTCCCACCACTCCTGCCCTTTATAACTGGCACATGCCATGCTACATACACAGGGATGAATCATCCCTATTCCCTTTTTATTAGTAAGTAGGGAGTTTCACTTGGACAGCTTCTTCCAAAGAACTGCTGCTTTGTGGAACATACTTCTGACAGGAAATTTTCCCAGTCTAGGGTTAACCATTATCTTTCCTGCATAAACTCTTAACTTCACTTCTCGCCTTTTCTTATGCTCATACAATACCATACAGTAATACTCTACCTTGAGGGGCTCTTGGGATTTGTATTGGGTGAACATTAGTATATAAAAAAATATGACTTATAATTCATCACTATATTGCACATTCACTTTTGGCTGCTTCTCTAGAAAGATAAGGTTTAAATTCAGAGTTTGGGAGTGTAACATATTAACATGGAAAATGGAATCTGTGAGCCAAGTTCAAGTTTTGCATTTATTTTCACACAAATGCTTTTATGTATGTAATATACTATAAACAAAGACAATACCTTAAACTAAACAAATAAGATAACCAACATCAATAAAAACAAAAATAAAAATCTAAATAAAACAATAATAAACAAATTAAAATAAATAAACATATTAAATAAATAATAAACAAATTAACTATAAATAAACACAAGTAAATGTAATAATGATAATAATAATAATAATAATAATAATAAACAACAAATAAATAAGTAATCAATAATAAATAACAAGTAAAAAGTTAACACTAGAAAATAGGTATAAATAATCACATTTGAATCCACAATTATTTCTACTCAAAAACCTCCAGAATAATTTTGAATATAACCATTACTACCCACCCACAATAGACCTAACTACCCATAATGCACCATTAACTAGCATATATAATCAAGCCAAAACATGTCTACTGAAGTTCAAGCATGAAACAGACTATCAACACTTCATATATATATATATATATATATATATATATGTGTGTGTATATATATGTATATATATGTGTGTGTGACGTGTGTGCGTGTGTGTGTGTATATATATATATATATATATATATATATATATATAGATATATAGAGAGAGAGAGAGAGAGAGAGATAATTTCTTCAACCATAAAGGCACAATATCTAATCTAGAATTAATTATAAAATTATGGTATTAATTACAGGTTTCTAGAAAAATCTCACCTCAAGGTTTCTAAGAAATCTAGTATTAATTTGAGGCTTTTGCAAATAACCAAATAATATCTGCCATAACCAAAAATTGGATTGTTAGCCATAAATGGGTTAATTGCATCATGAAAAAAACAAAACAAAAAAAACAAATCTAAAATATATACAAGAAAGAAATCTGTTGCAGCTAGCTTTTTAAATTGTGCCTTTCCAATGTGAAGATTTTTGATCCAATGTTTACTTAATTTCCATAATACAAAACTGCCTTAGAAATAAACATGTACTTATCAATGTGTAAACCCTTCTGAATGTCTCACAGTGATCCTTATACAATGGTACTGAAAGTATAACATTTTGCTATTCTAATAGAATCATTAATGAATTTGTGTATATTAAAATATTTAATAGTCAGAGTCAGTGTATTAATGGGGAATGTACTGATAGTAAAAGTACAATACACACAAGTTATATAAATAAATTTAGACCATTTATGTGGCTGTGGCAGACTGAATCACAGAGTATATTTTAAAGGAAGAAAGTTTTATGCACTTGGGAATACGATATAGATATAAAGGAATATATTGATACATAAATTGTTATTCTTGCTTTTATTCTTGGAGATAAATATGAAATAAATCCTTGATGAAAATCTTTTTCACTTTTAATAATCAATTTATAATGAAACCAACTAGATAAACTCTATGGACAGTTGGGAATAACAAAAATATCATTGAAGTGTGTTTTGTGAATAACCAAGGTGGATAATTAGTTCCTGATGCTTTAACATAGATATCGACAATTTATTCTGTAGATATAGGTAGAGGAATGAAAACTAAAAACTTGGCAGGAATGAGATTAAAAAAAACAAAACGTGACAAATGGTAAGGGTAATATCAGCAGGTTTCCTTATAAGAAAACATTTGGCAGTCATTGACTGAGCAGCTAGTAGTATTGTCAGTTGAAATTTATAAAATCTTTCTCTTAAAACCAGCTTTGAATCTATGGTCAATTTATGAAGGGAGGTAACTTCTTGCCAGTATCACTCTGTGATGATGATCCCAACATGAGGCACTGAAATGACAAGTTCCTGAAAACCATACCACAAGTTGCCCCAAGATTTGAGAGTAAAATTAGAAAGACAGAACTGTTTGGAAGCCATTAATGGTTGTACTATAATGAAGTTACTAGTCTATGTGACCAAGTGTTTTAGCATACTAGCATTGTTCAGTTGCTGATCATACCAGATTATGTGCTCTCTTACAACTGTAACTAAGGTCAGCTCAACTTAATCAAAATATCAACTACAGGTTGGCTCTGTGCATGTTGAAGAAACAAAACTGTACCTGAACAGGTATCTGCAATAGAGAAGTATACTCAGAAATAAGCAACCAACCATTATAAGTATATAGGAATTACATCATATATATATATATATATATATATATATATATTTTTTTTTCCAATCATTAAAGTTCCATCGAAAGGTTTATTTGAAAAACAATTACTAGGACAAACACTGTCAAAATACTTGTAGAAGTAGCTGTAAAACTATCACACGTTATTTTTGGACCATTTAGAAAATAACAGTAATGAATCCCTTTACCACCCCAGCCAATTCATGAAAAAGATTTTTGTGAGCTAGTCTGATTATTTTTTAACTAATGAAAATCTTGTATTCAAAAAATTTGCACCTCTATATGAAATCAGATTCTGGATCTCCCTTATGAATATAGAAATAGAAGCATACTCGTGGTTCAAAACAATTTGAGGCCAGTTTGATCTACATGCACACGAACATACACATACACACAATGGAAGAGATGACAGCCAGCAGCTACTGATTAATGACTTGTCCATGCATTGATAGAAACATTAAGCTGACCATCACAAAGTAAGTGCCCATACATCTCACACTAACTAAGAACATTTAATTACTTGATAAAACAAACACAAACTTCACTGCAAGGAAAATTGAACATTTTGTTACTGTGTGTGTGTGTATATATATATATATATATATAATTGTTATTTCAACCAATGTTCTACTTTTCCTTCAGTGAATAACATCTTTAGTGTTTCATTTAAAAGATGTGTTGTTATTAAATATTAAATGTTTGGAATCCCAACAATCAGATAGCAGCAAAAACCTGGGTAGATAGAT
Organism: Acanthosepion lycidas; assembly: GCA_963932145.1. Taxonomy (NCBI): domain Eukaryota; kingdom Metazoa; phylum Mollusca; class Cephalopoda; order Sepiida; family Sepiidae; genus Acanthosepion; species Acanthosepion lycidas. Next base: position 24,049,274 of record OZ010582.1, read on the forward strand.
CCCAACAAGTATATATAAACAGTTAAATAAGTGAATATAGTTTTAATAAATTGAAGTGTATAAGAATGATTGGTTAAATTGGTTAAATTAGGTTATAGAAAAATGAATATCACTGCTTTTTGAATTGACAAATATATTGTAGATTAAAATAATTCTTTTCTTAAATCTCAAAAACTGTCAGATTAGAGATTAGATTACTTTGATTTATGTAAAAATTGATTAAGTATTAAGAATGGATTAAAAAAATGGATAAAAAAAAGAATTCACTTAAAGGATGGAAAAAATGTAAAAAGAATTGTGGCTATATATTTAATTTCTTAACTTATCTAATTTTCTGTTTATCAATGAATCCATTGCTGTTTATATATATATCGAATTATATTTATATGTTTTCATTCATTAATTTCATTTTGACTGTTCTTCTTCTACCTATCTATCACTATTCCCATCAGTCCATATCTCCCTGTCTATCACTGTTCCCATCTGTCCCTATCTCCCTGTCTATCACTGTTCCCATCTGTCCCTATCTCCCTGTCTATCACTGTTCCCATCTGTCCCTATCTCCCTGTCTATCACTGTTCCCATCTGTCCCTATCTCCCTGTCTATCACTGTTCCCATCTGTCCCTATCTCCCTGTCTATCACTGTTCCCATCTGTCCCTATCTCCCTGTCTATCACTGTTCCCATCTGTCCCTATCTCCCTGTCTATCACTGTTCCCATCTGTCCCTATCTCCCTGTCTATCACTGTTCCCATCTGTCCCTATCTCCCTGTCTATCACTGTTCCCATCAGTCCCTATCTCCCTGTCTATCACTGTTCCCATCAGTCCATATCTCCCTGTCTATCACTGTTCCCATCTGTCCCTATCTCCCTGTCTATCACTGTTCCCATCAGTCCCTATCTCCGTGTCTATCACTGTTCCCATCAGTCCCTATCTCCCTGTCTATCACTGTTCCCATCAGTCCCTATCTCCCTGTCTATCACTATTCCCATCAGTCCATATCTCCCTGTCTATCACTGTTCCCATCTGTCCCTATCTCCCTGTCTATCACTATTCCCATCAGTCCATATCTTCCTATCTATCACTATTCACATTTATCCCTTTCCATATGTTTCGCTATTCACATCTGTTCATATCTGTCCTTATCTACCTATCACGGTTCAGATCTGTTTATATCTATCAAACTATCCACTCAAATTTTTTTTTTAATCTCTATGTGCCTAAAGCTGAATTTTTTTTGCCAAAAATGTTTAAATAAACTGTGCTTTTATTAAATTTCGACAGTTGAAAGTAACAGAGGATTAATGGCTGGTTGGTTGATATATTGCTCTGAGGTTTGGAAAGTTTCTGCTGAAAGTATTCCAACTAAAAGCAGATATGGATCTCAAAATTTGTGTCTGTGGTGGTTGCTGCTCTGATGCACACTATAAACCAATATTCTTCAGTTCATTTAACTAAGTAAAGAAGGATTCAAGTATTGCAAGTGAGTAGATGCCTGTTCTATATTAAAGAATTTTAGTAAATTTCTAACAAGAAAAATACAGCAGACCATGTTTTTCAAACTTTCTTTTTACTGCAACCTATAGCAAGAACTACATCTTGCATTGCGGCCCATTATACCTACGTGTAATAAATCAAAGATAAATTGTTTACTAGGTTCCTTTATTTAGCATCGTTAATTTATATGTATATCTCTTATGATCTACACATATTGGGGTTGCATGTATCTATTTATATTATCTATTTGTATGTATATAAAATAATTACTTTTAAACAAACTAGCCCATTCTTAAATTTTGCTGAATCAACAGCTAACTCAACCAAAATTCTGTGACTTAAAATAAGCACAACACATCATCTTGCTTCCACAGAAAGAATATAATGGTACTAGACTTTGACACTGAATTGGAACATTCACTTTTAACCCTGACTTCAGACAACTGAATCATTCACCAATCTTAACAGCTTTCACTGGACATGATGATTAACACACTGCACACCGTCGTAGCTAAGTTTTGGCACTAGATCTCCTTGTGAGGCAGAACTGACGTCCCTGATCCCACAACAAGCTTGATGAACAAGATACATAAACTCAATGAGAACAAACTATATATATATATATATATATATATATATATATATATATATATATATATATATATATATATTTAAAAAATAAAATATAATACAAGCTTACCTCAGTGAAAAAATAATGATGGTTTATGTGCAGAATTTAGAGTTGTTTATATTCTATGCTTTGCTCTCACTTACATATTTTTTCTTTCTTTCTTTTTTATCACAACCCATTTTATTTATCTCATGACCCACTGAAGGGTCAGGACCCACAGTTTGACAAACTCTGCAGTAGAGTGATAGCTGTTTTAACCTAAATCATTCTCTTTTCACAGTCATTTTTCACCAAAGTGGTATCAATATGCACATAAAATCATGGAGCCTTTTTATTTTCATGTTTTCTATTCATGCTCAGTCTGCACCTTCTGTTTGCTTGCACAAATACATACATATTTTATTATTTTAAATGTTATTTTTGGTGGATACCCATATTTGAATAGATGCTCTGTTTCTTTATTTTTTTAAAAATCAGTTTCATCCTACGTAAGGCAGAAAAGCCACTAAGATACAAGGGGTTACTGGGTATGGAAGAATTAGGAACAGAAAAATTAATAATAAGCAGGAAGAGAAAAGTTAATGAGGAGGTCACTAGATAGCAGTTGTCATTGCATTTAAACTTTTGTAGATTAAAGTTATCTGGACAGCATAAAGCCAGAAGGGAGTTCCACAAGTGAGAAGTGCAAGAAAAACTGTTTGCATAGAACTTATGGCTATATCTAGCCAGATCAACTGTAAATTGATGAGACCTCATTGACAGTCTAGTCAGTCAGTTATGTGCTATGTGTGATACACATGTAGGCGATCATGTATCTCTCAATACATGACTGACGAGGCAGATTTTTTCATGCAGTAGGTTGCCATTTCTTTCTGTGGCAGACCAGTTGCCATCCAAGGTTATAGAACCCGGTCTATCCTGCTATTTGCCCATAGCTAGCAGGAGAAGAAGAGGATTCATACCTTTTCCAAGGGTATTAGTATGTAAGTGAATGTAATTTGACTGGAATTTGAACTTGGCTCTCCAATTTCTCAATCTGCACCACTATCCATTACGCCACCATGCCTCCTCCATCTAGTACTGCGCTTAAATTAAAAAGGTGTAGGTGTCATAGTGAAGAGCTCATCCAAACAATTACCATGAAAGTATTTATAGAAAAGGCACAGAGAGGCAACCTTACAGCAGTGGGAGAGTGACTGAAGCTAAGGACCAATAATATTTTTATCAAGGAGCTCAAGGTAAATAGCAATGGCACTAGACTCTATGTGGTAGCAATATTCTAAGCATAGATGAATGGTAGACATAGATATGTAAGATAGATTTTAGAGAGAAAAATTATCTTGCAGAACACATTAAATAGTATATTTATTTTAGTCTACCAGACTGAGTATTTGAGAAATCTCATTAAAGAAAACGATGCATTCCCCAGCAGCATTTGAAACTGTGTCCCCATTTGCAGGAGAAACTGTCATTAGATCTGATGTGCTTTAGACCAACCTGGCCATAAAGGGTGTTGCTTACAAAGCATAACCAAATAGTGTCTCAGATGTTCATATCTGTTCAGTTTTATATCCGAATGTAAACAAAGCAATTTCTAAAGAAGTAATGAATTTCTTTTTTTTTTTATTAATCTGACAGACTTTTGACAATCTGGGAAGGATTTGTATTGATAACAAACTATTCAGCCTTGCTTGACTGGTGACACCCTTCATAGCCGAGTTAGTCTAAAGCACACTTTTAGCTGTCCTTATTCACTGTTCACCAGGAATTTATTTAGAAATATATATGAGCACACAATGTGACAATTCAATTCCCAGAATAACTGCAGCAAGTCACTCGGCTAATGAGTCAGGTAAACATTTGTACACAAATATATTTGGACTCCTGATAATTTACTTGCAGACCAAATGAGTTATTCATTGGCAAGCAGTAGAGGAAGTTATATGTGTTCATGTGTGGCTAGCAGAAAATAAGCAATAGGAATTTTGAGCAGTGGATTAACATCAAGTTTTGTGTGAAGACAGGCAAAAGTTCTAATGAAAAATTGTGGCTTATGATAAACATGCTATGAAAAAAATCATGTTTTTGAGTTGCAACAGTAGTTCAAGGAAGGGTGAAAAGATATTCAAAATGGCATTTACTCCTATCTTAGTAGCAAGTCCAACAAAGTATAATTGGAAATTGCTCTTGAACCTCCAACCCATGCTTAATTGGGGCAAAGAATGACTCATAAATTTTAACACCTCCAAAACAAAACTGGTTTCATTTAGTCACTATAGAGAACCTTTTCTGCCTGCTCTCAGTATGGTTAATGCTAACTTCCAGAAGAGAAACACTTTGCACCTTCTTGGGCTCATTTTTCCCACTGACATGAAGTGGAGTGATTATATTGAATCACTGCTAGGAAAGTTGGTTCACTGCATTGTGCCAGACAATTTTTCTCTTCAGAATTTCTCTTGCATATTTATAAATCTGCCATTCATCTGTGCATTGAATATTGCTGCCATATCTGGTCTGGTATTCCTACTATAGATCTTGAGATTCTTGACAAAAATTCAAAGAATGGTCTGTAATGTAATGAATTCTGACCTGGCATCTTGATTTCAGTCACTTTCTCACCAATGTGATGTGACTTTGCTCAGTTTTTTCTATAGTGTTATAGTGGAACACACCTATTCTATAGTTAATAGACTCTCCCACCTATAATAAGTAGGAGTAGTAGGAGTCACTCAGGGATTGAGTCAGTCAGTTGATGTCGGACGACCGTTAGTTGGATATTAAAGTATCAGCCACCACAACCAGATTACTGCGTCATTACCTATTATATCAAGTTCCTAACATTTTGTATGTTGAACCTATTTTAGGGCCGACTTAGTACAAATACACGCCTCCACTGTGAAAACACTACGTAACAACTTGGCGACGAGGGATTCGAACTCATACGGAGGAAAAAAAAAATTTGTTCGCCATATATACAACACTTGGCGACAAACGTATTCGAACTCATACAGAGGGAAAAAAAAAATTCATTTGCCATATATACAACACTTGGCGACGAACATATTTGGATACATACGGAGGAAGAAAAATATTCATACTCCATAACAAACTTGTCCACGAGGATTTGAAATTCATATGGTGGAAGAAAGAAAAAAAAATTTCACACGCCATAACAAAAAAAAGAAAGTACGAGTATTCAAATTCGTATGGAAAAAAAAAAAAAAAACTGAGGCAAATGGATTCGGATTCATATGGTGGAAGAAAAAAAATTGCTCGCTACATTATTTGGTGACGAAATTTGTAATCATACGGAGGAAAAAGAAAAAAAACTTGCTTGTCACAATTTTCGGCGACATCTCTGATTCACATTTAAAAAAAAAAAAAAAACTTGGCAAAGTTTTTTGCAAGACAAGAGAAAAAAAATTGGCAAAGTTTTTCAAAAGACAAGACGTCAACTTAGTGATGAAAAAAATCAACTGAGAAAAGAATTTTTTTTCTCAATAAGACAGTTTGCTCAAATAGGTCATGAATTGCAAATTTGTACGACCCCACCTCTACAATATTTAAGCATTGTGTAAACTTTTTGCAAAGATGGAGAAATGCAAAAATACATTCCAGGAATTTTTTAAGTTCCAGACAGAACAACAGATGACAATATTAGAGCAACAGAAAACATTCCAGATGCAACTACAGGAGGAAACTTTTAATAGACAGATGCAGTTTCAACAAGAAATGCAACAGAGGCATAAAGAGTTTCAAAACAAAATTCTGGAAATAACTGAGAAGAGGAAAGAGAAAAATCTACAAAATGATTCTTTCCCAGAAAATACAATATGGAATTCAATTAAAATATTCACATACAGTCTGGATGAAGAGATAACTTTTGAGGAGTATTATAAAAAATATACAGACGTGTATAACGAAGACTGCCACTTGTGGTCTGAAGGTTAGACTTCTTTTAAGCAAGTTAGGAACTGCTGAGCATAACAAATTGGTAAACTACATGTTACCGAAAAAAACTAGCAAGTTGGCATTTACCGAGGTGGTAAATATATTAAGTGAATTATTTAGTAAAAAGACATCTTTGTTTCAGAAGAGGTGGAAATGTTTGAAACTGATGAAAGATGACGAACAAGACTATATAATGTACACAGCCAATGTGAATAAGCATTGTGAAGAATTCAAGCTGGCAGAGTTAAGCGCTGACAATTTTAAGTGCTTAGTGTTTGTTCAAGGGCTGGTATCAGAAAGAGATGCAGAGTTGAGGAAATTAGTACTGACAAAATTGGAAAACCAACCAAGGATTTTGATACAGAAGTTGGCAGAAGACTGTACGAGATATGTTATCGTAAAGAAAGATTTGAAAAAGATAGAACAGTCTGGTGTTTCACATGTAAGGAAAGTATGCTACAAAAGAGAAAGTCAGTCTACCAAAAAGAATTCTAAAATTGCGGATTATCAAACAAAAAGTGAAATACCAGGGAAAAATAAACAAAAACTCCCGATGTTTTGCTTGCAGTGAACTTCACTGGTACAGATATTGCAATTTTAGAAATAAAAAATGTTTCAACTGTAAAAGAGTGGGTCATAAAAGCTCGCACTGCAGGTAAAAAAATAAAGACAATAAAATAAGAAAATTAAAGTCCGATGATGTGAACGATGGAATAACCAGAAAATTTGTTACCGTCGAAATAAGTAATAAAAAAATAAAAATGCAACTTGACACTGGTTCCGATCTATCTATCATAAATTTGAATATGTGGAAGAAGTTGGGGAAACCAACTTTAATGAAAACAAATAAAATCGCGAGGTCAGTGACGAGAGAAAAAACACAATTTATTGGAGAATTTGTTATAAGCATCACGTTAAATAAAAAAAAAACGAAAAGCTAAACTATTTGTCATAGAACATACCACAAACTTATTTGGTATGGATTGGATAACAGAATTCCAATTATGGGATCTATGGATAAATTCTTTCTGTTACAAGGTAGATTTTTTAAACTACAAAGCCCAAAACTTAGTAAAGAAACTTAAAGGAAATTTCCTACTGTTTTTTTCTCCAGGTTTGGGAACGTGTACCAAGATAGAGGCAAAATTCCAGCTGAACGAAAATGCTCAGGCGGTTTCCAAAAAGAAAAGAAATGTGCTGTTTGCTTCAATTGAACAGATAGATAAAGAATTGGACAGATTAGAGAAAACCGGTGTATTTAAAAAAGTTGAATGGGTAACACTGACGATATATGTAAAAAACAAGCTCCAGAAAGTAAAGATGAAGCCGACACCGAGAAAAACTGGAGAGCGAGTTACCCGCAGCCAAGGACATGCAGTATTATTAAATGATTTAAGTCAACTGAAGTCACCACAAAAAATGTTAAGAAGCACAAGATCAACAAAAGGGAAGCTAAAGGCTGAACAAATAGAACCACAAGAAGAACCTACAGAAACCGACTCCATTTGTAAGAAGCTCAAAGTGGAAGGTTGTTTCTGGTAACACTATGGAGGTATAAAAAAAAAATAGAAAAGCGTATTGGCAATATGATGTACTTGGTGAAAGGCGAAAAATTCATGTGCAGTAACCAGATCAGACAACGTTTTTTAGACTTTTTTTTGACAGCGGTCCCGTGGAAAAAACGCTTGATGGAACTGATTTTCAATACGTTTGATCTAACAACGCCAGCAACAATTTTACCTGAGGTACGCCAATCCAGAAGAAAAAAGAAAGGCAGCTGATCATTTAAACGTGGATCAAAAAACGTAGGAAATATGCTATGATGAGCCTAAAAAAAAAAATTTGTTTTGTTGTTTTTTCTTCATATTTCCTGTAAAAAATGAAAAATAAATAAAGAAAACCGTTTGCTCCCACAGAGTAAAGTTTTAGGCGGGATGTTATAGTGGAACATACCTATTCTATTTTTAATAGACTCTCCAACCTATAATAAGTAGGAGTAGTAGGAGTCGCTTGGGGAGTGGGTCAGTCAGTCGATGTCGGATATTAAAGTATCAGCCACCACAATTAGATTACTGCGTCATTACCTATTATATCAAGTTCCTAATGTTTTGTACATCAAACCTTTTTAGGACCAACTTAGTACAAATACAAGCCTCCACAGTGAAACCACTACATAACATATAGATATTTTGATGGCAACTGTTCTGATGAACTTTTCTCCTTGATGTCTTGACTGCATGAATTTAAATGTGCTACTAGTTTGGCAACTAGGTCTCACCATTTTACTGTTGAACTAGCTAGATGCAACCATAAGTTCCATTGTAATAGTTTCTTTTCATGCATTTCTTACCAGTGGAACTCCTTTCTGCTTTCATGCCATCTACAATCTTTAAATCCAATACCAATCTTCTGTCTTCTTTTATTGCCCTTTCTCATTCTCTTTCACTTGCAGTAACCACTTGCATCCTAGTGGCATTATCACCTTGTTTAAGGTGAAATGATTTAAACAATCTGTTCTAATGCTAAAATTTAGGTTGGTTTGTTTTATGGCATATCAACCCCAATAGGTTATTTAATGCTGACAAGATTTTTATTGCTGGTAATAATTTTTCCTCAAAAATTTATTGCTGGTATTAAAACCTATTTTTACACTTTTATAGTTTTTTTACCCCAGTTTGGGTGTTAGCTATTTCTCCATAGCTGGGGCCTTAACAGGTGCTACCACCCTGGGTCAGGGTGGGCCTAGGAACACCAGCAATTAAAAGGTGGTTCTATGCTTTTCAAAACCTCCTGATCAGAGGCCTTGTTGTTGGACATAGTTTATTGTCTTACCTAGGACAGGTAAAAGTTAGGCACTTGCTTACTTCTAATATGCTTCTAGTATTAGGTTGGTGCAAAAATAATGACGTAATAATGTCGTTTTTTGACGTATTTTTTAACGTCAAAAATGACATTATTACGTCATTATTTTTGCACCAACCTAATATTTACTATATTAGAAATTTTGTAATCAAGAGAATGAATGATTTTTGAAGCACTTGGTTAATAAATCCTACCAGCAATATCATTGATTGAATTGACATTTAGGAAAATATCTTTAATTTCTGACATTATTGTTACAACATTCTGAAAAAGTTCATTTATATTTCATTCTTTGAAGAGTAAATTCTACAACAGAATGAAAATTGCATGTTTAATAAAGCTTTCCTTGCTGTTTGCGAAGACTTAGGAATTTGACATTATTCTATGAACACTATAACCTTGGAACTGGTGGGATATTGAGCACAAAGACAAGATGAAAACTGCTGTAATTGTTGAAGTGAAAGAGTGCAATATAAAGAAATTTCCCGAGGGAGAAGGAAGAAAAAAGATTGAAAGCAAATAATTAGTTTTTTTTTTGTTTTTTTTTTTTAAAATGAACAAATACCTGAAAAAAAGATGGGTTTCCATCGCAGGAGAAAAATCAATTAATGAATAAAGAGTAAGTTACATATACAAAAAACATACATCAAAATTTAACAGTGAACTTTGAATAAAAGATGTTGAATAATTTATTTGTACCTAAAACATTTAAAAAAAAAAAAAAATTGTTTTTTTTTCCCAGATTGTTCAAATTATTTAAAATTAAATTCTTTATCTAATTATTTTTTCATTATTGTAAAAAGAAAAAAAAACAGTTGATAAATGAAAACTTGTAAAACTTCATATTCAATTTTTATATTATGCAATAGCCATGAGGGACTTGGCACTTTTTCCTTTGTCTACAAATATACACATGCATCCTTATAATAAACTGACTTTTTCCATTAATTTGTTTATTTATTGACATAATTAACAAAAATAGTAAAGAAAGTTTAGATTCTGGTTGATATGCATTCTCTTGGCCTTAATACTCAAAGGAAAGTCATGAATCCATCTTTCCCTGTGCTCTTTCTTATGAGATATTTTATCATGCCAAAATAATCAACTGAAAAAGATGCAGTCAGGGATACTTCACTACTATTGGTATCATATAACTCAGTACTGTCTCTTATTTTTTTAGAGACAAGATAAATCTTGCCAAGTTCCTCTGCTCTAGAGATGTAACAAAGAACCTAACATAGTACCAAGATAATCTCATCGATAAAATGACTAATCAACCAACTAATGATCATAAAGTCTATTCAAGTTTCATTTAGTACACAAAATATATTACAAAATTATAATTGATGAAAACACAGTATTTTTCTTTTAACTCAAACATTTTTACTTTGCACATATTTCTCATGTTAAGATAAATATAAACATAAATGTTACCCAAAGACTTCTCGATGCAGGTCTTGTGGTTCTCTGGCATAGCAAAAATGGAGAATTATCATCTGCTGAAGATTATCCTACTCAGGGAAGTAGCCTCTGGCCAATGGAAAACAGGAACCCCACCAAAGAGATACAAGAACTCCCTGAAAAGTCCTTCATCTCTAATAGATTTATGTATTGTTAGTGGGGAAATAGAATTTATTTTGCAACCTCTCTTGCTGAATCAAGCTACAGAAAATGAGGAAGAAGAGCAAAAGGCCAAAGCCTCTTGTAGAGGCCATATTAACCATCTAAGAACCTGAAACAGACATAGAAAATTGTTCAAAATATTCATTCATAAAAACAAACCACAATATATATGAAAAGTTAAAGTAAATCCATTTTTCTTTTTTAGTATAACCTTTAAAAAGAAGTTTTCTTCAATTAATAAAACCTTATATTGTAATAATGTTATTTAATTTACCTCTGGCACATGTTTACAAGGGTTTGTGTAACATCCTGGTTCTGTTTGATGTAAGATGTTAGTTCTGCAGCTTCCTTCTGTACAGCCTGCCGTCGAGTCCTGATTGTGCTTTCTGTGTGACGGTCGAGAATCAACTGATCTCGGACAGATTCCTGAAAAGCAAAAAAGACGAGATCTTTAAAAATGAGAAATGAAGTATTTTCACTCTTTTGTTTTGGATATTTCTTTTATTTGATTTATTTCTCAGATGAATATTCTTTAAGCAGTAAAGTAGCAAGACTAAAATTCAGATCGTATCTCCTTGGAGTTTGTCTTTCATGGACAGTGCCTTAAACCAAATCAGTCATGGAAGCTTAAGGCAAAAATCTAGAGTCTTATGTTTATGCCAAATGTTCATGCTATAATGTTAAATTATTTGAATTTTCTTTTCTTCATCATTTTGTTACTTTTTTATTGGTTGGATGACCTCTGAATGTTATGTTCACTGAAGGAAAAGCACAACAGAATAAACACATTCTTTACTTAGTGCTGCATAGTATAAATTGTGTAAAGCCCATTAGATTAAATATTTATAGAGCCTTCGATGAAAATGTAGGTGTGTGTAGCAATACACAATATGTATATCAGATGCACATGTGTTTTGTGTTGCAAGAAACTTACTGCGAAATAGGAATAAAGTAGCAACTTCTGAGAAGGCTTGAACTTGCATCCCTTTTCCCAGAAGTTCATCTTTCATAGACAATACCCTAACCAGTATGCCTACAGTAAATAACAAAATAATTAGATATGTTCCAAACACAGGTGTCTTCTTGGGCGGTAGTGGGAAGGTGTATTTCAATAAGAGATACATTCAAAGGGGGAAAAGTAGCTATTAGTAGTAGCTATTAGGATACTTATACATAAAAAAAAAAAAAATAAAAAAAAAATTATGGGGTGCTGAAAAGTTCGAAGCCATTTCACAAAGTTTGCTAAAATGACCAAAACATTAGAATTCATTTTGAAATCACTTTTTGGTTGGTTTGAGAACTTTTCCCAACAGCATCATGTGTGTGTATATATATATATATATATATATATATATATATATATATATACACACACACACACAGTCTATATTTCTGAGATAAGGTATTGTAACTATATTTTTTTGATTATATATATATATATATATATATATATATATATACACACACACTTATTTCCTTAGTTATTTTGAAAATGGTCATACAGAACAAAATATTTCCATCTTATATATATATATATATATATATATATATATATATATATATGATTTACATTGTTTGGACAGTTGTAAACCTCTTTATTGCCATATTCACAATGTTTCAGCTGTTGTACACACCAGCCTTCTTCAGGTGATATATGTTGGAATTTCGAACCAAACACTTTTTAGTCTGCTAACGTTATTAAAGAAAATTAACTGAAGCTGAGATATCCAAAAAAGTCATGGCATGTGGAATTAGAACAATATAAGCATCTGGTTTTCCAAGAACATCCAAGACGAATATGGATACAGAGAAGCCCAGGAGGAGAAATGAAAACCAAAAAGACTACACAACTATCAACAAGAGATTCAGGAATGCAGTTTTACACTGCAAAACATATCCAAGGGCTGACTGTGGACACAATCACATCTGTTATATGTAAACTTAGAATAAAACTACAGAAACTGAAGAAGCCTAATGCAGCACCCAAATTGCAATACAACAGACTTTGAACACCTCAAACCTGAAGGAAAAATATGTGGACAGTGTGTAAAGATGATACGAGGGAAATGGAATCTCTGAGTAGGACAGACACAGTAAGAGTAGATTTAATGATATCAGCAATTGAAATCATCCCAAAGGAAAATGGACAAAGAAGAAAAAAAAAGGAATGTATAACAAATAAGATTCTTGACATGATGCAAAGCAGACAGAAAACAATGCCAAGACACAGAACAGAATATAGGAAACTAGACAAAGAAATGCAGGCAACCTAAAGAAGAATGGCTCAATGAAGAGTTTGGTTCAAAATTCCAACATATCACATGAAGAAGGCTGGAGCATACAACGCCTGAGACATCATGAATATGGCAAAGATAAGGACAACAGTTTGAATAGTGTAAATAGTTACTATACCTCATCTCATAAAAAATGATTATTATATATAGATATATATATATATATATATATATATTATTGTGTGTGTGTGTGTGTGCACATTTTATTGAAAGAAACAATGAATGTTCTTTGGTAAGGATTTTTTTAATCGTATTTTTCCTCCTTTCTGGTGAGTTTTCTGCTATTAAAATTTAGGCTATATATATTGTCCAAATTCTGACCGGTTTAAGTTTTTCATAAATTTATTAATGTGGCTTTAGGTTTTTAAATTTATTTTTTGCCTGTTAGTTTCAACTATTGTGTCACTGTTATTAAAAGCTATTATGCAGTTGACTGAAGTCAATAAAATTGTCAAAATATTTATACAAAATAGCAATACTAAAAATTTATAACAAAGCTATGACAAACTAGAGTTTTCCTTTTCCTGAATGAGTTTGGAATAAGCCTTGCCAACCTATTTGAATTCTTATTTCTGAAATGTTCAATGGCAGGGGCTGATTTTGTATTCTAATTATCTAAAGCTTAAATACGTGTTTTAAGTATAATTATCTTACTTGATTAATCAAGTGTTTTAAAATAATTTTACACAAAGCAAGAGGGACAGAAGAAAACCACACATAACCTACATAGTGAACTTTAGTAAATGGACATTGGGCAAGGTTTAGGAGAGATAACAAAAAGACAAAATTTATTAAGAGTTACAAAAGATAGGAAATTATGGAGAGCACTGATTGCTAAGGTCCTGAAAGGACATAGCAGATGGAAGAATAGCCAGCTTCTAATTATACAATAATTAAGAGCTGAAACAATAATTAAGAACTATTGTTTCTATTAGGTTGGTGCAAAAATAATTTCGTTTTCTCACATAGAAATTATTTTTGCACCAACCTAATACATTCACAAAGGGTCAGATAGTTACTCTATAATGTCAGTTCATTCCCACTTTGGAGGCAAGAAAAGGAAGGAACTGGAGTAAATGAGACTTATTATAACAGGTGTTTTTAATATGGTATTTAACATTTGAATCATCAGCCACACCTCTGCAAAATCCAAAACAGACTGAAAACAATTCTTTTTTTATACAATACTTCTCAAATATACACTCAAGCAGAAATAAGCAGTAGCCACTGACATTTTTCTGAAAATATGCATTTGCTTTTTATTGTATTTTAATTACCCTTCATCACTATTTCCATCTCTGACCCCCACTTCTCGCCACCTTTCTACTACCACCACCACCACACTTCAGTATTTTTTGGCATCCACCTCCAGACAGTTTTCCACAGAACTTTACTCTTTCCTTTTTATCCTATGGAAACACAAACCATCACTTTGACGAATATTGTCTATGCAACAATAACACATTACATAAAAGAGCAACAAAATGGACAGAACTTGTGAATACACCAGCTGTACTTTTCAATGCAGATATTTACAAAATGGCTGACAAAAATACAGACAATAAAATCAACCAATCAGATAGTTACTCTATAATGTCAGTTTATTCTACATAAAGATCACAAACAAAATTTAATAAACAAATTTTTAACTTTTATCCCTATTAATGATCTTACTGACATTATTTTTGTTATTCAATTTTATCAATAAACCAAACAGTAATAATAAAAATTATTATTTAGTTCAGTAAATGCTATATTATCTTAAAGACAGGCTTTTTGATTAATATACCGGTTTATTATAGTAATGTCATGTCTGATTATGTTGTTCTTTAGGATCTGCCTTCTGCTGCAATATATTATACACATTTCTCTGAAATTGCATTGGTTTTTATTTACTTAATTTATCCCTTTGCATTCATGCCACTTAAATTATATTACTGCTAAAGAGAATAGTTTTCATGACTTGCACAAATTTATTATAGAACTAGATTGTTATAAATGTTTAATACTTTTAATAAGTCTTTTTTAATAAGTCCATGAAAGATTCAGTAAACATTACTCTTGAGATTCAATGTGTTTTTATATTAATGATGTTATAAGACCTTCAATAAGCACTAGTCTATAGATGTAATGTTTTTCTAAACTAAAAATATCTCAGTATTATTAAATAACAAACAATAAGGATTATTTATAGCAATTATCAATTGGTATTATTAAAAGAAATGGTTGAACCTCACTTATGGGCAATAGTCAAATTGCATTAAATAAAGAAGTTTAAACATTTGTCTTTTTTCTTTACAGAGACTTGGGAAAATAGATATGCATAGATTTTGTTTTTGAATTCATCATCTTTTTTCTTTCTTTTTTGTTGATCATGTTTTGACTGTTTGGATTAGATGATCACAACAGTTGGAACATAGCAGCAAAGAGACGATCAGAAGTAGATGAGAATAACAGAGGGTGTGGGCACACTCGTGGGGTGTTGTTTAAAGACAAAAATATTGCAAAAGTGTAGGTAAGATTACTATGATGAAAGGAATTGTCTGAGATCTATGATAATACTCCGGTGATATGGGAAGTGTGAAAAACCAGAAATGTGAGAAATGAATGAGGAGAGAGGAAATAAAGAGGAAGGAAGGAAGGAAATTAAGTTGACAAGTGAGGAAATGCAAAAAAATGAATGAAGAACAAAAGAATTGAATGAGGAAAAAAATATTTGAAGAAAATAGATGTTGAAAGAGTTTGAATAACTAAAGAAAAATAAAAAAAAAAGAAATCAAGAATAAAGAAAGAGAAATGAGGAGAAGGGAAATCATAAAAATCAGCAAAGATAGATGAGGAGGAAGACCAAGCAAAATGAAGATAAAAGCTAATAAAAAGAAATGAAAGAAAAAGCTAGTTTAGAGGAGGTATTTAAGACAAGAATCTAGTAATACTCCCACCCCAGCTTAGTGCAATTCTATTTAATAATTTTCTATAGAATATATTGGTATGCAGTGATATTTCATCAAGAAAGTCGCTACCAGATGAGATACACAACAGGAATCTATACCATAATGTTGAGGTTCAACATCATATATTTTAAAATTATTACAGTCACAATATTTCCATTTGGATAATAATAATAATAATGCTAATATATAATGAACTAAGATCAAATCTCCAGTATACAACTAAATTATATGCAAAATTTGTTGTCTATCCAAAGGTTCATACTATTTGTTGCCAATCAGTCATTTTATTGACTTTTACCTTCAACTGTGTTCATGTCACTGTTAAAAATAGCCTAGCAAACCCTTATCTCTATTCATTTATTCATAATGACCTTCATTTAGCACTACTGTTTTGAAGAAATGTACTTCCAGAATTTTATGAGATGTTTTTGTTGATGCTAAAAATAAATCAACAAGTTTTGTCAAAGAGTGGATTGATACAGGATTCCAAAGAATCAACATACATGCTCTTAGTCACAGGAATTCTTTTGATGCATATACATATATGCAAACATCACCTGTGATTAGAAAGAAAAATAATGGGTCAATCATATTACCAAAATTTATTTTTCAGGACTCCTAATCTTGGACCATTGAGAAAGGATAAAAAACTGAAGTTTGCAACACAAAGACAGTAGTGAATCTCACCTTGGAAAGGATGGTCCATTGCATAAAACCTCCCCTATACTTTGAGAAACCAATGATCTATTTTTAAAGAATTTTTAAAAATAGTTACATATTTTTTGTTGTCACTAAAATTTCTCAGTTTTCCATATTGTATGGAATGTAAGACATCTAGTCTTCTTTATATTTCATAAGAAAAGAGATAAAAAAAAATATCTCCTGTGTCTTGAATGTCATGTTGCTGCATCTAGTCAGCTAATGTGTTTATCAGATGCTGTAGACTATCAGTGACTGTTTCTAGCCTAACTTTAAAGTGAGAAAAGGTGGAGGAGTTCTGTTCTTATACCTTAAGTATTGTAGATGATAAAGATTTTTATTTGCAACAACCATGAAAACAATGAAGGAAAGGTTGTAAATGATTTTGAAAGAACACACTGAAATGCAAAGAGACTGAGTTTGAGAATATATGAAACAGAAAAAAAAAATAACAATCATAGTGTCGGGATGCCGAAGTTGATTATCTCCTTTTGACAGGAATAATTTACTAATGTCTTAAGGGGCACTTCAGACTCAAGTGACAACCTGTTGATGAAAATAGTTTCAGTGAGTGTAAAATAATAATATCTTCCTTCATCTACATACTTCAAATATGGAGGACAGAGGAAAGTTATCTGCGAGCATATGTGGGGTTTTTGTTTTTCACAGAAATTAACCAGTGAGCCAAGAAGAAGGAAAGAAATTTGCAAACCTAGGTGAAATTGTTTTGGATCAATGAAAACCTTGCCTTCACAGAAATTAGCAAGGGAGAAGAAGGAAAGTAAGTAGCAAGCCTATGCAAAATTCTTTTTGATATAAAATAAGAAAAATTAATCAGAAGAGTGTCTCAAGTCATGTGAAAGGTTTTGTTTTGGTTCCTTGTGACCAGCATTGAAGTATTTACCAGTGTAAAATTATTCACCAGTTACTCAGCATTCAGCACTTTAAAGAATTTTTTCATTAACAATACAAGAAAGCTAAATATTTCAAATTTTCTTCATCTACTTTTGAAGATATGCAAACCATATAGTGAGCAACAAACTCTCAATATCTTTGTTTTAAACATTTTTAAATATTATTTTGTGTCAGATCATTTAATCTATTGTATGACTTTATTAAAACTACAGACTAAGAATTCTGATTTAACCCCTAAACTCCATGCTACTATATAATCAGATGCTACTTGGCTTCCCATGAAAGACAAAACATGTCTAATGCATTCTAAAGAGAAACTAAAGAGATAACACATGGCTTTACTGTGTCCCTGTTAGGAACATTGCAAATAAGACCTAATTTTGTTCATCTCCTTCACATACTGCTTGACTATTTAAATCTGCTTTAATTTCTGTGGGGAACAATTTGTTTTATATACAGGGTGTCCATAAGTTCATGCGCACTTTAAAAAATGTATAACTTTATTTGTATTTGTGATAGAAATAATCTGTAAAAAATGTTAAAAAGTTTAATGTACCTAGTTTTAAGTATAGCTAAAATAACTAATGTAATTTCAGGCATTACTGTAAATCAGTTGGCAAATGTTTTCCGTGAACTGCAAAATCGTATTACCCTTTGAATTGCTAATGATGGAGGACATGTGGAAACTTAAATAAAATTTCAATAAAACCTTAAAAAATATACATTTATTTCTTTCTAATCCTCTTTACAAATTATTTCTATTGCAAATACAAATAAAGTCATAAATATTTTAAAGTGCAACCAACTTTATGGACACCGGTGTGTGTGTGTGTGTGTGTGTGTGTGTGTGTGTGTGTGTGTATATATATATATATATATATAAAATTTTATTTTTTTTTGAATAAAAACAGACCACTTTAAGGTTCCATGTAATAAGTTATTTCACCACAACCCTTTTAAAGGACTCTGGATCATCAGACTTTACTTCCAAAGGTTGAAATGAAGAATTTTTCATTTCAAACTTTGGAAGTAAAGTCTGATGATCCAGAGCCCTTTAAAAGGGTTGTGGTGAAATAACTTATTACATGGAACTTTAAAGTGGTCTGTTTTTATTCAAACATATCCGCTCTGAATTTACATTGAGCTCTCTGGATGTCATCCTCCTTGGGTCTACCCATACAGATTACCTAGTTTTGCATAAACTAAATATATATATATATATTGTAATTTTACTGAAAGTACTTGCAAGCAATATGGGCTGAACAGCTAATTCATTGTACAATTAATAAAACAAGGATCATGCTTGTCAGTGAGTTAATCAGTTAATAAAGTGAGTTCACCATTAATTATATTAACTTTGATTTATTCTTTGAATGACTATTTTACAATATTATTGGGTTGGTGCAAAAATAATGTCGTTTTTTGACGTTAAAAAATACGTCAAAAACGACATTATTTTTGCACCAACCTAACACACACACTGAATTTTTAGTATTACATATGTTAGTGTATTAATGTTTTGTATGTAAAATGTTTTTATGTTTGATTCATTTCTTTGAGTTGTTCTAGTTCTTAATTCCATTTTGTTAATGTGTTATTGTTTGATATGGCTTGGTTTGTTTTACGGCATATCAACCTCAATGGGTTATAATTAGTTAATCTATAACTGGTCATATTTTTTCCAAAGAATGTATAACTGTTTTTATTGGGACCCTAACAGGTGCTACCACCCCGAGTCAGGTTAGACCTGGAAACACCAGCAATTAAGAGGTGGTTCCACACTCCTCAAAACTTCCTAATCAGAGTCCTTGCTGCTGGATGTGGATGTAGTTTATCGTCATACCCAGGAAGGTAATGTGTTATTGTATCATGAATAACTAATTCCTATAGCAAACCTTGGAAAGTAAATACCAAGATACTTATTCTATCTTTCTAAGCATCCCATTAACAGGGAAAAAATAAGTAATCTTCAGACAATGAAAGAAAAATAAAAGTTAAACATGGAGAAGCAGAAGAAGTAAACAAAGAAAAACTAAGTAAACAGGGGAAATAATTGTGACAAAGATAAAATATATCAAATAAATAAGAGAAAATTAATTTCAATTAAAGGTGGAAGAAAAAAAAAAAAGAGGAGAAAAAAGTACAATAAGAAGATGAATGACAACAAGAATGTGTAAGTGAATGGAGAGAATAAAAGACAACAAAATCCAGATTAAAAACGGAGAAAAAACAGTAAATGGTAATTGTTGAAAATAAAAAAAAAAAAAAAAGAGAAAAGCGAATAAGAAATGTGAGTAAGTATAGGAAAGAGAAATTTAGAACAGAATGAAAGATAAAAGAAAACAAAGTTGATAAAATATTGAAATATTATAAAAGGTTAACATATCAAATTACTGACCAAGATAGTCTAGCAGATTATTTCTACTGAATATTTTGTAGTGAGTTTGATTGTACATTTGTGATCTTGGACCAAACTAAGTCTAACTTAGAATAGAAGTGGCCTCACTTTGGTGAAATGGGGAGCAAGCTGGACTGAAGGATGATTATTACTAAGGAGGGATTTTGAGTTTCATGAGCTGCCAAAACCAAGCTAAAATTTAATAAATTAAGTACTAATAAAGAAGAATTCATTTGTGTCTCAAAAAAAAAAAAAAGTAAGCACATGGGAAAGTTGCAGAAAAAGAAAATGAAAGTAGTAAATTATATTTTAAAAATTCAAAATATGGAAGAAAAAAGACAGTTGAAAATGGCCAAGATTGAAGAAACGGAAACTAAAAAGAAACAAAGTGACAGAAGTGAATGAATGACATTATCAAAAAGCAATAACATTTTGTGATATCAATAAAAA
Source organism: Acanthosepion lycidas (assembly GCA_963932145.1). Classification (NCBI taxonomy): domain Eukaryota; kingdom Metazoa; phylum Mollusca; class Cephalopoda; order Sepiida; family Sepiidae; genus Acanthosepion; species Acanthosepion lycidas. The sequence continues at coordinate 24,069,549 of OZ010582.1, forward strand.
GTTAAAAAAAACATACAATAGGAAATATTTTATATAAAAAGAAAAAATATGCAAATTACCAATTAGAGATATAAAAATCAAGCAAGTACAAAAATTTAAATAACTGGTAAGAGTTTTAACAGAAGACAGAAAGTATTTGAAGGTGAACTGGGATAGTGAAAGAGGCTTTCCCAAAGCTAAGCAAAGTATAAAGAAACAAGAACATTAGAAATAAAGAAAAGAGTACTGAACTATTATGTAATATCAGTCCTTCTTATATGCCAGTAAATGCTGGATAATCAGATGAAGAAATTTGCAGCAAGAGCAATGTGGTTCTACAGAATACCATGGACTGAACATGTAAACAATGATGAAGTTTTAGATAAAATGGAATCAAAATGGACACTTAAACTTAACATATGAAAGAGAGAAATGAAATTTCTAGGGCGCATAAGGAGGAAAGAGGGCTTAGAAAATTTGACATTCATTAAACACATTAAAGGCAAAAAGGATAGAGGAAAACAATGTGTATGAGTTTTTGTCAATGGTTGGCAGAATAAAGTTTCAGAGAGATAGCAAAAGGAGAGGATATTATGGAAAGCCATGATTGCCAACATCTTGAAAAACATGACATAAAAAAAAAAGATTAATAAATTATGTTTTAAAAATTGAAAAAAAAAAAACAGAATTAAAGAAAAAAAGATGGAATTAAAAATTGATGAGATTGAAGAAATCAAAATGGAAACTAAAAAGAAACAGAATGTGGAAAAAGTGAATGTAAAACATTATGAAGAAGCAAATGAAAAAATTAGAGTTAAACTCGAGTTAAACTTAATTATGTGTTAAACTTGTATATGGGAGTATTGTAATGGTCACCAGCTTGAAAAATGAAAATGGCAAGCTGAGTTCAAATTTTGATTTAATCTATTGCATTCATTTTTTGTACCAATGCCCCAGCGAAAGGTATCAATCCATCTCTTCTCCTTCCAGTGATTGGTTAAATGGTAGGGTAGAGTCGACCCTCTGGTCTTGGATGATACAGTTTAAATTGCAAACTGTGGAGTAGGCAACAAGAAACCACATCACATTTTTTTCCAATAAGTCATGACAATTCAGAGAAAATAAAGAAAAGGATTCTGCAGAGGCCCATAATTGTCTACATTCCAAAGTGACATTGCATTAAGTTTTCATTCAGAAACATTGTTTAAAAAAAAATAAAAAAATTAATGTTTTAGAAGATATTAACTATCCTTACACAGGTGTATCTTTCATCCAGCTAGGTTTTTTTTTTTAATGATTATAATCTGGGTGGGAAAGATTAATGCAGATGGAGACAATCCACAAGATAAATAATATCTAAAAAGAAGGCCAAAAAAGAATCAGCCCAAATTTTGTGATAGAAAAAAAAAAAAAAAAAAAAAAAAAATTCAGAGAGGAATATGTTAATTCTAGTTGTGGAATAATAGCAATGATTGAGCTTTTGAAAATATTTATCAAAAGAGAGAAAAATCAAGAAAAAAGAATAATATAGAAAGAAAAAAATAAAGGAGATGAGGAGGAATATAATGAGATGTTAATAGAGAAATGCATCTGAAAAAAAACAAAAAAACATGTGAACGAATGTGTGAATTGCTTGCATTCTGTTAATGAAATGCATACAAGCTGCATTGTCATGTGCTCGCTATGCATTTAATTTCATTATTTACCAACACACTTGTTGCATTGCTTCCATTGGCATAATCAGAATCAACTTTTAAGATGCAAATTCTGCAGGAAATTAACAACAAAAAAAAATCCGTTCTCTATAAAATCATTTTACTTCTTTCATCTTTCAGAAATTAAAATCTTCAATTGAATGCAGTGTATAAATAAAGTTGAGAACATGTAGGCGTATCATAATTCTTTTTGATAAATTATAATAAAAAAAATTAATATAAGCGGGCATAGAGGTTAAGTTTATGGTTTACACTCTTTTAGCAGTTTTAATATTTCACAATGAAAAGATGGTGCAGCTATTTGGCATACAACAAAACAGACCTTTTAACTGGTTTCAAAAGAGGATGAATATTTGAAAAGCTTGAGATTGCTATGTTGAAAAGACTAATACTACATTAGTGTCTAAACATATTTTCATGTATGTGGTGTTACTAGAACATTTCACCTAAAAATCACTCCAGTTCAAAATATATATATATATATATATATATATATATATATATATATATATAGTACACTATAAAATCAAAAATTAACTCATATGGGTAATAGGCTTATTTCAACCGATGGGATTCATCAGTCTTATTCAACCCCAGCATAGACGGAGTTCTGTTTAGAAATTTAACTGTGACAGCTGTGAGAAAAAAAAAAAAAACATTGAAAAACTAATACAGAATTTGTCCGTTTCAATCAGATGAAAGGCACGAGACAGTTGTTGGGGGAGGATGGAAGTTATTAGTCTTAAAGGGAGGAGGTTTTATAAAATTAAACCTGGATATTAACATTATGACATTAAATTGTGGCTATATGAAGAATAAAATGTTAATTTGTAACTAAGAGAGGAATAAAAAGTTATGTTTAAAAATATAAAATCATACTTAAAAGTACTCTTTCAAAAACAAGTTATATTTAAAAATAAGATACATTTAAATAAATTAAAAGTCAGTCATATTCAGATAATTTATATTAAAATTAAGTAAAATTATATTTAAAATAGTTCATATTTAATGAATAATAATTTAATAAAATCAATAAGTTATATTAAAGAATGAAAATTATTTAGAAATAAAAATATAAAATAAAATAAATTATTTTATATTATGAGGATCCACTAACATTATATACATATATATAACATTTTTTTTTTTTTTTTTTTTACCCATTTTTAACACTTTAAAAAGGGTGTTGTAATGTATACCAAGAGTGGATTGAGATTTGGAGAAACACCTACCTAGCCAATTGCTTTCCCAAACACTACAGGGTTAATAGGAGATGGGAAAGAGACAGAAGGAAATAAAAAAAATGAAACTGCCTTAGAAATCACAGCAACTTTAGGAACAAAATGCCCACAGGCTTCACAAGACACTATGTCTTGGCAACTGCTGCTTTTCTTCCTGCTTTTATTGACATGAGGCATCTTACAAAGACTTGGATCTTGACCACATACAGAGAGGCCTGTATCTAGATATGCCAAACTGCCACACTGCTAATAGGAAAAACCTGGATGTCACTGGTGTTGACAAAGATGTCTGCATGCATGCGATTTGAGGCCTCTTTTGTTTGTGTGTTGATGTATATTCAGCACAAAGGGTCTATAGCCTAATAATAATGCACACATGGCTAAAGGGGGGTTCTTAAAATAAAACGAAAATGCAGATCTGATCCCCGCTGAGAAATACATTTTTTAAAAATAAAACTTTCAATGATCTAAGCTGGTAGATGTTCATTTCACTGCTTATAAATAAACAAGGATGCCTATGCAAACATGTATCTATATGTGGGATGCTTATATGTTTGGGTAAATATTAATCACCATTATGTTGTGGGAATCAACACTTTAGAGACTAAATATTTATGGGCTCCTGGAACATTTATCTCACAAACAATATTGGTGGACTCAATGTGAGTCCAGGTAAAAATAAAAAAACAATAAATATAAAACAAACAAAAAATGCATGTTACTAGCAGGATTTACATGTGTACACAATTGTAATGAGAGAGAAAAATATGAAACTAGCTATAAGAAGAATATGCTTGTGTGTGTGTGTGTGTGTGTGTGAAACAAGTGTATGTGATAGACACGTATGTGTGTGAGGCAGTTTAAGAGTCAAAAAAGGACCAAAGAAGTGAATGCACCTCAGCAGCAGTGTTCCTATCTACATACGACTACATCTGAAAGCCAGAACAAAAAAGAGCTGAAAGAGAAAAAATATAATTGACTTTTTATAGTCTTAAAGAGCACCCTCACCAGGTCTTTTGACAAAGCTAAGTGGGATGACCCATATATCTACTAGCATTCACAGACTTTTATAGTAATAAATAAAGATATGTGTAAATTGTTAATATAAATGTTATTTTACATTTATATTAACAATGCACACATATCTTTATTTATTACTATAAATAATATTAAATAATAGTAAATATATTACTGCTTGTGTGTTTGCCAGAAGTCATATATAGAGAGTGGTGAAAAAAAGATATAAATTTATTATCATGTAGGAAGTGGGGGGGAGAAGGAAATAGAGAAAAAAAAAACACTCTTTCTTCCCACTCACCTCTCTTTTTCCACCTTCCCATGATTGAGTGCATGCTTATTTATATTTCAGCTTTCTTTAAACAAACAATATTTTAAATATTTTTATTTCAACTTTCTTCAAACAGACAATTTTTTTAATGTTGAAAGCAACTTCAATAACTGAAAATAAATGTATTTTTAAAATATCTTTACTTCCACAAACTCTTTGTGAAAATAAATGTAAACAGTGACACAATAAGGTTGACCCAATGGGTCATGGGTGGGGGTCTGACAATGAATAAATAGTGCAGAGCCTGACAGTTACTAGCTAAATTATTTCTCTTATAATCTAACTATGTGATTAAGTTAATTGACAAGGAAGAAGATTATGTTCAGAAATAAATATGTCATACAAAATGCTTCTTTCATCATTATATTATGGATATACCTATAATAATATAAAATGTATACCAAAAAGGTTTCATTAAACAAGACTGACATTGTACTTTTGTTTAGTTCATTATGTTTTTCTTGTCTGCATACAAGTGTTTTTTTGGGGGTGTGTAGCATATCCTTTATGTGATATGTACCTCTAATTGCATACAGTATTTAAAAGAGATGGGAAACATTATCATAAAAAACAAGTAACCTAATGACATCAATTATGAACACAGATACAAGATACTGGCCATATTTGCTACTTTTGGAAACTTTTATGCCATCTACAATAGCAATAATATTACCATAATATTTTATGCCGGCTACATTAGCAATAATATTACCATAACATATGGTGTGGAGGCACAGTGATATAATGGATAGTGGCTAAAACTGAAGAATTGGAGAGCAGGGTTCAAATTTTAGTTGAGTTCATTGCATTCACTTATGTGCTAATACCCTTGGAAAAGTATGAATCCAACTCTTACTCCCCAGCTATGGGAAAATAGCAGGACAGAATTGGGCAGTGTAACCGTGGTTGGCAACCAGTCTAGAAGAAGGAAACTCCTGAATTTAAACCACCTGCTGCTTAGTAGGTCCTGCTTCTTGAGGCAAAGGCTAGAAGAAGATAACTTCAAAAACAAATCCATCTTGCATGTCATCTTGAAGAAAGGAACTGCCTCCCCCATCTTTGAGCCATGACAGAAAATAATGAATCCCTCAGGCCCAGTACAATGGTTTGAACAAAGACTGGGACACAGCACAGTGCTGTAGACCTCCCTAAGTTTAGAAAATTTGCCCATGGCACTTTAGATGATGAATATACAGTGTGCAACAAAAATCCTTGAAGATGGCAAATAGTTTAGCCAAAAGCGCTCGCAATCAACAAACATTTTGAATATTTTTATATTCATTGTTCAGAAAAGAAAAAAATTGTATGCATATAGGAAAAGCATAATAAAAAATCAAAAGTACCTTGTCAGTCTTGTTCAACAAAATATTAAAGAGGGATTGTGATCCAAATATATAATTATACCAGGACAAGTCAAAAATTATTCGCACTTTCACCATAACATATCTTTAGGTTTGCTACACTGCCTTCTCTTCATGTGGACTTATAGTTGGTACTACTGTGATTGAAATTTGAGCTTGATCAAACCAGTTTTCTTGCTGCTGTTATTGTGTAAACATGGCTGCTATGCTGGCAGTGTGCACCAAGGAGGAACAAAGAGCAGTGATCCGACTTCTCTGGTTGGATGTCATGTCAGGGACTGAAATTCATCTGAGGATCTTAACACAATACAGCAACAGTGCACTACTGTATAGAAGTGTATGAGTGGATTGAGAAGTTTAAAAGCTGCCAAGAAAGCATGACATACAAAGAAAGATCAGGATGTCTGTCAACCTCCACAAATGATGAGAAGCTTCAGCAAGCTCAAGAAAAGGTAAAGACAGACCAGTAAGCTATCAGTGATGAGGTAGAATGTTCTCTGTAGATTTGAATCATTGCTTTTTGTTCCTCCTTGGGGCACAGTGCTAGTGGAGTGGCTATGTTTACACTTTAGAAGTAAGAAAACTGGCATGATCAATCTTAAACTTCGGTCCCGTGACCATAATAGTACCAACTATAAGCACGCATGAGCAGAAGGCAGTATGACAAACCTAGATATGTTATGGTGAAAATGTGGATAATTTTGGCTATTTGGTCAGAATTTGGGAAGTTTGTTAGACTGAAAACTTTCAGCACCCTTTTGTTTGCATGTGTGTGCATAAGTTGTATTATATTCAACTGACAAGATTCCACTACTTAATTTTTATTGTATTTTTTTTTTCTATTTTCAAATGAGTTTTTGCATATCAGGACTAAAATTGAAGATAAAGTGCCCAAAGTTCATATTTGAGTACTTTGATAATCTTGGAATGAAATACTGTCAGTATCATGGAGAAGAATCCATTTACATCCTGGCATTTTGTGGAACATTACATTTTAAATATACACCCTTGTGCAAATTAATTGAAACAAAGTAAATAATTACATTATTATTTAATTCTTTTATATTTTTCAATGAGTACTTTGTCTGTCCATTGCACAAAGTCATTCCTTGCAGATTTGATCACAGATTCTCAATTGGAAAGTTTCCAGGCTCGTCTATAGTACTTTGATTTGCTCTGGTAAAGCTTGCCAGCATGTTCATGCAGTGTTACAATTTTCCTATGCTTCCTTGGAGTAATGTTCATTGCAGACAATGACCATAGGACAACTAATTGACAGCCAAGACAATAGTGTCTGGACAAGATAAAATCTGATGCAATCACGTAAGATGCAATATTTTTCAAGGCCAAGCATATTTCATCATACACCCCGAAAACAGATTCATATTACTGCACACCACTGCAAATTACCTAATCTGAGGAAAAAATAGAAATACTGTATGGTGAAAGAAAGGAAACTAAAATGATTGTTTCAATTAATTTACACAAACGCATACATCTGTGTATCATTTATCATTTGTATTTGAATCTGTAAGCATTTACTTTTTGGTGGGAGTTATCCCTCTTAAGGGGATGCAAACAAAGCACTTGGTTTGGTGATAGGTAAATATTAATTGTATTTGAGCCTAAAAACATTTAATTGGTTTAGGATAGATAAATATTGGTCATTTTTATTTGAGCCTGTAAACATTTACTTAGATGGCTCTTTTTGAGGAGTCTTGCACACCAGCTGGGGCTACAGTTTGTGTATTTTAGGCTCCACTGACAGGGCAGCTGATCTAGTTAATGTCCATGAAAAACTGGTTTCCAAAGTGTGGGAAGCAAATTAAAGTCTTAGGAGAAACTACTTTTTGGTTCTGATTTTATGTAGTTTGTTATCAGTGTCTACATGATTGCAAACAAGAAAAATATGGACAGACTGGAATCTCTAGCCATGGTTGGCAACAAGTCTAGGAGACTGATATATGGGTGAAGATATTATGCAAAACTTTAAAATCTTTGAATGGATAATAGGCAAACCAATTCAGAAATATCTAAGCTGTCAGCTGTATACAAATGCTTTCTAAAACCAGTGGTTAAAAATGACTGAGCAAGTACAGTTTATGGAACTTGGTCAAGACCACACTTCTTTGAATCTTGAGGACTGATGCTGTAGAATCACAAACAAAGAACTGTACCAGATAGCAGAAACCATATCACTTGAGGACTTTCAGCAGCAGCAACAACTAAAATGGATAGCACAAGTAACTTGAAGGGAAAGTGACATAATCAAGGTGTTAACATTTCACGCTACTTCAAATGAAAGGTTAGGATCTCCATCACTGAAAGAGTGATAACAGATACTGAATTTAAGAAACCTATTTTCTGAAAAATTGTTTTGAGACAAAGATTTTATATATTTCAATTGAAATTAGAAATGTCTGTTCAGTAAATGAATACTGAATGTTTCTTTATAAGGAAACAGCTATTATTATTATCTTAGTAAAATCAATTGATTTCAATAATTATAGATAATCCCACTGGACAGTGGTTATCCAGGATACTGTTGACCCAAGGAAAAATAATGATGATGGTATCATGGCCAGAGATTATATCAGTACAAAGTGTTGTGATAAAAACCATTATTATTAAGATGGATTAAAACTAATAAAAAAAAATAATAATATCCAACTTCTCTTTGAATATTTCTATATTTTTTTTTAACCAGACAGAGAGATGTGTTCAGTGGAAGTCATTTGGTACAAGATAGTTAACTTTATCTTTAGTCATGAATATCAGCAAAATAAATGAAGGGGTGGAGAGAAGAAGATTTTATTCAAATCACTGTATTTCTTCTTTATTCCCAAAATATTCCCCCACCCCCCTGCTAAATTTCACTTCTTCCCATCCACCAATTTCTTCACACTTTGGTTTCTCTGTGTACACCAGTGTTCTATTTCATAACATTTAAAAATCTATTTGTTCTTATTTTTAATTTTTATGACAGAAACTATTTATATGGAAACACACCCTCATCAAGCTGTTTTATATTTTTCTTGAAATCTTAACTTCATTTCCAACAGGATATATGGTCAATGAACTCTTCTGGAGATAAAGTTACATCCAGCAGTGAAAATTTTCTAATTAACCTTTCTCTACTCAATTTGATCATTCTCATTGACCTATGGATTCAACAAAAGCCATATTATTAGAATTTTGTTTCTAAATTTGTAATGTTTAATAAAGTCCCTGCTTTTTCTTTAGTTTTAATTAAGTAATGATACATAGCTTAGTGTTTGGTTTAATAGCATTCAAGGAAAAAGTCAAATCAACAACTTGTTTGTAAAATAGTAATGGTGAGAATAGCCAAGAAACATTTGGCATTCATAGATTGAACAATTAATGTTACTATTGACTGGAATTTATAAAATCTTTTAAAACAGTTTTTCAGGCAAATAAGTTTCTTGTTCACCGTTATTGCTCTTCTAAGTATTGATAGGTGTTTGCTTTCTAACCTTTCATTTAATACAGTGTAAAAAGTAAACATCTTGATTATAACATTATTTTCTCTTTGAGTAACATGTGCTATTTATTTTAGTTGTGGATGATGTTAGAAGTCTTCAAGTGATGTTGTTTTTGTTATTTGGTAATGTTCTTTGTGGTTCTGCTGCCAATCTACAAAGTCTGAAGAAAGACAGTAGTTTTCAAGACCTACCAGGTTCATTCACTTGAATCTATTTTTAATAATTAATCCAAGAAAATAGTTATGTATACCTAATAGTTTAGACAATTCTGAACAAGTTGGACCCTGTGTGTGACATTCATATGAGAATCTAAATCTGATAAAGTTATTTAAGTACATGACTTTAATGTTATGCTTTTGTAACAATTTGAAGTGCTGGACAAAACTACCAATAAAACATCCTTGGTATATTCAATTTCCTTATCTCCATCTGTTCTAATTTGTTATAACTAATCCATACACCAATATATTTGAAATGTTTAGTATTTACTAATTACTTTATACTTTATGATAGATTCAGGGGAGGTGCTATCAAGTCTTCAAGTGATGTGGTTTCTGTTATTTGTTAATATTCTTTGTAGTTCTGTAGTTCCAGTCTACAAAGTCTGAAGGACAGTAATCTTCAAGACATGCCAGGTTCATTCACATGAATCCATTTTTATTCATTGATCCGAGAACATGATTATATATAGCTGATATTTTAAACATTTCTGAACAAGTTGGATGCTATAATTTGAGATAATTTAGAAAGATGGTCTGAATTTCTGATTTACAATGTATTCTATGAGGTTCTACCAAATGTCGACAAGTTTTACTAGGACTTGTGGGTGTAGTATACTTTGGATACCTGTGAAAATGTACTACTATGAAGGAAACTGGGAAATCTTTGTAGGTGCATTAATTAAGCCATAGACTCATGTTGAAATGTGGGATTGTGTAGCTGAGTGGTTACATTGTTAGCATTCCAATCATGAAACCAGTGTTCAAGTCTTACCATGGTTAGTTGTTTAAAGGGAGTGAATTCTCAATAATCTTGGTCTGGTGAGATGAACCCAGAATGCAACACTATTAGGAAGTAACTGAAAACCATACCATGAGATGGCCTTGAGTTTGTGCATACTGACTTTTTCAACGACTGATCATAACAGATTGTGCTCTCTTCCAGAAAATCTACTGATCATATTTGCAGTATAAACCACAGGTTGGCTATATGGGTTTTGAAGAAACACAAATGTACCTGAGCAGGTACCTGTAACAGGAATTAATTAGACTTCATAGTCTTCTGAGACTGACAGATGCCTCTTATATAATGTTGAAATAAGTATGTAATTTATACAAGAAATATTTGTTTTTGTTTTTTTACTGTAATCTCTTTCCTTGTGAATGCATTTAATACATTGCTGAATATTAATCTCAGAGGTTAAATGTTATACAGTGAAAATTTCAGATCAATACCTTGGTCCCACCCTTTCAGTCATAGCAGTTAGATGTAGCTGTCTCTTCTACTCCAACAGTTTCTCATCTCACACTTCCCATCTGTGGATCTCCCTTCTTAATTGCTTCCCTGATAGCTATAATCTTCAAATATTAAAATGTAATGTCAATCAACATCTTCTGCTGCCTTGATTTTTGTTCCCTGTCCTTCTCTTTATCCTTTCCTAAAACATGCCTCTTTACTCTTGCTCTCAATCGCTGTAACCGCTTGTGTACTAGTAGCAAACCTGGCTTGCTTGGAGTGAAATGCTTAACGAAAGAAAGAGAAAGAGAGAGAAAGAGAAAGAAAAAGAAAGAAAAAGAAAGAGAGAGAAAGAGAAAGAGAAAGAAAGAGAAAGAGAAAGAAAAAGAAAGAGAAAGAGAAAAAGAAAGAGAAAGAGAAAGAGAAAAAGAAAGAGAAAGAAAAAGAAAGAGAAAGAAAAAGAAAGAGAAAGAAAAAGAAAGAGAAAGAGAAAGAAAGAGAAAGAGAAAGAAAGAGAAAGAGAAAGAGAAAGAAAAAAGAAAGAAAAAAGAAAGAAAAAAGAAAGAAAAAAGAAAGAAAAAAGAAAGAAAAAAGAAAGAAAAAAGAAAGAAAAAAGAAAAAAAAAGAAAAAAAAAGAAAAAGAAAAAAGAAAAAAAAAAGAAAAAAAAAAAAAAAGAAAAAAAAAAAAAGAAAAAAAAAAGAAAAAAGAAAAAAGAAAAAGAAAGAAAAAAGAAAAAGAAAGAAAAAAGAAAAAGAAAAAAAAGAAAAAGGAAAAAGAAAGAAAAAGGAAAAAGAAAGAAAAAGGAAAAAGAAAGAAAAAGGAAAAAGAAAGAAAAAGGAAAAAGAAAGAAAAAGAAAGAAAAAAAGAAAGAAAAAAGAAAGAAAAAAAAAGAAAGAAAAAAAAGAAAGAAAAAAAAGAAAGAAAAAAAAGAAAGAAAAAAAGAAAGAAAAAAAAGAAAGAAAAAAAAGAAAGAAAAAAAAGAAAGAAAAAAAAGAAAGAAAAAAAAGAAAAGAAAAAAAAGAAAAGAAAAAAAAGAAAAGAAAAAAAAGAAAAGAAAAAAAAGAAAAGAAAAGAAAATTACAATAACTCTTTGTCAGACCGTAGAATTATTGATCCTTCCGCATAGGTGTTAGGATAAGATAAACGTTTTGGTCAGATTTACCAAACTTTTGATTAGCATCTCAGAGACAATGTCAGGAAGATGTAATAAGGAAGACAAATATAGAATTGTTACTCTTGTTCAAAGATTTTATTCTCTTGCAACATTTTATAAAGGGCTTGCATTTTTAAAGTGTGCTGGGAAAATAAATTTAACATGGTGCTTAAATTTATCAAATATTTATTCTGAGAAAAGTGAACAATCCTCCAGTGAAACAGAATTAAGAGATACTTTTTAATTTAATCATATATGGGTTAATATCAGCACAGGGACACCTATATTATTGCAGCTGAAAGATGACAAAGATGTCTGTTACTGGATACTTTCTACAGAGTCTTTGTTACACAATATCTATTGACTGATTATTATCTCTCTTATTTGCTCATTACAAATTATATAGGCATTCATTTTGATTTACAACAGACTGAATCTTAACATTGTCTCAAAGATTTTAATTGCTGCCTATATTCATATTTTACTTAGGGGTCCTCTTCTCCATGAAACTTGAGAGATAAGATAGAATTCTGGTGCAATATACAAGTGTTGGACAAAATAATTGGAACATGTGTTAAATTCAAAGAAAATTTATTTAATATGGAGTTGGTCCTCCTTTAGCCTCACAGACAGCTTTACAACATCTGGGAATGGAATCATACAGCTTCTTGACTTCATCCAGAGGAATTTTCACTCATTCTTTCATTAAAACCTTCTCCAGCTCTTTATGACATGACGGTGGAGGATAGTGGCTCCTAACTTGTTACTCCAAAATGCACCACAAATGTTCAATAATATTGATATATGGAGATTGGGGAGGCCACTCTATGTGTTCTAGCTCACTTTCATGCTCTTCATACCAATTCTTAACCACTAGAGTGGTATGTATTGGAGCATTATCATTTTGGAAGATGCAGTCACCATCAGGGAATAAAGTCATGGCCATTGGATGAACATGATCTCCCAAAATGTTAAGGTAATCTTTGCTGTTGATTCTCCCATGCAGGACAACTATTGGACTGAGACTTTTCTATAATATGGCAGCCCAAACTATCACTGTTCTGCCTCCATGCTTCACTGTTGGAAGAAGGCAGTCAGAGTTGTAAGCTTCTTTAGGCTGCCTCCACACATAAACTCACCCTGAAGTTGGGAAAAGAGAAAAACTGGATTTGTTTGAGAATATGACTTGCTTCCATTAGTCTGCAGACCAGGTAGTGAGATCTCTGCACCACTTCAAACTCTTTTGAATGTTGCGAGTGGAGAGAAGAGGTTTCCTCACAGCAGCTCTTCCATGATATGCAGCCTTATGGAGCTCACAGTGAACAGTTTTAGTAAAAAATGAACTATTCAGATAGTTATTCAACTCAGCAGTGACTTTGGCTGCATTTGTCCAATGATTTTTTGCCACATTGCGTTTCAATGCACGTCAGTCCCCGTCAATAAGTTTGCAAGTCCAGCCATGCGAGCTCCAACAATTTGCTCTTTTTTGAACACAGAGAGGTCATGCATTTAGCTTAAATTTTACTAAAAATAAATAAGACAAAGACAGATAAATAAATGTATTTTCAATAGATATAACCTGAAATTATGAAGTTTATTTAAAGTTCTTGATATGTCTTTGAAATATAGGAGTGGATTTTTAAACTGTTCCAATTATTTTGTCCAACCCCTGTATATATAATCTCATCAAAATGTAAATCTGTGCCCTGGTTTTTTTCCCAATCTTACCTTTCCTGAAAGAATTATTACTTTGCCAAGCCAACATACATTACCACAAATATGTTAAAAAATCCAAAGAAAACAGTTAAATCCATGATCTCTTGTTTTTGAAGATGTACAAAGCATACATTCATTTAATAACATGACATAATCTAAACAATATTCCTTAAAGAAACAAACAAGAAAACAAATTTATTGAATATTCCTTGCTTACTTTTTGCCAAACTTTGAATAATGACACCTTGTGTTCTCCACAAGTTTTGACTAACCTCAACCACCTGAACATTCTCAAATTTAAAAGCCTTGATAAATCAATGCCATCCTCACTTTTATTTACAAACATGTGCAACAAAATAAATTCTACATTGCCTTGATAAAGTCCCTCAGAAGATGAAATATGTCAGTTTTTCCCCATCTATCTATCTATATATATATATATATATATATATATATATATAAAATAATAATTATTTTTTTAAAATAGGTTCCCATTGTGACAGAGAAATTACTTTGTTTCAAAACCAAAACTTAAGATAAATTGATTTATTCTATTTATAATACAAATAGTATTATATATTTTAAGTTGGTGGAGTAATGAGAATCAATTTCTTTTTAAGTTTATTCTCAGCATTGCTTAAAAATGGAAATGAACTTCAAATTTTAAGTTTAATTTAAGATTTAAGTTTTGGTTTTGAAACATAGTAATTTGTGTTGCAAGGGAAACATTTTTAAAAAAATAATTGTAATATTATGCTCTACTGTATATTGAGCCCTGTTTTTTTAAAAATAAATGCTAAAGAACTCTGAATTATAAATCTGTTCTTTCCTTTTATTTTATATATATATATATATATATATATATATATATATATATATATATATATATATATATATATATATATATATATATATTGTGATTTAATTACTGCAAACATCCCTATAGAGGTGTTTGAACTTGCTGTTGAAAACCAAGCAAACTGGAGAAACACCTGCTACCGAGGTATAAGTATCTTTGAAAAGAATCATCTCAACCATCTGAGAGAATTAAGAATTAACTCTAAATCTCGGGCTAATACATCAGCACATATGATAATCAAGCCTTCATATGCCCTTTGCGTAGATTTGTTTGCAAATCCCATGCAGGATCGTTGTCTCATATGAAACATAAAATCTGAACTGAAAGACACTCATATATCAAAAACGACGGGAGAATCCATCATATGGTGACAGTCTGTTTCATGCTTGAATGCCATCTCCAGACAATGTGTCTGGTGTGTAGGCTCAACTATTTATATATGTTGGCCAATGGTGCATTAAGGGTAGAAAAGTCTATTGTTTTATCCTAACAGTTATTGGGTAGGTGGTAACAGTTATATTTTAAATTATTCTAGAGGTCACTGAGTAGAAATTATTGTCCATCCAAATACGGTTATTTGTAGCTATTGTATAGTGTTGTTTGTTAACTTTTTCATTATTATTCATTATTAATTCCTTAATTATTTGTTGTTGTTTATTATTATTATTACATTTATTTGCATTCATGTATGTATTTGTAGTTTCTTAATTTGTATATTTTTCCTTATCTGCATTGTATGTCGTACAATATAATTGCATTTTTCATGATGACATTTTACAACGTATTTATTTTTAAATTTTTTAATTAAAAATTTGTTTTTGTGACTGCATTTTGAGATAAGTTCTGATTGTTTATCGAGTAATTTGTATTAGGTTGGTGCAAAAATAATGTCGTTTTCTCACATATGTCACCATTATTTTTGCACCAACCTAATAATAAAAGCTATTTTCTCCCCAGACAGAGTTCGCAGTTTTTGCATTTATTGTTGTAGGTTAATGCTGCTTCCTTATTTTCATATTTTTGGTGTAATTTGTTTTTTGATTTTAATTTCTTATATATGTTTAGGAAGCATTGTACTCTTTGCTTATTTGCTATTTGTATACAATGTTTAGTGTACATAGTTACTCTATTTCAAGGATCCTTCAGTTACTCCTATATATTTTTTCCTTCATTTTTAGGTGATATTATAGTGGCTTGGTATATTATATTTTTTTGGATAACCACATTTGGATCCGCAATTATTTCTACTCAATAGCCTCTAGAATAATTTGGAAGATAACAGTTATTGCCTACTCAATAATTGTTAGGATAATGCAATAGACCTTGCTACCAATAATGCATTATTGACCAGTATATATAGTCAAGCCAACACACATGACCTGAAGATTGTGTTCAAACATGAAACAGACTGTCTCCACTCAGTGTTAACCTCAGTGCCCACTTTTATATTTAATGTTATGGTAATTTACCCACACATGCATGGACTCTCCCAGCTATAAATAGGAGCAAGTACTGCCTTTTGGAGAGAGAAGATATCAACAGTCAGCTCTGACAGTTGGACTGAACATTCTTGTTGTAACACTCATTTGTATATGTTTGTATTACTGTTTCTGTTAATATATTTGTTTAACTCAATTCCTCTCTTTGTGTCTTTATTTCTGGCAAGGCCACAACATTTACATATGCTCTATCTCTGATATTGAGCACTTTTACCCATAAATATAGCCTACCTTATCACATTTATGTGTGTATTTATAACTATCAAGCAATCTTTAATCTATTACTGTTTTTAAATTCATTACTTAAATCCTTAAACATTTGATTGAAAGAAGAGTTTCAGACATTTCTTTCTGCAAAACATTCCGTTTATCTAAATTCATAGCATAATTATTGAGTTATTCAAATATTTTTCCTGGCTTGATATAACCTTACATTAGCAGTCATCTAAATTTTATACGTCATTATAATAAAACAACTTCGGTTCTGAGTTGATTAATTCTGTGAGGAATTTCTGGTATCTTGAACTTGCTGGAATTGCTAACCAGAAAAGGAGAAATCCACAAAGCAATAGAAATGATTAGCTGAAGAAACCACTTCCTATTGAAAAACTCCCCATACCACCTTCATGAACATTTGCTGTATCCCATTTGCAACATGAGAATGTTCATTATTATGCAGCAAAATCACCAATAACCTTACTTGTCAAGAATCTTTTCTATTCCAATGTGGCATTCAAACAAGCCAGTTACTCACAGCTGTGGAAAGGAATATAAAGGAGAGACAGGCCGCCCCCTCAAGGTAAGGCTTCAAGAACACCAGAAAGCTGTAACATGAGGGGAGGTAGAAAACTCAGGCATGGCTGACCACATATGGTGAGAGAAGGGAGATCACTGCCCTCTGTGGGATCATGTTGAGATCATAGACATGGAACATCATTGGAAAATTTGTAAACTTAAGGAATCAGCACATATGCTAGGCCACAAAAATCTCCCGAGCCAACCAAGCATAGAAATAAATACAATATGGGAACCAGTAATAAGGACTGCCAGAGAAAAGCAATGATAATAACAAAGTTGCAATATGAGGTCTGATAAAAACATTTAATGATAACAGAAAAATTGCAATATGAGCACTAGTAAAAATGGTTGCTGAAGACATTAGGTTTATAATACCCAGAAATTCATACCCAGATGTCCTCAAGGACACATGGCACAGTGGATAAAGGTGTTGGTTAGATCCAGTGACAAGACCAAAAGAGTGTGAGTTCAATACCCCTTATTACTGGTTCCCATATTGTATTTATTTCTATAGTTGGTCAGCTCAGGACACTTTTGTGGCTGATGTGCCGATTCCTTAAGTTTACAAATTTCCAATGGTGTTCCCTGTCTATGATCTCAACATGATCTCACAGAGGGAAAATTAACAGGAGATAACTGATAGCTGCACATGGAGCTAGAACAGTCTACCCACATTTGACATTCCAACTACCTGAAGAAGGCCGGAGTGTACAACGACCGAAATGTTGTGATAAATATAGCGACAAAGATGAGGACAATAGTCCGAATAATGTAAATAATGTACATAATACCTCATCTCAGAAATATAGACAGATTTATTTAATCATTCTGATATTTTTGATAGTCTATTTTTTTCAAATGTTATATAATTATTCTTATAACTTTATCAAAATAAGTTTGAGCTTTATATTTTAGAATTATATAATTTACCTTTATATCCTTATTTTTCCTTGATAAAATGTTCTTTGAAGCTTTAAAATAAAAAGTTATTTCACATTTAGACTTTTTCTTAACATCGTTCTGATCTTTCTGCTCACGGGTATTGATTTTTAGTTTAGGATTATATTTTAATAGACTTATTGAGCTTTGCTCTTAAGATCAAAAGTGAATACAGTGTTCAAATGTTTTTTGTATTTGTTCAATCAAGAGTTAAAGTTCTTCAAATAAGTTTTAATAACCTGAAATGAACTGATGTAGCTTTTGAAATGAAAAAAAGATGAAACAAGAATGAATGAAAATGGACGTTTTGTAATGAATTTTTAAAATTCATTTTTCAAAACTGACAGATTGTTTTATTTCGATTATTAATCTAGTGTCGTCATTCTTGAAAAATGGTTGAGTTCTGATGTTTAATTTTGTATTGACAGCAATAATCAATAATCAACACATTTACTTTCTTGTATGAAAGTTTTGAGATTATAAAATGCCAGGATTTGTTGGTGGTTTTATGAATTGAGCATCTTAAAGTACTAACTTTTTTTTTTTTTTTTATTAAAACTTTTCATTACATAAAAGCCAACATTTAATAACAATAAAAATCCTAGCTTGCTGTTAAATATGGATATCTGATTTTTAGGGGTACAAAATAGGGCCATTCTCTACTTTTTACTTATTTACAAGGAATTAAAAGGAGTTGCATAATGATGAGAAAAAGCATTTACTTTACACAACAAGTATCTCTTGTTTAACAAATTTCTTTCCTTATCTATAAAATTAACCACACATTATATTTGATCATTATATCATAAAATTTCAGTTAATAGTGTGTCACTCTCTGGACTTATTTTCCCAGCTTTATATATGCTTGTATGTACCAGTATATGTGTGTATATTTATATGACTCAGACGACCTAACTCTAAGTTGTTTATCTTGGAAGACAGTGGTTCACAATACTAAGAAAGACTTTGATCAAAATTATGTTGAGCATGAAAAAATCGAGAGAAAAAAATAATTAGGTTCTTGGTGTTAATTTCCTTGACAATGTTGCCACATTTGTGCAAAACGGTGTAAACCCTAGCAGGAATAAAATGTTACATCCATGCTGTCCATTGATGGCATTACACAAATCTAATTGAAGCCATCGTATATATATTTTAAACTCACAGCTTGAGAAATAAATCAAGATAATTGGGAGAATAATGCTACTAATTAAAAAAGAGAAAACATTTATGAGAGAGCTAATCTCTTTCAAGAAAACAGGCTCAGTTACACAAAGGTGAAAAGGGGAGCTGCTAGTAGATACAGACAACATACTTTTTATGTTTGATACTTGTAGCCATGTCTACCTCTCTAAAGCTCACCTGATCAACTATTTGCATAACCATCCAAGGCCATCAACTGGCCACACACAGCTAATTTCTCTAGATTTATCCTGCCTAATTTGAAATATAGAAATAGATTTAGATTTGTTAGATATGTAAAATCTTACAATGTCAGTATACAATCCAGTAGAGTTTATGTTGTATGTGTGGAAAAAAAAAGTTTGAATTTCTGCAGGGTTCAAGCATCATTGTAGCTCATACAATTTATAGATCACTTGGACATATTTCACTGGTTTATTTTATTCATATTTTTACTAACATATTTATTTTTAAATTTGTAGCATAGTAATTTTTTTTCCATATATTTTTAATATAATAAATGTATTTTTATGATGCATATGCATGATTTAGTGGAAAATTAATGTAACAGTGTAAATGGTCAAGGCAATAGTTGTTTTACTTTAAATGTTAATGCATTAGAAAGAGTCATAGTCAGTCAACAATGGCAAACACAAGCCCCCACTCTACAAATAGATAAATAGTACATGAGAGACAGTGGTTGTTCTGGCATTTAAAAAAATTAATAATATATTTCCTTTTTTTATTGCTGATGATTTCTTAGCTTAAAAATTGTAGAGTAATTTCTTTGCTAATATCTATCAAAATCTGGAACAAAGCCATATACACAGATAATGATAATGTTTTAGCAGTAAGGAAAACAATGGCATAGTTATCTCCCTTTGCCACAGACAAGTGGTAGCATATATAATGACTCAATGCATAAAGAATGATGAATTTGCTAGCAAACTATTGTTCATCACTGTCTACTTATTTTAAGAACATAAAATAAATAAACCTTTGTGAATTCA
This sequence comes from Acanthosepion lycidas, assembly GCA_963932145.1. Lineage (NCBI taxonomy): Eukaryota > Metazoa > Mollusca > Cephalopoda > Sepiida > Sepiidae > Acanthosepion > Acanthosepion lycidas. The sequence goes on from OZ010582.1 coordinate 24,089,308, forward strand.
AGTAGTGATCACACATTTCTTTTTTATGTTAAAAGAACAGCATGTCTATTATAAATGTGTTATTTTTGGAAAGAAATTAATATATCAAAGTTCATTGAGGTACACTATATACTTAATGTTTTGAAAAGATTTTTTTGTCAAAGAAATAAGGAGTCAACTTACATTCATTTGTAATCTGTACTTGGTGGAATACTTAGCTTCTGGCATAAAAATTATTCACCATGCAACAAAAAATCTGTCTTATCTACAAAATTTTACCAGACATTTTTATCAATGCTAAAAATACAACACCAAAGAGTGGATCACCGACATCCACAGGAATTCTTTTCACATGTGGATGCATGCATGATCAACACATGGGATTAAAAGTATAAATAATGGGCCAATCAAACTGACCAAATTTATTTCTCAGGAACCTTAATCTTGAGCCCCTGAGATAAGATAAAAAGCTGAAGCTGGCAACTCAAAATCAGTAGTCACTGTTGCCAAAGGATTGACCCATTGCTTGTTGACAATCAAAGAAATACCATTCTGAGCTAATAACATTTGTTGACTCCCAGCAAGATACAGAGAAGTAATATTACTGTTCTTTTGCTTTAAATGTATTCTCTATATATAGGATTCCATAAAATACTATCCTAATTGACTTAATATTTGAATGGAAATTCATATTTTGACTGAAACTTACGTTTCACTATAAAGTGCTATAACAATAGCAGATATTTTTCTTTTTCCTCCAATTTCACTAATACTTCATTTATAGGATGTAAGGGATTGCAAGGATAAATAAGGTGCTTATCTCCTTTTGGTGGAGACAAGTAATGTGGGTCACATGGTGGCCACTTAGTGACATCTCTCCATACAGTGCTGAAAATGCCAGTCATTTTTCAGTTCATTTACAACAATCAAATGGTAAGGTTGCTTTCTTTAGCTCAGTTCTCCAATCTGCCTCCCTAGATGCTTACAAGTCCATGGTGGTGTTTCCCATTGGGAATATTTCTTTCCCAGATATAGAATGAAACTCCAGCTTGCAGTCCTCCATTTGGTAAAGCCCAAGACTTGCTCTTTCTTGTCTGTGGAATATGTCCTCCCCTGGGACATAGTAGATGAATCCAGAATATTTGAATCGCGAGTCCTAAACATGGTCTCTCCAGATGCAGGAGTATCTCCATATTATATGTAAAACTCTTCCATCTGTTTACACTTTTCTTTGTTGTGTAGATATATATGATATATTATTTTCTATGTGGGACATGTGTATAACTGTATATATAGTTTTGTATATGTCTTCGTATTATAAAAGTTTCTCTGAGAACAAAACATGTTTCTCATTCTTTTTCCTTTCAGCCATTCTGTTCTGTCCCATCTGTAACCTACAGTGTTATTATATCACAGATATAATAATGCTCATAATGGGGAAATAGAAATGGTAAAATAAATCATTCTTCTCTAGATCTTCTTCTCATTACAGCATTTTTAGAAAAGAAGTTTATAAAATGTCTTAAATTCTTTGTTGCCTTAACTTTGATTCTATGAATCGAAAAAAAAAATTGATTCACAAATTTTTCTTAAGAACTGTCTGTATTTTCTTGTTTTGTAGGATTTTTTTCCAAAATAATTCAAAATTTACTGTCAAAAGTTACTATTCTATTTGATTTAATTTTGTTTATTGTTTTAAAAAATTTCAAGTCTGAATTGGGCTATATCAGTGATGCTATGGATTATATGAATATATGCACTATTTTGAAAATGTATAAATATATACAAAAATTTGATTGTAGTTGCTGAAGATAGTAGATAATAGGTAAAAAAAAAAAAAAAAAGACATGGAATGTGTTTAAAGTTTCTGAAAAAACAATTTCATACATAAAATTTTGTATCTGTCTATATTTCTGAGATGAGGTATTATGTATACTATTTACATTATTTGGATTATTGTCTTCATCTTTGTCAACATATTTCTTACAACGTTTTGATTTTTGTATGCCCCGGCCTTTTTCAGGTAGTTGGAATGTCGAACTGAACCCTTTATTTCACTCGCTGGGGTAGACTGTTCTAGTTCCATGTGCCATGTTTAATGGATGTCAGTTATCAGTTATCTCCTGTTAATTCCCCTTTGAAAGTTCTCCACTGCCTTAACCAGGTATTCAACTCACACTCTTTGGGTCCTGTTAGTTAGATCTAGTAACAGGACCCAAAGAGTGTGAGTTCAATACCTCGTTAAGGCAATGGAAAACTTTCAAAGGGGAATTAACAGGAGATAACTGGTAACTGACATCCAATAAATTGCTAGATTTGATCATTCTATTCTAATAGTTTCTTTGCTCACACTTCTCACTTGTAAAACTCTTGGTTTTTTGCTTTCCTCTCAACAATGATCTCCGAAAATTTAAATGCAGCATCAATTATCATCTTTTGTCTTTTTTAATCCAGTTTTTTTTATTGTCTTTTCTACTCAATGATGTTTTCTTTAATTCTTTCACTTTCAGTAACCCTTTGAATCTTAGTGGCTTTATTGCTTTGTTCGGGTTAAAAGGAAAAAATAAAGGTCATGATAATAAACATGAATCTGTGGAGAGCCATGATCATTATATTTTGAAAGAAAATGGCTTTAAAAGAAAAAAAAACAAACTGTTTTCCTTTTAAATTATAACACAGAATTTTATGAGATCAATTTATATTAAAATTACATTACTTACATGTTCCATCACTTCAGCATTGATATTGGCAGGGCTGTTGAATTCATATGGTAACAGTTGAAGCCTGATAGCATCCTGGCTCATTGAACGAATGAAATAGGAGATATCCAATTGAGGATTCACTTGATGACAAACTTTTAATAAGTCATCAAACCTTCTATGACGTTCAGTTGCCTACAAGAAAAAAAAAATAGAAATAAAATTAGGTAATAAAAAAAAAACTATTAAAGTAATCTAAATTTACATTATATAAAATAATTCACGTTAGTATTTTTTATATTTGCTATTTCATGCATTGTAGTCAGGGCATCGGGGAATAATGAATACCAGTTTGGAGCAAGAAATCAAAGAGCCAAGTTTGAATTCCAGTCAAGTTTGTTAGATTCACTTACATGCAAATATCCTTGTGAAAGATATGAATCCATCTCTTCTTTTCCCAGCTCTGGGATTATGGATAAATAGCAGGACAGACTGGATAATGTAGCCTTGGGTGGCAAACAGTTTAAGGACAGCTCTAAATTCAAAACCTCCAACTATAGATTAAATAACTTCACCAAGCTGACATTGGCCAAGCATGGTGTGTGGATGGCTACACCCCTGAAAGACATGGTCAATCATGGAGGGGTTCCTCCAAAGGTGTGAGAAGGCCTTGGATCTGGATCTGTTCCATTGAGCTTTCATCCCTGGTCCCTAGTGTAAATAAGGTTAAAACTGAGATTTCCATACAGGAAACATTTTGCATGTATTGTTCAAGCAGTTAGCATTATTGTCAGTTGAAATTTATAAAATTTTTTTCTTAAATCAGTTTTTCATAAAATTAGATTTCTCATGTCCACTAATTGTTATTGCTCTTTCTAGTACAGATGGAAGTTTCCTTCCTAAGTAATGGTTTTTGTCGGTGTAAAAAGTTTAATAATTTGATTGTATCATTATTTTCTATTTTTATATGTAGTAACCATTTTAGTTGTAGTTGCTGTTAGAGGTTTTCAGGTGATGCGGATTTGTTATTTGGTAAAGCTCTTTGTTTGGAATTCTGGAGTATCAGTCTATAGAGTCTGAAGAAAGATCAGTCAGTCAGTTATATGCCATGCATGCATAGGTGATCATTTATCTTTCAATACATGACTGTCGAGGAAGATTTTTTCCTGCAGTAGGTTGCCATTTCTTTCTGTGGTAGACCAGTTGCCATTCAAGTTGATAGAACCCGGTTTGTCCTGCTATTTACTCATAGCTGGGGGAAGAAGAAGAAGATTCATACATGTCCTAAGGTCATTAGCACATAATTGAATGTAATGGATTCGACTGGAATTCGAACTTGACTCTCTGATTCCTCAATCTGAGCTGCTATCCATTACTCCACCGTGCCTCCCTTTGAAGAAGGATAGTTTTTTTTAAAGCTTAAAGGATTCATTTTGATGTAATGGAATAATCTGTTACCCCCATGAGTGACTACGCTATAGGTAGTATCTGCCTATAATTATCCAAAATGCAATAGGGTATAGGAGACTTGCTGGGATCTGTTGAGTATGACTCAGAATTATGCAAGAACTACCGACCTTCCAATAGCAGCACTCACTACTGTATTGACTTGTTATGACCGTATAATTGTATATATAATTGTTACCTTTATTCTTATTGTACTGGTTTCTACAATAAACCTTTGCTTATTTATCCACTTTGTCAAGATTATATTCTTATTAGCATGGAATATAACACATTTTTAATCACTGATATGAGAAAATGGCTGTATGAGTTGGATGCCATGCATGACATCCCTATGATAGTTTGATTTGTGTGTTTTACAGCATATCAAACTTAGTGGGTTATTTAATAGCCACAATTTTTTATTGCTGGCAATGTTTTTCTTCAAAAATCTGTTTCTGAGAATATTTTTCCTTCAAGAAATCTAAAGCTGGTAATATTTTTTTTTTCTTTTCAAAAAAATGTATTGCTGGTATTTTTTTATTTTTTTAAGTATTGCTGATAATTTTTCCTTCAAAAATTGTTGGTAATATTTTTTTTTTTTTAAGTATTTGTGGTATTAAAACCTATTTTTACACAAGTTTGGGTGTTAACTATTTGCCCATAGCTGGGGCCCTAACATGTGCTACTACCCCTGGTCAGGGTGGACCTGGGAACACCAGCAATTAAGAGGTGGTTCCACACTCCTCAAAACCTTCTGATTAGAGGCCTTGCTGTGTGGAAGTAGTTTATCATCTTACTCAGGACACGGATCTAGTTTAGCATCATACCCAGGATGAAGTTTTTAGAACATGACTAAAGTTCTCAAGCTAGTATTTTGGTTCTATAATATTAACATAGATAAAATAAACCTTCTAAAATTAAGATTGTGTTTAATGGTCCTACAACTATGTGTACACATGCACGCACACATATATAATAATCAGGATGAAAAATAAAATAAATAACAATTCAAATGCTGGAGTTTATCAAATAAAATGTATACAGTGCAATAACATGAATGTTGAGGAGACTTCCCGTGATCTAAAGATCCACATCCAGGTACAAAAGAGATTTGTGTTTAGATAAACATTCAAATTCATTCATATTATACCACAACAACAGAGGATATCTCTTTAATTTCACCAATGCCAACCTTATCAAAAAAAGAACATAACTCTTTAAAGAGAAAATATTATAAAAATATATTTGTAGCAATATTGCCAACTATTAACACACATTTAAAATCTACATTACATCATTATTTTTCTACAGATCTATTATTCATGAATCTAACTTATCTCTTCTGAATACATAAAAATCAATCAGTGTAACCCGGATATAAGAGAGATTTTCTCTGGTCCCAAATTAGAGCCTGTGTTAATGTATATAAAATAGACCAAACCCGGATATAAGAGACTTCTTCTCCGGTCCTGACAACTCTCTTATATCCGGGTTACACTATATATACAAAATATATAGATATACTCTAATGAAAAATTGTTCAAAATATCCTGCAGTGTCTCACTAATCTTTACATACTTTAACATCCTATTTCAATATTATCTGTTACTTCCTTACACATGACACATATCCAATCAAAACATGCTACTGCTTCTTACTTTTACACACTTTAGTATTGAGAATGTTTGCCACACTTATTTAAATATTATCTATCACTTCAATACAAGTGACACGTATCTAAGCAATGAAATAGCCTAAGACAATATACAAGTAATCTGCGTCTCTTTGTTTTTAATAATTTTTTATCATTTCTATCTTGATCGCTGATGAAGCTTTAATAAAGTGAAATATGTTAGATTAAGATCTGTTTCCTATTTGTTCATTTTCCTATCATTTTGTTGGATTCCTATCCAACCTCTCTCTCTCTCTCTCTGTATACATATATATATATATATATGTTGTTGAGATCTCATCAATTTGTAGTTGTTTTGGTTAGATGTAACTGTAAATTCTGTGCTAACAGTTTCTTTTCTTGGACTTCTCAAATGGGGAACTCTTTCCCATCGCTCTGCTTTCCAGCTAACTTTAATCTACTGTCATCCTGATAACTCTTTTCTCTTCCCAATCAATATTGTTTCTGTTTATAATTCTTCCCCACCCTGAAACCCCTTGTGTCTTAGTGTCCTTTCTGGCTTGCATGGGATGATCTCAATGAAAATTATATATATATATATATATATATATATATATATATATATATATATGAAGAAATATACTCTTAAAGTGTGCTATATTTATGGGATAGAGTGCTCAATATCAGAGATAGTGTGTGTGTATGGCCTGATGATTGTGTCTACCATAAAACAGCCTGTTGCATCTAAGTGTTGACTTCAATGTTCACTTTCATATTTATATAAAAGTAATTAAACCTAAAGAGCCAGATAAACCTACCTTTAGGTTTAATTAGGTTTGCTCTACTTAGCGTATTGAGCAATTTACTTAGTTATTTTATTTACTTGTATCGAGGTTTTTTTTTTCTTTGGACTTTGAACTTGTATGCTAGACGACTGTCTTTGGCTGACGTACATGTTCTCTGTTTTTTCTTTTTTTGTATCTTTTTTTCCCTTGAGTATTGGTCTGTTTATTTACATATCAAAGTACCCAGTGTTTTCCGGATGAGTATAATTTCTTATATTTATAAGATTAGTACTATTATTTATATAAAAGTATGTATTTTACATATCATATATATATAACCCATACAGACACTTGTAAATATATGCACTTGGAGAGTAAAAAAAAATGATACATGCATACATTATGCTCATTATCTTAATTTATATTGTACATGCCTCATTGGTAGAGTATTGGTAAGCAATGTGTTATCACAGACTATACTTAAATATATCTTTTTTGTTATTTTTACCACATTGTTGGTGAATTTTAGTTGCCAACTATTAAGTTGGATTACAGACAATTGGTCCAAAGAGAAAATGGAAACAAAAAGGTCATTTATAAACATCAGAAAAAGACATTGAAATTTCTCAGGCACATAATGAGGAAAGAGGACTTGGAAAATTTGATACTCACAGGACAGATTCAAGGCAAGAAGAAAAGGGGAAAACACTGCATAAACTACTTAGCAAGCTTAAGTAAATGAATGGCAGAACAAGGTTTAGGAGAGATAACAAAAAGACAAAATTTATTAAGAGGTACAAAGAATAGGAAATTGTAGAAAGCCATGATTGCCTACGTTCCAAAGGGACATAGCACACAGAAGAAGAAGGACAAACTATTATACCTAAGACCTGACCTACTGTATTACCATTGTTAGCTGTTATATATTCTGGCTTTGTTTAGTGGTACAACTTAATTCCTTTATAGACAAATTATTTTCTACTTTGAATCTTTTTATATTGCTACTTGTATTCTGAGCTGTTACCCTTGGTACACAGAATAAGCTGATAAGCACATCATATACTCAGGAATTCTTCCTCATAGGCACATCAAGTGAAGAGACATTTGCACTACCTGAGATGCATACTGAGCAACACCTGGAAAGACAAAATCACTCACACTTCAATTCTTGAAAGATCACAGCTCTTCCCAGCATGTACTCTCTTGTGAGGCAGTGACATCTCCATTGGCTGTAACATGTGTGAAATATTCTGAAGGACATTCTCTATGCAGAAGTTTCTAATGGAAAGACAGAAACTGACCACCCAAAACTTTGATTTAAGTTTTAAATCAAGACCTGATATCATTTAATATAAACCTGGAAAAACACTGCTCAACATCTTCAATGGCATCAATCAATTTGTGGTCAGCTGTTGATATATGAGACTAACTTGGCTCATCAAAGAGAGGCCAAGAGAACAAAGAGGAAGTACTAACAGTGGGAGGCCACAACCATTTTATTAACAGAATTTACTGTGGATACTGACTTGTTAATAAAATTGATCAAAATACTTACGGACAGTTAAAATGAACGAATACAAAAGTGGAGGAAGGTGTTTGTGAATGAACTGAAGTTCATAAAAGAGAATTGTTGGTTCCAAACTAGATAAGAATGACTGCAAAAACATCTCATTCCTCAAATTTATCGACAAAACTTACAAATGCATGCTGGGATTCTTCCTAGATAATAAAATAGTCCAAGTCTTGGTCTCAGCTGCCATATTTCTGTTCTTTCTTGTCTTGAAGTTAGAACACTGCAATAGCTTGTTTGTATCCCTTTTGTGTTTTAACTCCATTCTTAATTTGTGAACCTTTAACCTTATTACTGTTGCTTTGCATACTTTTGTTTTACATATATTGCTTGCTCAATATTATTTTTGCTCTGTTCTTTCTCTTATTGTTTATTGGGAACTATGTTAATTCTGTTTGTTGCGTATTTCTTCCAATTACATTTAACCATAGGCAATTACTCTACAAGAAAGAAAGATTAAAAGGAAGTAAAAGTATAAGTGCTGGAATCCTAATTAATGTGTAAAATGTGTGATAGAGTGAATAGTAGAAGGAGGCAGTTATATTACCTATCTGTATCTCATTGTGGCCATCAATATTCTTGAGACAGGTCTGAACATGCAAGTGTGGCTATGGTTGTCTCTCACACATTGGACTTTGCAGCCATATAAGATACTGCATCAGAGTCCAATTCTCTAGCATCGAATATCAACGACCTTCCAAATCTGTGATGCCAATGATGCACTAGTTCTGGATTCTTAGTTATAATGTTATGGTTGTCAGTGGTTAATTCATAAATCTTGGATGCATGGGTAGTGTAATGGATAGTGACTTAGAATTAAAAATCAAAGAGCTGAGTTCAAATTTCAGTCAGGCTCATTAAATTTACCCATGCATCCTTGAGAAAGTTATGAGTCCATCACCTCCTCTCACCTATGGGTTAAATAGGAGGACATATCTGGAAATATCAGTTCACTTGCAAAAAGAAAATTATTCTTTCAATCTAAAATATGTTTAAGCTTTATATTAAATAACTCACAAGAGGATTGATAATATGTTAGAAAAACAAATTTATCTGTTATTCTATTTCAGAGACGAAGATTCTCATAGAAACTGACAGAAAACAAATAAGTGCACGAATAATAATTGAAAAAAAATATATATTTAGAGAGTCCTATCTGAAAACCTAATAATTATAAGCACTGAATGAAATATGCAATCGTTTTTAATAACTTGGGTAAATACATGTTTGTATATTATTCAACATCATTCACTATACACCAGTGATTAAATAAAACCTAACCTAAACAAACTTGAGGGTAGTCAGCTGATCATTCTATCTTAGAGATTTTAAAATGGTGTGTCGTAGCAATTCAGTGTAATTAATTAACCATTCTTTCTGGGCACTGAGATTTCAGGCCTATCCAGCTTAATAAATACAGGAATATTGAAAGCTGTATTTTTAACACTGTGTACCATTTTCATTCATGACATAGGTGATCATGGCTCTCCCAAACTTTCATTGCTTTAATTCTTTCAAGCTTTACAACTCCTTTGTTTCTTTGCTACTTATTCGGATTGCCAATTATTCAAACTTGTCAAGTAGGTTACTTGATATTTTCCAATGATTCTTTTGCTATCCTTGTAACTTGCTAAATTCTCCAAGCCTTCTTTCCATATTATAGATTCCAGAAATTTAATCTATTTCTGATTGTTAGTAACATATTCTCTTTCATTCTTATTCTCCTTCAAAAACTTCATTTTTCAAATAGATGACCATAAACATCAAGTAAAATATGCTTTCTGATATAAATTTAGACCAAAGGAAAACAAAACAGTTCAAAAGAATGAAAAAAAACCAAAACTGTCTTTGAATCTCAGATTTTCTCTAAGAACCTACTAGATGAAAAGTACTAATCATTGTTACTAGGTTAGAAAATATGAACAATAGCATTTATCTATAGCAGCCATTGCACTTAAAATTATAATACATTATAGCTAGACTTGTATATATCTGAAATTCTATACATTTGCTCATTTGTCAGTTTCTTTGAAATTTATCCACAAAAATCAACATAAATTGACCATGAAATGTAAAATGAAAATTTGGTTTGGTTTGTTTTACAGCATATCAATCTTAATGGGTTATTTAATGCTGACAAAATTTTTATTGCTGGTAATATTTTGTGTTGTCAAAAATCTATTTCTGGTAATATTTTTTCTTCAAAAATGTATTGCTGATAATTTTTTTTTTAAAAATGTAGTGCTAGTAATATTTATTTTTTTAAAAACATTGTTGGTAATATTTTTTTTTTCAAAAATGTATTGCTGGTAATAGTTTTTTTTGTTTTTTTTTATAAAACAAATTTATTGCTGCTAATAATTTTTTAAAGTATTTCTGATATTTTTACACTTTCATAGTGGTTTTTACCTGAGTTCCATGGTTAACTATTTGCCCATAGTTGGGACTTAAACAGGTGCTACCACCCCAGGTCAGGGTGGATATGGGAACACCAGCAATTAAGAGGTGGTTCCACACTTCTCAAAACCTCCTGATCAGAGGTTTTACTGCTGGACGTAGTTTATCATCTTACCCAGGACAGGGGAAAAAGAAAACTCAAATTGATTAATATATACCACATATTATGTGACTTTTGAAGACCTAATTTTGAAGCTAATTTTAAGGGGGTTGCATCATACACAAGATATAAAATTAGCATATGTTCTGCTGGCCCTGATACACTATTAACCAGACTATATATCCATTAACTGTAGTCAAAAGCTGTATTTAAAATAAACATGATTTTGATAAAACTAATGTTTTATTTAACTCTATCCAATAATAATGCATGTAATATTCACATATTAATATTGTATTATAAAATGCAAACAGAGAATATGCATCTTTTCCTCTGTTCATGTTTATAAGATATTTAGCTGTTTCTTGTTTGTTTGTTTATTGTTGTATGTGTTTATGCAACAACAAGTATAATGTTACTAATGATACTTTTATCCTTCTCTTACTTGTTTTAACTTATTTAACTAAAAGACTGGATAAAGAGATAGAGTTGATATAATGGAATAAGCATACACCTGAGTTCCCTCTCACTGGAACATGATTGGCTGATGTCCGTCATAAATACAGACGGACATGTAGGTACGACAGAGTTTAAGTCTATGATGATGCCCATTGGACTAAGCCATTGGCTATCCTATTGGTCTACACCTATTACCTGCGACTATGACGAGTACCAGTCGATGACTGTTACCGTGTACTACTTGGTTACAGTAGCCAAAACCACTTAGCTACTTCAAACAAATATATCCCTTTCCGGGACCTATCAAGAGTGAAAGAGGTTAGTCTATTTTAAATTGGTCTCTCAAAAAAGTAACTTGCATGATACATGATAAAATCATTTTTTATAAGTGAAAATTTGGGGGTTGCATGATACTCTAGAACGCATGTTACACGAGTATATATGGTAAGTAGATTTTGGCAAAAGGTTCTTGAGCTGAGTACCTGTTGATTTTACTTTTATTAGAGGAAACCTTTTCAACTACATATGTCAAATAAATGATTGTCATATGTTGGTGAGAACAGGCAGAATGTAAATTCAGCTAATACATATTTCTATTTCTGGAAAGACTGATAAAATTACTTTTGTTCCTCTTTTACTTAAATGGCCAGTTTAAGGTTTTAAAATATTAGCAAAAAGAAAAACATTTATGGGTCAGAAATACCAAATATTATATAATCATAAAATAATCAGATGAAATTCTGTTTCTGTGCATAATTGTATTATTCTATGTGAACAACTATAGCAATAGCAATCAAAACATGGGCAGCAGCAGCAGTCAAAACATGACAGCCAGCAGCAGCAGCAGTCAAAACATGACAGCCAGCAGCAGCAGCAGTCAAAACATGACAGCCAGCAGCAGCAGCAGTAAAAACATGACAGCCAGCAGCAGCAGCAGTAAAAACATGACAGCCAGCAGCAGCAGCAGTAAAAACATGACAGCCAGCAGCAGCAGTTGCAATTTAATCAGCAGCCAGGTTAAGCTTAAGTCTCTGTGTCTACTACAGCAAATTGTCCTTGAGGATGAAAGCATTGGTTTATGAATTTTGGTAACATTGTGGCTGTGAGTTCAATTTTGGGGTTGAGCAGTGTGTACTTGCACTCAGTGGAAATTGGAAAGCAATAACTGAATAGTACTAAATGAAATAAGAACTACATAATATCGTTAGATATGAGCAGTGGAATGAAAACAGTCGACCCTAATGGATTAAATAAAGGGCTCAGTTCAGAGCCCCCTGTAGATTATCGAGATCAATATATGCCCGAGGAAGGTTGGATGATAACAAATTGGACAACAGTCCAAATATAAATAGTGTTTTACCTGCTCCTTGCTAAAAATAACTATGGTTAAACAAAATACACACCTGGTTTGTACATCTAGCCCATTTAAAACTTATTTTATGCAACATGTCCCTTCAGAATGTGACAATTCATAATTTTTGTTGCTCTAAGTAACTTGTATAAGTTCACTCTACAGAAAATATTGGTACCATGTAAACCAGTGCTACCTGCTGCATGATTAGGTGGTTTTTCTGGTGAGGATAGTGAACAGATATCCAACAGGACTTGTTAAAGGGCAGATGAACATTCTTGTAGGGTCAAGAACAATGGGGTAGACTGGGTTCCATAGCTAGGTATATAGTCTGTGCAGTGAAGACACAGCATCACTGGGATTCTTAGACTAAAGTCAACAGCCCGAGTGGAAGTTTCCTTCAATGGGATCAACAGCTATGTGTCTGTAACTAAGCTGAGGTTTTCAAGTTTGCTAACATCAGCTGTGGTTTAACATGAAAAGGGACAGGTCAGGTTTACTTGCCCAAGACATGCTATGTATGAGTGAATGTCTTTCTGGCTTTCAGCTAAACAACAATCCTACAACCACATTTGTTCATGGAATGGATAATGAGGAAATATCTTTTGACTCTTTAGCCATCACTCTTTGTCTTGCCAACCAGTTACACACATTCATTAGGCAGGTAGCTTGTTGTTTCACTTTGCTTCTCTTTCATTCAGTATTTCTGTGAGTATGACATTTTTGAATGCTTTCTATCTTCATTTATGCTTCTCAGAAATTTCAACCTTGTCTTTCTGACTGTAATTCTAAGTGTCCTTATAATTGCTATTTCATTAAACTTCTTTGTTGCTCCCATATTTAGTGTATGGTATTTTTGCAGTCATATAAAATAATTCAGAGTGGCTCCTAAAGTTTCCCCAAGATGTTTTCGAATAGAGAATCTTTAAGATATAATATTAAGTGAAAGGTTTTTAAAAGCATCTTCACATCTAAAAATAGTTTTATAATTGAGCAAGTTAATGCTTCATAATATCAAATACAGAAACTAATTTCATAATATCAAATATGGAAACTAACGTACTTGATGTCATATAAGACACATGGGTGTATAAGACGCATCCCAATTTTAGTAGAGCAAACCAAGAAAAACATTAATTAGTAAAATTAATGAATCTACATATGGCATATAAAATGCAGGGGAATCTTAAAAGATATTTTCAGTAAAAAATGTGCCTTATATGCCATCAGATATGGTAATTTAAATGATTGGTCAAAGCACAAAAACATACAATGAATAAAATGGTGAAATATGTTGATTGCTTAATATGGGACATAAATATTGAGATAACTGATCAACTAATTTCTAATAGATTTACAAGTAAATTAACAACATTTGATACAGAATGACTTCATTTGTAATACAGTTGCAAGCTCCATTTTGTATGAATCAGTCTTGAAGAAAATTGTATCCTTTAGTATAAACACTTATCCTAGTAAAATGTAAGAAGTCATGTTACCACATCAACACCTGCACCATAAAAGAATAACAATTTCATATATTATTTACATGCATAGTATTATTGTCATATTTGTTTTTATTATCATAAACTTTCAGTGTTGCACTATCAGGCTTTCCTCAGGGGCTTATTAATCTAGGTAATCCACAGAGAATTTCAAACTGAAGTTTTATTTAATCTGTGAGAATAGATTGTTCTCATTCCACTGACTATATCTAAGGATATCTCATCTAACTCTTAGTACTGCACAGGTATTGCTTAGCCTGATTCCACTGATAAAGTCTGGAGAGCACAATGGCCAGAAACATTGTGATAATGACATCAAAGATGAGTACAATAGTCGGCATGCAAATAATAGAATAATAATTCCTTATCCCAGAAATTCAGCCAGAAGGTTTTATGAAGTGAAATAATTCATGAAAATATGATTGGAAAATATGATTGGCTAATATGTCCCCAACATGTGCAGGTAGTGTAACAGTTATTGGTGCAGAAAATGGAATTGATGAGCAGATTTTAAATTCAGGCCTCCTCTGTTATGTTCATTTTGCACTAATACTCTTGAGAAGGGTATGAATCCATCTATTTTCTTTCTAGCATTTTGTGGCTGTTGTAATTGTTCAAAGGTTCATCACACTCCACATGTGAAATTACCTGACCTCTACATGCACACTGCCTGCATTGTATATTCACTATTTATAGTCAACTAATGTACCTAAGAGATGAGAATTAGTTAATACAATTACTGCTGTTCAGCTGCATCAATAGTGCCATCTGTTCTAATCAGTCCATTTTACCCCAAATGCTAGTTCAGCTATACAGAGTCTTTTGCACTGTTGGCTCATGATCTATGTTATCAGAAGATAGTTTGATAATGGCATGATAATTGACTGGGAGTAGATGAAAAAGCTCTAGAGCATATATGTCCCTTAACTCCACAAGCTGTAGCAAAAATAAAAAGCTGTTACGCCGACTGTCAACTTTACAATTTTTAAGCCAAATGTTGTTGTTGCAATTGTCCACACTGACAAAAGTTCATGATGTCACATTTGCAAAGTTTTCCATCTTACTGAAATAACAATCACAACACTGCCTGCATTCTCTATTCAGTGCCTATAGTCATCTAATGTATCTAAGACATAAAATTAATCAGCACAATTATTGCTTTACTATCTTTCCGAATAAGTCATGATAATTTACAGATAATAAAGTAAAGGAATATATACAGAGTCGTGATCACCTACAACCTGAAACAAGAGGATATTTTATATATATATATATATATATATATATATATATATACACTCACTAACTAATGAGCCAAATGATAACACACACCCGTAGTAATATATACGCTTACACACATCATACTTACTCACTCCCCAAGAACCAAATAACACACACAAACTTAACAGAGACACATCCTTATTCCAGGAACCAATAAAACTGTCAAAATGACCAAGGGAATTCAGAGCAGCATGAATCCATCTAGCTCTTATCTCAAATAATTTAAAAGAGACTGTTTGACCAACACAAAGACTGATCAAAATTCATATTAAAAAAAATAAAAAAAAAACAAATGAAAACGACAGACAAAAGTTCATTTTCTCCATCAAGACATTCATTTCTGTAGTTCACTGCTACCAGCAAGCAGAAAATTATTTTTTTCCTGTTGGCCGAAACTAGTCAAGGAATCTAAATGAAATAATAAAAACGAAGGAATATTAATATACAATGCAGTGTGTCTGAAGATTTTAATTTTTTAATATTTTTTATTGCTCAAAAAAAAAAAAAAAAAAAAAATATATATATATATATATATATATATTAGTTGGTGACTATATGAACTAGCCCATTACTATAAAGGGCAAAAGGTCAGAGGTAAAACTGGTAGCTCTTTGGAGTCTGGTGGTTGCTGTCTGGCTTGCTACTGACAAGACCTGTCTTCGGAAAGAGGGTGACACACTCAGGGCTCTATCATGGATGGAGACTTGACTGAGAAAACAGATAAGAATTGTACCTGATCCTGCAAAAGCATGAGCAGGGTAAATTTTGACCAATGGCCCAAGTGGAAATGTTGAGTTTCCTGCAGAAAACTCAACCTTGTGTCACATCTCATCTCAGTTTGGGGTACTGGGTAAAGTTTGGAGTCAGTCTTCAGACCAATACAATACAGGCATCAGAACAAGTAGCCAAAGTGAATCCTTATATAAAGTATGTTATATAAGTGTGTGTTATAACAACAGCTATAGAATAGTAGCATTATAATAGTGATGATGAAGGATTCAAAACTCAAAATTTATAACCACTGTGTTGAGGAATTGAAACTCTTATGATTTATAACAGCAATGAGGATCAAGTACTGATAAGAGTTGTAATGGGAGTTACAAGAATTTCAACCAAATTGGTCAGGAAAAAAAAAAATTCTTGAAAATATGCAGAAGATTTTGGTTTCCATAGTCAAAATCCAACAAAAACAATAGGAAACAGTAACAACAACAAAATTAACAGTTGTGAAAAGTACAAAAAGAGCAACAGGAGTTGTTAGATATAATTCTGAAGAAAACAATAAATTCTTCAATGTCTCTTATGTGAGACACTATCCAAAACACTATATTAGAATTTATACACAATCCTGATGAAGGACTGATTTTTCTGCATATTTTCATGGATATGAACAAATATTCAGTCAGAAATGCATCAGTTGGGAATATGCGACAAAAACAAAATTGTTTTTGAGGAAAATAGCTCTGATAAATTATGAAAAATACTGCAATTGCATTTTACTGAGAAAACCCAGTGAAATTAGGTTTGAAAAGAGAACTCTTGTCACTAAAGATTTTCATCAGAATGTGTACCGACACGGTACACGTTCTGATGAAAATCTTTAGTGACAAGAGCTCTCTTTTGAATCTAACCAAAAAGAGAACAAAAACCTTATCATGTATGCTGGTATCATCAATAAAGAATGCGAAAGGTTTAAAAGTAAATTAAATGAATTCAGATATATTCAAAGGATTAATTTTTATGCAAGGTTTAATAGCTAAAATGATGCTGAAATACAAGCAAAGATTTTAACAAAAATTGAACAACATAATATTACACCACAAGAAATAGTGGATGATTGTCAGACAATGCTAAATCTGAAATACAATGCTGAAGAAATTCTGAAAAAATGAAGCAAAGGACAATTATACAAAAAGGAGAATAAATCCTTGTTTCAGATTTGTTAAATTACATCATAGAAAAGACTGTCCATTAGTAAAATGCAGAATGTTAGAATTGTGGTAAAAAGGACACAAAGTCACACTGACAAAACAAACCAAGAAAAAATTCTCACAAGAAGAAATTACTACATAGTATTGAGACAGATAAAATGGTCAGAAAAAAAAAAAAAAGAAAATTTCTAAATGTGAAAACATGGAATGTGGATATGAAAATGCTACTAGGCACTGGTAATGATATTTCAATAATCAGTAAAATGACATGGAAAGAAATAGGAAAGCCTTTATTAAAAAAGAATTCCAAAGTCACAATTTCTCTTTCTGGTGAGAAATATTTTTTTTGGAGAAATAATTTGCAATGTCTTTTTTTTGTAATAAGCATGTAAAAACTAAAATGAAACAAATTTATTTGGCACTGACTGGATGTAACTATTTGAACTTTTGGATTTGCCAATAAACAAGTGACCAATTCAAAAAGTCAGAACAAAAATCATAAGGAAGAATTAAAAAAATGTTTTTCAGATCTCTCAAAAGAACTGGGTCAAAATTCAAGGTGGATTTTCAAGTAAAAAGAATGTCTGAGCGGGGTATGTAAAGAAAGGAGATAAAATTTTTGTTTGCATGGATTTCTTGATTGGATTAAACATTTGTTTAGAAACACAACTATCCATTACCAATTCCAGAAGAAATTTTTTAGAAGTGGAAGAATATTTTCAAAGCTGGATCTCTCTGAAGCATCTTTACAAATTCAGTTTAAAAATCAATGTTCTGAATTAACAACCATAAATATGTATAGAGTATTATATAAGTTTAACCGACTTCCTTTTGGTATAAAGGTGGTACCAACTATTTTTCAACAAGCCATCTATATCATTCTTGCTGATTGCAATTTTGCTGTGGTGTATCGGGATGACATTTTGATCAAAAGTATATCTAAAGAACAACATGTTGGGTTTGTGAAAACAATTTTGGGAAAACTAAGTGAATACAGATTCCAGCCTAGTGAAGAAAAATGTGAATTTTCTTTTCAGAAAATTAAATACCTTGGTCAAATTATTGATAAAAATTGTAGGCTACCAGACCCATCAAGGGTAAATACAATTAAATATATGCCTATACCAACAAATGTGACGATATTACAAGATTTTTTAAGACTAGTTAATTACTATCAAATTTATGTACATAATATGTATAATTTGAGAACTCTACTTAATGGTCTACATAAAAAAAAAAGTAAAATGGAATTGGCATGATAAATGTCAAAAGTCGTTAGACAAAATTAAAAAAAGACTTACGTCGGATTTATCATTAGCACACTATAACCCAAAAGTAGAAATTATAGTGGCATCAGATGCTAGTGAGTACGGTATTGGAGCAGTGATTTTATATTTATTTGATGGCAGTAAAAAGCCTTTACTCATGCTTCATGCTTGCTTCTAACAGAAGAGAAAAATTACAGCCAGATAGAAAAATAAGCTGTAGCAATTATATTCACTATGAAGAAATTTCATAAATTTATTCATGGAAGAAGTTTCATGTTGCAAACAAACCACAGAAACAATATATGGTTAAAAAAAAGGTATACCTACTGAAACAATAGACTACAATACTGGGGTACCATCCTGTTAAACTATGATTTTATGATGGAGTACCAACCATCTAAAAACCTCACCCAAGGGCATTTGCAAGTAAGTGTCCATTACATTCAGTGAAACATGTCTTAAAGAAAGATTTTTTATATATATATATATATATATATATATATATATATATATATATATATATATATATATATATATACACACACACAAGTGGACATCTGTCTCATGCTTAAATGCAACCAAACCATTATGTTTAAGTATGAAACAGAATGATGCTGCAGGGTGTTGACCTAAATATACACTTTTATATTTATATATGCTCTATATCTGATATTGAGCAATTTAACCCATAAAGATAGCATACCTTAAAACAAGATTTTTATCATATATATAAGAGATTAAAACAAAACCATTTCAAAAATACCTCATTTTATTCCTGGATATATATATATATATATATATTAATGTACAGAGAATCTGTACATAAAGTTTATCCAAGTTTGATATTTAAGATCATATGTGTGTAAGTATATTATGAAGATCAAATGCTATCAATAGCTTTTGTAAGCCCAGCTTTTTAACAATACAACAGGTGCTGATCCAGTGAAAGATAGTTGCACATACATGTGCACATATTTACATGCAATTATATATTGCCTGTGATGGGTTATAGGGTAAGTGACTTGGTAACTGAAGTGTAGAACTGCTCTTGAATCCATGCTACTAGATGAAAGCACTTTACAGATGATGAAAAGATTTGCTGCTTACTGAAAATATTGCTCGAATCAACAAGAGATATTAGATGCCATTTTGAGAACAAACAATTTAAAAGGCTTACATGACATAAAAAACTCACTTTTAGTAAATTATGTTAATGAATACATGAAAGTGACTATAAAGAAAATAAACTTGTTCCTTCTTGAAGATAAAGATATATAAATAATAACAGATATGGTTTTGAAAGAGTAAACCTCATTTACTGCATGCCTCTACCTGTATAAGTGTTAACTTAATTGAATATTGTTATAGTATTATTATAAATTGATATGTATGTAGATACATCATTAAGTCCAAAGATTAGTGTTAAAAAAGTATTTAATTCAATGAAGACTATTAAACACTGAGATGAATACAGTGAAAATTTTAGTTCATAGCTCAACTAATAACTGTGATATATATAATGGCCCGGTGTTGCCTGTGCTTGATTCAAAAATTGTACGACTCATACAGCAATCGCTATCACTTGAATTAAAATATTTTTGCCCTTCCTTGCCTTTAAAGGAGTGCCTTTTGCCATGCTGATGTTGCTACATGCCTTACTTCTTGCCTATCTCACACTGTGAATTTTTTCTAAGCTCTATACTAAACATTAAATCTGTTACGAAAAAAGAACTAAACAAAATGAACACAAAACAATGAGCTTTAAAAAAGGACTCATAACTGGAAAAACTGAATGAAAAAAGAATGTTAACAACAAATACTTTTCACACCCAACCCAGTTCTGCAGAATCAGAATCAACGTTGAGTTTAAGCAAGCAAATGAGTCAATTGGAGTAAAGTGCCATGCAGATTTAAATTTTTCTCACAATGCAGCTATCGATTTTTTTTGCATGCTAGCATGCTAATTAACATTCATGTCAGTCAGCTGTTGGCTCTCATGCTGGCCAATAGAATCTTCCTGCCTATTTGTGGCAGCCAGCTATAGGCTCTCACTCTGGCTAGTAGAAAATGTCAGCAAACTACATGAAAACTGTCGTAGAAGCATGAAAAAATCGATTATTTCCATTATCAATGGGAGTTGGGAAATGCAATGTTGGTCTTGGCCTTCCCGATAACATGGAGCATGTGCATGTAAATTTTGGTACAAATCCGTCAAAAATTGCAGCCGTGCATTCGTTACACATACACACACACACATCCTGCCTTTTATAGATAGAGATATATTGATATACAGGGTGTCCCATAAAGTCACTTTACAATTTAAAAAAATTATTATATAAGCAAATGAACAGGCAAATATGTGGAAATTGTTACAAAATGAAGAGTAGATATTGAAGTTTTTTTTTTCTGATTTAATACACCTTTATATGGACATCAGTAGTTGCACGAAGCACATCAAGATGGTACTTGATTTCTTGCAATGTTCACTGTAGCATAGGCTTATCAATGGTGACAATGGACAATGAACTTTTGCTTTTGATCAGTGATGTCCCATATCTTTCTTTGATACATGATGTCTTTAACATAACCCCATAGAAAGAAGTCTAGCAGAGTGATATCTGGTGAACGATCTGGAATCCTGCCCATGACTCTTCTTTGGGATATCTTTTCTTCTATGTGTCCTGTCCCTTTATGATGTAAGCAGTCATGACTCTCCACAATTTCCCATCTTTTTTAGCTCATAATAAATTGTCTTTTTGTTATCTGTCCTTAACCTTGTTCTGCTATCCTTTTAGTCAAGCTCACTAAGTAGGTTATGCATTATTTTCCTCTGCCCCTCTGTCCTAGGAGTAGCAGATCTTCCAAGCCTTCTTTCCTTAGAAGTTTCTTTTTTGTTTCCACTTTCTCTAAAAATTTTGTTACTGCTCACATATTTGGTGCATGATATTCCCAACATCCTTCTGTAGAAACATTTCTGTTGCTTCTAGTCTCTTCTTCATCTGTGAGAAGATTGTCCAGCTTTCACTGCCATATAGGATAACTGATGTTACATAACAGTTCGGGACTTTTTTCTTTGTTTCTAATGCAATTTTTTCTGTTTTTTAAGACTCTGCCAAGCTTTTGGAATGCATCTCTGGCTATAGCAATGCACCTTTCAGTGTTGCACTTTCCATCCTCTGTTAAGACACTTCCCAAATTTCGAAATTGTTGTACTTTGGTATCTCCAATTTTTAATTTGCATGTTGAACTGTACATTTTGCTAGCAACGATGCATTCCATCTTCTTGCAATTGATGTTTAGTCCTTTCTTCTTGCTTTCTTTCACTACCTTTCTATGTCTGCTACCAACATTATACCATCTGCATAGCTTATGTTGTTAAGATTATGGCTGTCATCCTGTGAGAACTTCTAATTCTCTCAGAATTGCCTTGTTGTATAGGTTGAATGCTCAGTGAGATGACATCCTTTCTATTTTTGTATATCTGCTGAATTCATTTTCTATTTG
Source organism: Acanthosepion lycidas (assembly GCA_963932145.1). Taxonomy (NCBI): domain Eukaryota; kingdom Metazoa; phylum Mollusca; class Cephalopoda; order Sepiida; family Sepiidae; genus Acanthosepion; species Acanthosepion lycidas. Next base: position 24,111,276 of record OZ010582.1, read on the forward strand.
TATGCAGAGAGTTTGTTGCCAGCATATTTTCTTGGTTATTCCAATATCATTCCCAAATATGTTGAGATCATCTAGCAATTCCAACGGTTCTTTGTGAAGTAGCATATGTTATGAAATGCTTTTGTATACTTCATAAAACACAGGTAGACATCATTCTGCCTTTGTATATCTCTTTCTGATATCATTTTGAGCATAAACATTGTATTCCTTGTTGCAGTATCTTTAACAAACCTACACTATTCTTGTCCTATTTCCGGTTTGATTCTGCTGCACTTTCCAGTCATCAGAAATCAGATAAGTTTTGCTATATGGGTCATTAGGCTGATTATCCAATGCTGTTCCCATTTATTTGCACCTGTTGTCTTAGGCAGGTGTTCCGGTATATCATTTCTGTTGTAGATTTAATTTATTATTTTTGAAATCTTGTCTATACTGAAATCATCTAAGGCTCCCAGCATCTCTATTACAATTCCATCCGGCCATGCTGCTTTGTTTCTGTTCAGTTTGGCCATTGCTGATTCCCCTTTAGATTTTCATTATTCTGGTTCTTCAATATTTCTGTACATTGCTGGTTGATCTCTCTTGTTGTGCAAGAGTTCTGATATATTTGTTCCATCTCAGAAGTATTCTTTCTTTTTCTAATATCAATGTTCCATCTTTGGATTTTATGCATCCTGTTGGTGAGCATGTCTTTTGTCCTGTTAGTTCTCTTATTTTTATGCATATCTGCTTCATCTGTGATATGCATTTTTTTTCGATTTCTGCATATTTCTCATCAAGTCATTTATCTTTAGCCTGCCTGCATTTGGTCCTAATTTTGTTCGTGCAATTTTCTATATTCTGTGCCATACCTTTTTTTTTTTTCTTTGTCTATTGTTCTTTGGGATGATCTTGATTGCTGATGTTACTAAAGCTTTTGTTAATGTGTTCCGCTTCAAGTTTCCATATTCATTTTATCCTTTGTATCTGCATTTCACTCCATCCATATATTTCACCTTCAGATTTGGGTCATTCAAGAGTCTGTATTGCAAACTGTGGGATACCTTGGTCCTCTTCAAGTTCCATAGTATCACTCTAAGATTACATATGACTGGAAGGTAGTCATTTCGGAAGTAGGCACTTGGGTATGATTTGTAGTGTAAAACTGAATTCCTGAATCTGTTATTGATAGTTTTATAGTTGATTTGGTTTTTCATTTCTCCTCTTGGGCTTCTCCATGTTCATATACATCTTGGGTGTTCTTGAAACCAGGTGTTGACTACTACTTGGTCATTTGCTCACACCATTGGACCCATTTTTCTCCACATTCATTATAAACTCCTGGTTCGAATTTGTCAACTACTTCACTATCTCTCTGCTTGGCTACCATTCATGTTAATTGCAATTTCTGGCAATTTGCATTGAACTTTGGCATTGTCTAGCATAGATTGAAATTTAAAATTTCTTCCTCTGTACTTTTGCTGTCAGTGCATAAACAACTATGTTGAAAGTCTTTCCTTTTAGTTTGATGACAATAATTTTTTGATATTGGACAGCATCACAGAGCACATTTTTTCATGTCTTGATCTAATATCTGTCCTACTCCTATTTCATTTTTCTCTCCCCCTGCATATACGATCTGGTGTTTATCACCGATGACATTTCCACTGTTTGCTCACCTTGCCTAAAATATTAAACATTCAACATAAGCTTAATTCCTGCTTTATATTTTCTAACTGATCAAATTGGTTTATTGTATTGATATTCTATATCTTGGGAATTATTTCTTGTTATACCTAAAGCATATGTCAGATAATTGTTGATAATGCCCATAAAGACTACAAAGAGCTTTAACAAATAACAAAAAAAGAAAAACGCATCATTGAAGATTTCCAACAGCAGCAACAATGAAACTAGATAGCATATGTCATTAGAAGGGAAAATAATGACATAAATACATTAACTTTAAATAAATACTTGAAAGACTGATAAAAGTGAACTTGAGAAGCTTAATTTTTTAATAGTATTTAGTAGTAATAAAATATTTCTTAAAACTCCTGAAAAGTATCACCAACCTATCTCTTTAACACCTCATTAATATTAGCATCAGTATTCTTAAGGACAAGCCAATCGATTAACCTCGTTTCTTAAGCTAGATACTTGGATAAGCAAAACAAAAGATCAAACACCAAATAATAAAGTGAAGGACAATCCTACAAGCATTTACCACTCTCTGACCACATATTGACCTTAATATAAAGCCAGGAAAAGAGGATTTCAAGGTCAGTTCTCTCCATCCTTTTGCTAGAAATCAGGACAAACTGGTTCACTCTTAACCACCAAAGAACTAATCAAGATGACTACCTGCTACAAAGAAGGAGGGATCTCACTCTTTCTTCACTTATCTTAATGTACTGCAAGCAATTAACTCAAGGAGGATACTGTTGGTTTGAATCCAAAATGGGAATGACTGCAAAAGATTTTTCCTCCCCATTTTATAGGCAGAAGCACACAAGTGTATGCTGGGATTTCTTCAAGCCAATAAAATACATCAGTTCTCAGTTTCCTATAACTCAATCTCAGTGTTATATTTTGAAGTCAGAATGCAAGTTTGCTTATACAAATTTGCTCGTGTGTCAATCCCATTTCTTAGTTTGTTAACTTTTTGCCATATTGCTTTGCCTTGCATATATTGTTTGCTTGCCTTATATTATTTTGTCCCATTCTTTTCTTTTTCTTGTTTATTACAAAATTGGCAGTCCTTTCATTTACTTACATTTCAACATGGCCACTCACTTGGCAGTCCTTTCATTTATTTACATTTCAACATGGCCACTCACTCAACTGATACAAAATAGAAATCTTTCAAAAACAGTGTTTGCTTAGCATTCATTCATTTTGAATGGGAAAACCAACATTCCTCACCAATCTCCACATTGTTGATCCCAAGATGATCTGAACATGCAACCTTCCGATTCCAGATCTAACAAACTAAGAAGTTGAATCTGACTTGTGCATCTTATCCTTTTGTGAGGTTAAAATATGTGTTTACTTCATTATATCGTAAGTCATTTCATGAGATATGGCATGCTCTGCTTAATGATAAGTTCTGGCAATCTTGAATTAACTCCAGAATCAACATCATATTGTCTATATCATAAGAAGGGATGTTGTGAGTTTTCATTAAAAGAAATAGATCAATGAGCTATGTCTTTTGAACATAATGATATCATGGACACACAAACAGAAACCTCTATTGTTAGTATAGACAAATTGATATGGGAGCATCATTCAGCACTTCTTCATCATCTATTGTGATCCATGGCTAGATTCCAAGTATCTTTTCAGACATTTCCAAGATCCTGCACTAGTGTAGCTCATGTAACTTGCAGGGTTTGACTCATCTATCCTCTGTTCATGTCCAAGGAATTGTAAGTGTCTGATATTACCTACTTAGTGACATGTAATCTATCAAAGATGTTGGCAAAACCTTCTCAGGATATATAGGCAAGATGGTAATGTCTTATGAAAAGCACATGTAAAGACACTTGTGAAGAATTAAATTCTCTTTGATGGTTTTCTTATTTGCAATAAATAAATCATCTGTTTATTATTATTACTAGCAAAACAAACTGTATTTGTTGGCTTTCAACATCAAAGATTAATTATTACTTTATAGGAGTACATTATCTTTAGATATAAATTTTAAGTCATTTTTAAATACATATGGACACTTATCTAATATGATATCTATTGACAATCATCATACTCTGTAAGCGATTTGGTATTACAAAGGAAATGTTTGTCACAGATTATTTCCACGTAACAGAGAATAAATCACTAAGTTCAGACTCAAACATCAAGAAAGAAGTGCCAAAAACTCCATTCACAGGTACTATCTCACGAATCACAATGCATGAAACCAGTCAGAAAAATAAGTCCTTCTCCAACAAACACGGTAGCCAAAATACCTGAATTTTGCTTCCCCGATTCGAGAACACCAACTGCTTTTATTGGTCGAGCATTTTTTTCATTCGTTGACAGCAGGGTGAGGATGTTCAGTATTTTGCATATCAAAATATTTTTATAGCGACTCCTATGATGGACTTGTTTTTTAATTCAAATATTCCATCTTCAGCACGTAATGCAGAATACGTGCCCTTTTGTTTGGTAAGTAGTTTTCTTTTTTGCCACATTTTTCATTGTAGAATACACGCGACATGCTGTCGGTTGGTTTGACGAGGTAAGTCACTGTTTTCTTTGCTATATACTCACAATTAGTTATTTTACAAGTATATTATTACATTGTATCTTTGTTTCTAGTGAAAATATTACATCTTTTTGATTTAATCAAAAATTATGCTGCCTTCCTTGCTTTGATAAATAAGAAACATGACTGACATTAAGAAACACAAAAGGTCAAATATTGCAAACTTCTTTAATTTCTCAATAAGGGAATTTAATTTTTGTGTGTTTTGAAAGCTAAAAAGTGACTACAATTTTAAATTAAGTCTTGTTATTGAAAACATGTCTAAATCAAATTTTTATGTTCATGAATGCAGTGCTTACTGACATATACAGGCTAAGATCAATTTTTGTGAAAAGTAGAAACAGAAAAACAATTGAATGGTTTATAGTGAAACTGAAAGTAGGAAAAGATAAATGGAACATTTAATTTTATTTGTGACTTTTAATGCTTTATATCTTGATATTGAGCACTTTAATTATGAAGAGTGTTGCCTTAAAAGTGTCATTCTTTATTAATACACTGACTGAAAGACAATATTTGTTATATTTAAATGAAAAGTTCTTGGCTTGAACAATTTCCCAGAATCTGAACAAACATCCAAATCTTTTTACCATTTCATGTTTTGCCCAATAACTTTTTAGCATTCTCTTGTGTGTGTATATGAAACTAATTATACGATGCTTGGAAAGGCTCATGTTAAAACATAATAGACATTTGTTTGTTGTATTTAACAATATATGTTTGAACAATGATCTGCTGCCCCTATACACTAAATTCATATTATATATATATATGGCACAATGGGTGGGTAATTGAATGAAAAAATGTGATAGTCTTTATCCTTTGAAATGACTTCATCAAGCTATTCTTTTGAAGGACAGAATATATTACATCAGAATTTATATTTTGTCATTCATTTACCCACCATTATTCAGAAGTGTACAGTTTATATACCGTATTCATCCATAATACACAATGACAAACCTTTTTCTGCCGATCATTAACTTGTAGTACTAATCAAATAAAGTCTTTAAGACACATATCAGAAGAATTTCAATGGCAAAAATTCATATAGTAAAGAGATAAATAATATTAGTAAACCAATAACATAATACCAAATGAAGGTTTTATACACAATAAAAACACTCAGAAAACATACTTTAAAAAAAAAAAAATTATTTTTGAATCTCTTTTTTTCCTACTGAAAGGCACACACAAAAAGCAGTCCATACAGTGAGGAAAATGTAGCCTTTATATGCTGATACCACATTACTAACATACCAAACAAAGCTTATAGTAGAATAAAGATGCAAACCAAACTAAGTCCACTGCAGTAAAAACATCCTCATCATTCCCAGAAAAGGTTGTGGTCATATGGTCACTGCACAGTGAAGCAATTAATCAGTTCCTTCCATTCCTTATCTGGATTGAAAGCCAAATAGGTATTCATTCATGCATACCATGTTTTTGGTAAGTAAAGCTAATAGTGAGCTGATGCCCTCCAGTTTGAAGGCTTTGATCACAGACAGGTATCCATTGATTCCAACCCTCTGCTTGAGTTCAGTCTAGGTATCTCTGCTTACTGATGCTGTGTTCTTACTAAACCCAGTTTATTACCTTTTGACAGGTCTTATTTTTTACCCTGCTCGGTGTCTAACTACCCTTCATACCAGGAAAGCTTGATGGGGGATATGGTTTAGTTGCCAATGATGTACTCCTGTGGCAGATAGTAATGCATTACCAGTAACAGTAGGAGTAAGAAAGTAACCTTATGGAAAAACAGTAACTACATTTACCTCTTGTGCTCCTGAACAGTCAATGGTAATAATAAGATTAGCCGTTTCCTCATAAGTAAACATTTAGCATTCATTAACTGAGCAGTCAGTGCTGCTTTCAGTTCAAATTTATAAAAACTGTCTCTTGAAACAATTTTCCAGAAAAATAGGTTTCTCAAGTTTGGTAACTGTTATTGATCTTTTTAGTACTGATGTTTCCTTCCTTACCCTTTGTTTCAGGTAGTGTGGAATGTCAGCATCTTGATTATTTGATAACACTGTTATTGCAGCAATAAGAGTGAAATAGAAATTAAAAATATCTTATGCAATGTAGTATGCAAACTATCAGAAGAAATAAAAAGTAAAAGCAGAACAAGGCATGTTTATTTCAAAAATAAAAAAATGATTAAAAGAAAGTAAGAAACATAGATGATTTTTAGAACATAATCCAGACTTGAACACTTACTTGCTATGTGATGGAGTACTGATGTTTGCACAAAGAGTAGTAATACCTATCATATTACAAGTTCAGGTATTAAAAGAATTTCATAGTGGATTTCCAGGAATTTCAAGGATGAAAACTCTCATGAGTATCTATGTATACTGGACCAAGATGTATCAAGACATTGAAAAATTAGCAAAAGCCTGCAGAGGTTGCGCTCTGACAGAAAAATTATTTACCCTTAAATTATAACCTTGGCCAAAGATAGATATTCCGTGGTCAAGACTGTACATAGATTTAGCAGGTCCAATAAATGGATCACATTATCTTGCAGTAGTAGATAGCTTTACTAAGTGGCTTGAAATTTCTAAGTGCAAAACCAACTTTCATGGTTATAATGAATTTTTTACACAAACTGTTTGCAATATATGGCATTTTGGGTGCCGTAGTCTCTGATAACAATACACAATTGCTTACGAATTTAAAGGATTTTGTAAAAGGTTCTCGATTGAATATATTACTACCCTAGCATATCACCCAAGGTCAAATGGACAAGCTGAATGGTTTGTGGGTACTTTTAAGAGGGCTTTGAAAAGTAATGAAAAAGTGAGTAAAGAAGGACTACAAAAATTCTTGAGAGTATACTGGATAAAGCTAAATCCCAATAAACTGACAGGCAAGTCAGTGGCAGAATTAATGTTCACAAGAAAAATTAAGTCAGTGTTACCAGGTGAAAAAAGAATAAGAACAGATAACAAAAAAAAGGATACAAATTTGTTCATAATTTGTGAAAAACTGTTTTTCTTGAGTATATAAAAATGGAAAAGAAATGTTGCAAGATGGCGTAATAAGGTCATGAATTGGAAAAAATTATATATTTCGTAAAAAGAAAAAAATGGGAACACAAAAGGCACTGGAATAAGTTAAAGAAAAGATTTACTGAAGAAAGGGTCGCAAGAAAGGAAAAACCTATGCAAGTGTTGTATGATATTTTTAATGTACCAACACCCCAAGAATTCATTAAATATAGAATTATGATTACTAGAAAAAGGAAAGGTACAGAAAAACTCGAGGTTGACCCAAAATGAAAGAAATACAAAGTTCAGCATGTGGTGAACTTGCCAGAAAAAGGAGGGGGTGAATATTAAGAAAAATAAAATAAAATATTTACTAATAAAAAAAATTCCCAAAAGGGGCTATATTGTGGAGTAAATGAGACATCTCCGGTAACACAAATGAACTGGCAAGATGTCTTAAATAAAGAACTTCAAGTGAGTTTGAGAAGTCTGTTGGAGCCAGTGAGAATTCTAGTGGCATCACAGCAAATAGCCTAAGCAAGGCATAATATTATAACTGCTAGGAGTGAGTTATAACAGGGACAATTCAATATTCCTTAAACCCATTTTTAATATCGCATACAAAAATATATTGTAGGATGAAAACACAAAGATATTAAAATGAATTCTAGAAATTATTATATGAATTGTGAATCTGTTTTACATGAGATCTAGTCATCTTTTATTTTGTGGTTTGAATTTGCTTGATTTATTCTCCAAATGCAACAACTAATTTCCTTTCTTTGTTTCCTTCATTTCTTTTGCCTTCATTTCTACACAAATGACTTCTGAAAAGGCATAATTCTGTCTCTTTCTAACTATGGTTGCCGAAACTCTTTAACCTTTTGATGGCAATCAGTCTAAAAGAAGGCAAAACAATCCACTATCTTTCCCAAGAATGCTTGACAGTTTACGATTAATAAATAGTGAAAACTATGGAGGGACATGATCACCTACATTCTGAAGGGATACAGCATTAAAAAAGATTCCTTCATATTGACACAAAAATTGTTTGACTTTAGTAAAATAATTAAAAAAAGACACTTATACTTAATATCAGAAAGAGTTGAAATTTCTAGGGCATATATGGAAAGAAGGCTTGGAAAATTTGATACTCACAGGACAGATTGAAGACAAGAGGGGCAGGAAAACAACAGCTTACCTAGTGAGCTTGAGTAAATGGATAGTGGAAATAAGGTTGAGGAGGGACAACAAAATGATAAAATTTATTAAGAGCTATAAAGGACAGGAAACTGTGAAGTGCCATGATCACCACCATCCTGAAGGGATATATTACAAAGAAGAAGAAAAATAAAAAATGTCCAAGGAAAGCTGGCATGAGAAAAAGAAACATTATTTTATTGTTATGTTAACATGATGTATGTTTTCTTAATGGTGTTGTATAATTCCTTCACATAACAATGGGATAATCTCATGGCTGAGAAAGGGAGGTCAGGTTGTGTGAATGATAAATATTTCTTACTATTATAAACATAATATGCAGTGGATACACATGTCTGAGTCAACAATCCTGTTTTTTTTTTTTTTTTTTTTTTTTTTTTTTTTAAAGAGTAATAGATACCTACCAGCCTAGACATTTGAGAGACTTACCAAAGAAAATGTGCTTTTTGGCAGAATTGTTGAATATTGTGGAAACCGCATTCAAGCCAAGTGGGCTTTAGACTGCACAGCCGCAAAAAATCTTTACAGCAAATTAAAGTTCAATTAATCTTTTTAAGAAATGAACTTCACTTAATGGGATCTTTCAAAGATTCTATCTGCTAATTTTATTTAAGTAATTTATCCATTTAAGTAATTAATGTATTTTATTTATTATCTGACATTACTTAATTACTGTAAACTAAATATGATATTCACAGTAATAATAACTGATGTTAGATTATCAACTCCTCAGAAATTACCTTACGTTTCAGATGCAAAAATAAAGTTAGCAAATTTAATCATTTCACCCCAAGCAATGCAATAAAGCCATTAAAATGCAAAGGGTTACTGAGTGTGAGAGAATGAGAAAATTAATGAGAGAAAACAATAAAAGAACAGGAATTAAGAAGACAGAAGATAATGATTGACTGGGCATTTAAATTTTTGAAGATCAAAGTTGACTGGAAGGCAAGAAGCTGCCAAAGAGTTTCATAAGCAAGAAGTACAAGAAAGAATTCTTATAAAACTTAGTTACATCTAGCCATTTATACTGTAAAATGAACTTGCCTTGCTTTGAGAGATCTGAACAAGAGATGAGCATTTCTTAAATAGAATAATTGAACTTTACTTAGTTGGGAAAGCTTTCCCTGTCTGAACAGAATAATGCATGTTGAGCTTAAATAGTGGTTTCCTCTAAAAAGGAGGATGTGGGTTCAAACCCTGTCAGAAGGTATTTTTTTTTTTTATTAAGACTGAAATTCACAGACTGGTAGATGCAAATTTATATTGTTAAGGAAAAAGAATGTCTACTCAAGCATATATCCACAAATATATAACATTTACAGCAATAAGAAATAAAGATGAACTCCTTAGAAATAATAAATATTATAAAGTGTGTGTTATATAATAAAACAGATTTTTTTCTGTTCATTTTTCTAATGTTCTGTAGAGAGAAAAATCTGCAAGATCAATATTTAACATAAATTCTGATAATCTAAAAGGAATGAGATGGAATAAAGAGGTCTTGCAGGTTAGGAAGGTGTTCTTACTACTGCTAATTCTTTCAACACCGTCTTATAATACCCTGCCCCACCTAATTCAGTCCCAACCATACTGACAAATGAAAAGATAACAAGGTTAGAATTTGTGAAAACCAGCTGCAATTTATGATTTCTACTCTTCCCGAGTAAGTTGGGTGATGGTGAAAATGCTTCAGAATCAGAAATATTAACCTAAGGGTTAAAGTGAAGATGATTTTTCTGTTGTTATTAAAGAGAAGCGGGAGGAGCTAGATGTTGAATTATGGGTAAGAGGTAAGGATTGTTACTAAAGGGTTGGTATGTATTTATGTCAAGGAAATGATCTTTCATCTTGTGAAGTATCTTTTATCAGATGTTTCACCTGTGCAGAATGCAATAAAAGTTTTGAGCATAGCAGTCTCGGATCCCTGGGAAGGGTTGGAAGTAACAGAAACTAAATGGTTATGGCATGGGTAATGAAGAACAACTGCTTCAAAACAATCACCTTGTTACAATTAATCTGATCATATAAATGAAAGAAACTAAAATGTCACTTATTTATCCAATAAGTACCTTGGTGCTTGAAAATTATAACAAATTTAGTATTGGAGATAAAGACGCTGAACACAGGTTCACTTGATTTAGTTTCATCCAACACAAAACCAAAATATTAACATAAAAACTTTAGCCACATTATTAAATAGTTTCATTGAATCTGAACTTTTATATGGAACTCATTCAGAAATATCTAATCTATTATAATGGGGTGGGGGGTGCCACTGAAGAAAGATTTATTCACCTGTTTGAATTTCACCTGTTATGAGCATTACTATATCTGTGATATCATAACACTGTACTTTACAGAATAGCTGAAGGGAAAAGGAATGACAAACATGCTTTGTCCTCAGAAAGTCTCTTACATTACTAAGATATGCTCAAACTATACACACACACACACACACATGTCCCATGCAGAGAATAATATATCACATATCTATGCAGGAAAGCAGGTGCAAGTAGAAACAAAAAGGAAGGTTCTTACATATAATATGGAGATACTCCTGTATCTGGAAAAGTCATGTTTAGAACCCCATATTCAAATGGGCTTGATTCATCTATGTCTCAGATGAGGATATATTCCATGAACAGGAAAAAGCAAATCTTGGGTTTTTTCACAAATTGAGTACTGTGAGTTGGACTTTCATTCTATATTTGGGAAAGATATATTCCCAAAGAAAAATTACACCATGTGCTTTTAAGCTGCTAGGATAGGAAGATTTAGCCTATGTCTGGTTCCCTTGCCCCTGGCTAAAAGAAAGCAACCTTTTGGTTTTAGTGCTGTAATCAAACTGAAATTGACTGCCGCTATTGTCACTGTATGGAGTTACATCACTAAGCATCTGTCACATGACCCATGTGATTTATCTCCACCAGGAGATAAGAGCTTTCTGTATCCCTACACTATCATCTGTATACAATGGTTTTCTCAGATCAGTGATTAAAAATAGTTTCAAATAAATGAATCCTATAAATCTTTAAGAGACTCTACAGACTGGTGCTACAAAATTGCAAATCAAGAGATTTATCAAATAACAAAAAACATTATTTGAACATATATAAGTAAAAAACAAAATATAACATAATGAAAGCTGTTATGTTTTCATACAATCAAAATGATTCAATACAAGAAAGTGTTAGTGGACTTGAAAGGTCTGGTTTCCAGAAAAAAAAATTCATTTTATAAAATAATAGCTGCTCATTCAATGAATGCTAAATATTTTCTGTATGGAAACAGCTAATTTCACCATTACCATAATATTCTATTTGAACAGCAAATATCTTCCAGATTGATTAAAATAAGAATAACTGATTACAAACTCTTTCAATTAAGGAACTAGAATTTTAAAATGTAAGTTATTTAATTGTATATACTCAAGTATCATGTGAGGTTTTATGATCTTTTTTTTACACAAAAAACAACATAGAGTCATATTATACACTGATCATTTTTTTGAAGAGGTCAAAAATTATTTATTTTTGATGACTGGTTGTACTATACAAAAGGTAATTTTTTTTCTGGAGGTGAAATTCAAGCAAAAACTTCAAGTGTTGAACTATAGATGAAGTCAGCTTATACATGAGTATACTAGGTGCTTTCTACACACTATCAAAAAAAGAAGAAAAAAAGAAAAATCAACTTGAAAGGAAATTCCCATCCATATTATAAAGTGCTATCCTAATGAGTGGATTTGAGATGCCTAATTTCCTGAATTTTTTTTTTTTTAATTAAAAGATTTTATAAATCTGAATCAGCAGTAACACTAACTGCTATGAAAGAATGCAGAATATTTCCTGTATGGTTAATTTTACCATTGCCATCAGGTCATGAAGATATTTGAATAATATTAGCTACTGCTTGTATTTTGAGGATTTTTTTTACTGAGATTACATCAAGTGCAATTTTGTGGCTCAAATTACACATTCATATACAAGGTTTGCCTGTTAAATATCCATTCATTTAATATTAACAAAAATAGCCCACCTAGAGCAATAGTGGGCTCAGTCCACTTCAAAATATTATTATTGGAAACTGAAACACTTATTTTAGTATTCCTCCTTATTTTCACAATGGCATGCAAAGTTTTCTCTTGAAACTTTCATCAACTGCTTATCACATTATCCTTAATCACCTCAACAGGATTTCAATGTCAATTTTAGCTTTTGGAAGAAACAGAAGTTACAGAGTGCCAAGATACTGAGAGACCAAGGTGATAGGATGTTCTACCAAAAAACTTTAAAACATTTAATCATTTTAATCATCAAGAATTTAATCATTTGGTCATTGTTGATTACAACTGTCACACAGTACATAAGCTCAATGGCAACTCACTGTTGACCGAGGAATTTTATGAGAGCATGTCTATCCATGAATGTACAGTAAAACTCCATCTAATTGCTTATCCACTTACATCCAGGCCACTGTTTTCAAGATATTCAAAATTGCTTGATAAATTCCAGACAAATGTCCTACATGAAACAGCCCTATTCTCTCTAATTTATAGTCATGTCAAATCCATTTTTATCTGGTTTTCAATACACAGCATAAATAATATATACTGAAGTTTTCTCAAACAAATTTTAGTTCAGAAAGTACAAAATTAGTTTTGGTTATCAGTATATTTTTTACAACAATAAATGTTGAAAGCAAAACACGGGAGTTATACAATACTAGAAACAATCAGTGAACGACCTTAAGTTAGAACATTGCCTATTTATATTGTCTTTCTTATTTTCTTCCAGAATTTCCACTGTTATCCTATATCTAATCATTCATGATCATGTTGCTGACAGAATATTGTAAACTCACATGGCATGTGCATTTATAGGCTTATATATATCTTCAAGCTACTTTCCCTTTTGGAATAAACAAAAGTTTAAGGGTTTTCCCCATGTTTTCCACTGGATTAATTCTTGAAGTTACTTGTTTCCCACCTTCATCTTTGTTGACTGAAGATTGCATTTTAGATCCTAAGTAATTAATGCTTATATTTTTGTCATATTTTTAAAAAGACCAATAAAATGGTTGAAAGAAAAATATGACATTAAACTGTCAACCAATGATCTGGCTTTTCTTTGCCAATTGACCTCCCTACACAAATTGTGTTTAGTTTTCATCTGAGGAAGACAAAGTTGACTGAAGTATTACTCTGAGCTGAAGGAATCTGGTTTGGTTTGTTTTACAGTATATTATCCTCAATGGGTTATCTATGGACAATAATGGGTATGTCCCCATTCCCATAAATACAGTAGTAAATACTGTATGTTTGCAGTTGGAGATTCATTGTGGAAATCACTTGACTCGCTTCTAGCAGTTGATAACTACTTCTATGCGCTGCTGGTGAATCTTATATCTGTTGTTCTTGTCCTAAGTATTATCGTTCATTATCAACCTTCGTGTGATTATTCTATTTACTAACCTTCCCTAGGTTATAACAGTTATTTAATGCAGACAAGATTTTTATTGCTGGTAATATTTTTTTCTTCAAAAATGTATTGCTGGTAATATTTTTTTGAAAAAATGTATAGCTGGTAATTTTTTGTCAAAAATGTATAGCTGGTAATTTCTTTTTTCAAAAATGTATTGCTGGTAATATATTTTTCTTCAAAAGTTTATGGCTGGTAATAATTTTTACACAAAGTATTTCTTATATTAAAAGTAATTTTTACACTTTCATAGTGTTTTGTCCCCAGTTTAGGGGTTAACTATTTGCCCATAGCTGGGACCATAACTGGTGCTACCACTTTGGGTTAGGGTGAATCTGGGAACACCAGCAATTAAGAGGTGGTTCCACACTCCTCAAAACCTCTTGATCAGAGGCCATGCTGTTAGACATAGTTTATCGTCTTACCAAAGACACGGATGTAGTTTACCGTCATACCCAGGACATGTAGGAATCTGAGTAAAAAAAAAAAAAAAAAAAAAAAAAGTAAAAAGTGATTTGATTGTTTGTAATAGCAAAAATAATTCATTTATTCAGTTAATGTTAAAAGCTACATTTACACATTCTCATATTTTGGCAACAATGTTGTTTTCCTAAATATGAACCAACAACCAAAGTTGGTTTCCAATTCTTCTTTAATTTAACTTTTCTGCAGTCAAATATTCATAAGTTGAAAACTTCTCTTCTCAGCACAAGGGTGGTCAAGGAAGTAGCATTGGTGGTCATGGCTCCCAGCAGTAACTCTGACCAGCTCTCCAGCAGTAACTCTCTTTCTGTCAATTCTCAATTCACTTTCTTAAGAACTAAAATTGCATGGCTTATATGGAAGATTTTGAAAAGTGGATGGAGCTTGGGGTAAGTGATTAATGATCTCTAAGTTCCAATCAAACATTTCTTTCCCTCTTTCAAGCTTGACTTGTTCAGTTCCTTGTATAGCTTCAGCATTGTTACTCTGCAATCTCATTGGTTGAGGTCCCTCTCACTACCACCAGAAACCATGCTTGTTATATCACTAGATAACTCTCCTTTAACCAATTGTTTTTGGTGAAAATTATAATTTCCCAGTGTCTCTGTCATCTATTTTACATAACACACCCAAAACTAAATCTTTAGCATTTGAAATACATTTTTATACAGATGAAGAAAAAAATAATTATCAATAAACATTAATTAATCATGTATCCACAATGAAATCTATAAGTTAATCTGGTCATATTTTGCACACGACCTGAAATTTTTATTTCCCTGTCAATTTTCCCTCAAGTCCAAATGTACTTTCCAAATATAACCCATTTTTCGCTCTGGGTTCATTGAATCAGTCAACATATTAATTTCTTAAACAAAAAGTACATTATCCAATATTTGCAAATGTCTCTCTGTCCAACAGACAGATCTATCAAATAATATTTTCCATCTCTCATAATCCAATTAACTTACACATGTAAACACAGTTTCAATTTGTCTATTCTAGATCTTAAAATTGCATTACAGAACTTTTAGGGTTACAAAGGCTACTTAACTTCATTAAATGTAGACTGTTCATCTAAAATTAAATGGAAAATCTAGTTCTTTACAATTACCAAAAATGTTGTTTCATAATCTCCCTAGTCTTCCTGTATGAATTTGTATGTTCTGCTTTAGGTCTTCAATCTTTCTAGGCAGAACCTCCTCAATTGCATTAAAAGAAAAGTCGGAATCAACTCCTAATGTCTGAGGGATTCCAATAAGGAAATGCTAATGGAGATTGAGCAATTTTTCTTACTAATTGCATGTATAAAAGTGTCATATAGGAAGAAAATGAGTAACTATGAACAACAAGATTTGAGTGTCCTGGACTTATGAATATATGTTCTCTGCCAGGTGTATAAATAGCAGTGTCAGGCTACTGACTGGAGTGACTATTGAGTGGAATAAAGTTGAATTAGTGTGAATTATTGTGCATTGATGATTTGGGTTTTGATTTAGGATTTACCAGATGTTAAGCCGAGCTGCGCTACTAACAAGGTATTCACTGAAATGGTTAATTATTTTTGGTCGTCTTTTACTTCATTGTTCTTATTAAGTACTTATTTGCGGTTGTAATTAAATACCATTTTATATTAGCATTGAAGTCTTAAGTTATACTTAATTATTAATGTTCACTGTCTGTCACAAAAAAGACAGTTGAAATTTTTAGGATACATAATGAGGAAAGAGTACTTGGAAAATTTGACACACACAGGATATATTGAAGGTGAGAGGAGTAGAGGGAAACAGTGAGTAACCTATTTAAACTTGTGTAAATGGATGGCAGAATAGGGACTGGAATAAAAATAGAGATTAGAGCTAAAAAGTATAGGAATTTATGTAGAGCCATGATTGCCTTCATCTTGAAGAGACAGAAAAGAAGATTAATTTCATTTGTTTGTTTAATGGCCTATCAACTCCTTATGGGTTATTTAATGCCAAAATTTATATTCTTGGGAACTTTGGAGTAATAAAAATATGATATGTGTTATTCTCCTTTCACAATTGGATACATAGTAGATGATACTCAGCTTTTATGCATATACATGTTTGTGTGGACAAATTACTAGAGGCAGTGATATGCACATTTTATGTTATAGTTTTATTGAAGTTATATTTTGGAATACAGTTTGATTTCTTTAAGAAATTGTAGGATATTACATGGATCAATGTCATGAAAGAGTTCTTTCATGTTGGTTGATTGACTGATTTTGTTTTTCGGCATATCAACCTCTATAGGTTATTTAATGCCAAAATCTAATTATTTTGAACCCAATTTCATGACTTATGCTATATATATGTATATATTGATATAATAGGAAAGAACTGTTAGATTGATGATTTGAAGTTCTTTAGTATTTTTGTTTTTATTTTTAAAAACAGTGCTTGATACAGAAGTAGATTATAATTTTTTTTTTTTTAAATATGGTTCCATCACTACACAGAAATTACTTTGTTTTTCCAAACTGGTCAGCAGTATTAAGGTTTAATTTCAATATTAAACCCTAACTACCGGGTGGCAGTTTCATCCTCTGGCAATGTTTGGAATATTCCATTAGGGTTTAATATTGAAATTAAACCTGATGGAATATTCCGATAGGGTTTAATATTGAAATTAAACCTGAATACTGCTGACCAGTTTGGAAAAACAATTTCTCTGTTGTGATGGAATCATATTTTTAAAAAATAATTATAATATATATATTGAACACAATTGTATACCTTCAACTTCAGATAAAATGTATTGTTGGTAATTTTAGTATAAAATGTAATGCTGGTCATTTTGCTTTCAATATATATTGTTGGTCATTTTACTATAAAAATATATTTTTATACTTTTGCTTTTGGGTTCACTGTTTTCGCATAGCTGAGACTGTAACAGGTGCTACCACGCCGGGTCAGGGTTGACCTTGGAACAATAGCAATTAAGAGGTAGTTACATGCTCCTCAAAACCTCCAATTCCCCAGTTAGAGGTATTGCTGCCAAATGTAGTTTATCATCATACCAAAGGCTACATAAGAGAAGGATCTTATCTATGTGAGGGATTCACACTTTAAACATAGTTGGAGTTCAGTTAACATATGGTCCCCCATTTTATCTTGTTTAATCTAACTCCTGCCAGGGGTATTTAATACCTCTTTTATCCAAGAAGGAAATAATCAAAGTATCAACAAAACCTATGTCACTGAAGAATTATCTACTTGCTAATATTCTTCCTGAAAAGTGTTGATTGAATGCTTAAAATTCAACACTGGATTCTATTCTCAGAATGTTATTTTTCTCTTCTTTTAAACATTGAAAACAAAGAAAGGAGAGTTGAAATTGATGTGTTATATTAATCGTCTTAAATATTAGGTTGGTGCAAAAATAATGACGTAATAATGTCGTTTTTTGACCTAATTTTTAACGTCAAAAAACGACATTATTACATCATTTTTGCACCAACCTAATAACTGAATTTTAAACACTTTTGTCGCATATAAAGAGGGGATTTAAGGCAATAGAAATGTGGTTCTTTACAGAAGGATGCTGAGAATACCATTGACAGAGAATGTGAGCAAAAAAGAAATTTAAAGAAAATGGAATAAAAATAACACGTGCTTAGAATCCATCAATTTTTTTGTGCTTCAACAAAACACGTAATTTTTCCATGATTTCAGAATGCCTATTTAATTAAGTTTACACTATTTACATTATTCAGGCTATTGTTCGAATCTTTGTTGCCATATTTATTACAACGTTTCAGCCGTTGTATGCCCCAGCCTTCTTCAGGTGGTTGGAATGTCGAACTGAACACTTTATTTTGCTCACTGGAGTAGACTGTTCCAGTTCCATGTGCCATGTTTAATGGATGTCAGTTGTCAGTTATCTCCTAATTCCCTTCTTTAAGTTCTCCACTGCCTTAACTGGGTATTGAACTCACACTCTTTGGGTCCTGTCACTGGATCTAACTAACGCCTTTATCCACTGTGCCATGTGCCCTTGAGGAGCAAACGTAATAAATATGGCGACAAAGATGAGGACAATAGTCTGAATAATGTAAATAGTGTATATAATACCTCATCTCAGAAATATAGATTGATAATTAAGTTTAACTGAAAAATGTAAAATATTTTTTTTAAGTAATATAATAATTTAATATAATTTGAAATGATTTATTTTTTGTTTATTATATATAATTATTATATTTGTTTTAAGTTATATTATGTATTGTTATTATTTCTTTCAATTTCTTCCAGTTACAAGGTTTTACTATATTTGTATTTGGATAACGTAAAGATCAATTATCTTGTTTTTGCATATCTAAAGTTATATTTATCAACTTTGAATTTTTTACTCTTTAATTTTTTTTTTTTTATCAATGGTTAGTTCAGTAGTATAAATGATTTCATTGTATGTCAAATAATGACTTCATGATCTCTTCATAATTATTTTTAGGCTTAAATCCCAATATATATTTTCAAATTTTTGTTTCTGCTACCTTTTTCTAAAATTAACAAAATTTTTGATATTTGTGTTTGTTTATTATTATTTTATAATTTGTCTTGGTTTTTAGTGCTTGTGTTTACCTAACATTTAAAAAAAAAATGGGGGTTGAGCTTCTAAAACACATGATGTATATAAATATTTATATACAAAGAAATAATCACACATAGAATCAATCAGCAATATTAATGCTATTATTGGCGACATCCATCACTAGTAGTGTATAATGTATGCATTAAAATACTGTTAATCCATAGAGTGATGTGATCCGCATTTATAAAACTGTTGTCTGTTGTTTCCAGTTTATATTTTTTTAAAATACAAGTACTTTCGAATAATCCTTCATCGTCAGGCATATGTTTTCCTTATAAAATCTAAAACTTGAAGACGAAATAATTGTTTGTCGACCCAAAGATGTTTTTTTGAATATGTGCTATTATTGACAGTTGTGTACAATCTCGGAACGTGCAAAGACGCAATGCTAAGTTTTTCAAAATTTTAAGTGAGAATTTTATTTGAACTTTTCTTGTGATGTGGTAAATCCACATATTCTATTTTTACAAGTGTATTCAGTTAATATGTCATGAACTAAGTATATAGTTCAATTAATATAGTGTAATGTCAACAGACAACAGTTTTATAAATGAGGATCATGTCACTCTATGGATTAACAGTATTTTAATGCATACATTATACACTACTAGCGATGGATGTTGCCAATAATAGCATTAATATTGCTGATTGATTCTATGTGTGATTATTTCTTTGTATATAAATTATATGCTGTCTAATGTTTTAGGTTTATAAATATTCATATACATACATTATGTTTTAAAGGTTGTTGTGGTCATATGTAAAACATGGAAAAGTAAATCAAGACAGAAAACTTAGAGATGGAAGGCAGTTGGCTGTAAACATTGACAACATTGAGGCAACTCTTATGGTCAAGCTGTCCCCAAATGTAATGTCCTGTATTCCTTTGGATCTTGTCAGTGTGGCCGAGAGGGGAACCATATAGTCTGGACAGTGCATGATCTTTATACACCATTGCCACTCTAGAAGGAAAACTCTGAATTTAACATCCCTGGTGCAAAATGAACTGGCAAGCTATTGTACTGTTCTGCCTTGAATGTCATTGTGACCCACAATTATCAGATGGAAGGGAGTGGTAACCATATTGACACAAAATGCACTAACTGAATAAATGACTAATAATCAGTAAAAGACACTCAGAGGATATATCTTGGGCAAGTAGGGTAACAGTAACTCACGTACCTAAAATGACTGTGTAAATAGATGTCAAATCGCGTAGAAGGAAGCATGGTAAAAAGACTAACATTGCTGAATGCTAAGAAGGATAGGATGTTATGGAGAGCCATGATCACCCATGTCCTGAAGGGAAATGCCATATAAAAGAAGAAGAACAGGTCAGAATGTGATTGAAGGATTTGTTCAAGTTTTTATTAACTCACCTTCTTCTTCATTAGCTATTATGAGTGATAAGACATTTTTGCCATGATATCTGGTTAAGGGACAAAGTAAAAGAAATGTATATTCATATTTTTCTTTCAGCATTAATTTTGAATACATACAAGCAACTTCATCTATAATTTGAAAATGATTCTCTGATTTCTTGCTGATATCCATTAAGTTATTTCTTATTTCCCCACTCACTTTTATAATTTGTTTTTTCGCAATTCTGTTATATTTATTGCTTATATTTTTAGCAGTCATTTTAAAACTTACAATTCCAACCATTTTTTTTAATATTAAGGACAAAGAGGAAAATAAAAGCAATGTAATCTCTGCAAAAGCATTAAATGAATTTGACAATTACCTACAACTACTATTACTTCTGACTTTATCCTCTTACCACCCTACCAACACAGTCCAAAACTGATAGGAATTTAAGTAATAAGTTGTATTATATATTGTGCTATGTATAGAATATGAGATCCCCTATGAGATTTGCGAGTCAGCCATTGGAAATCATAATAATGAAATTAAATATTGAGAATGAGTGATAAACTTAATATCTCAATGTACCTCTAACAAATCTTAGCATCAAACAGATATTTGGAAAACATTCAAATGTATAAACATTTTGGCTGCAAGAAATTAACTTTTCCTCAAAAGATATGACTCTTGAACCAAAAGCTGATAATATGGATATAAGATCCAATTTCATATATATAGTGGTGAGAAAGAAGCATTTGGACACTTGTACAATATTTAATATACTTCTGATGTTGACATTTATTTTACATTTAAACAACTGATGTATTTTCATATAGAATTATTAATAAAAAAATAAACAGTTGAAAACCATAATTAAAAGTGATGACTTTCCGAGATTTGTACTAGACTAACTTTCTCTTGGTAAATTATTTAACTCATAAAAAGTGATAGTCATATTGCACAAATAAAATGTTTGCAAGCTTTCTATATAAACTTGAACAGTCATGAGGGGGGCAGATTTCATTAGTAGTGATTATAAGCAACTTGTGAATACTGTTGGATTACCACCCACTGATGATAATCACAGTCTGCACGAGATTTGAAAGAATCTGTTTATTTGAAGAATTTCATAGCAAAAATACATATTCTTCTCGCTCACATCGGCATGTAAGTACCTTAGCTACAGACATTGAAGTTGCTTTGAACTCTTCACATTTCTCATTTTTCCTTTTTGTAATATGTCCTATCAGTATATTTGTTAATATTTCTTTAAATTCCATGTCTTTTATTTATTTTTACCCAGATTCACACGAGTCAACTAATATTCTTTGCTGGTCAAATGTACCAGAAGCATTAAAAACTTGTGTCAGGATATATAGCATAGACCTCATTTAAGGTGTATGAAACATATGACAACATAAATATATGAAAAGTTCAAACAAAATACAAAAGTCTTTGTATAAAGACACTTGTGTGTGTGTGTGTGTGTATATATATATATATATATATATATATGTATGTATGTAGGCAAATATATGGATATAGATCTGACAGTATGAAGTATTAATGCTCGACAAACGTACATATAAGTTTTAGATTAAAATAAAATTTTCATTTTTCATTCAAAATACTCAATTTTAGGAATACGTTTTCACAACATCGCCCACATGATGCCGATGTGATCATATTGAAAAGGAACGTTGATCTTGAAAAATTTCAGTTGTCTGGTTTGATTAGTCTTACTCTTATGTCCACCATCTTTTCATGTTGAATTAAATATAGTTTAATGTTAATTATGTTTTATGAATATGTCCTGAAGATGGTCTACTAGACCGAAACGTCCTACGTTGACATTATATTAACATTAAAACAGCATAATTGCATATTAGGATTTTTGTTTGTTTTTTCCGTATATTTTTCTTCATATATATGTATGTATATATATATATATTTATATATATATATATATATATATATACATATATATATATATATATATATTATTGAAATTCTTAATACAAGGTTTGCATATATCTACTTGCAAAAGATTGGGTACCAAAAACAATATAAATTTTATACTTATCTGTTTGGTTGTCATGAGCCTGAAATTGTGTGTCTTGTTACTGTAACTTCAAGGAGCAAAAAGAGGAACAATTTTTTCTGCCTAACAATATCTCATGAAGGTCTCATCTGATCACAGGACATCTATTCTGGTGAAAATTTATAATTCATTTTTATTGCTATTTTTTGTTCTGGGTCAAGAAGAGATAACTTTGTCTTTAGCTCCAAACTCATCAAAAGTATTGAATCCCACAACAATACTACTACTACTACTATTATACATCACAACAATGACATCACCAATAGAATGTCTGCTAACCCTAGAGTAACTTGATATGGAAGACACATAGTTGATGTGCTTTGGTGCAAGTACTAGAACCAATAAGTTAAAAGACAAAAAAGCTAAAGTAAGATAAAATGATGTAATGGGTCTTTTTATGGTGACTGCATGAGTTGAGACAGAAAAGTTTCAATAATGGCTCATCCCCAAATTAAAAGACTTAACTTTTAAGGAAATAAATTATATAATAGAATATGCAATCAACAAAAAAGAGGTTGGTTGTGGCAACATTTATGTCCATGAAAATAAGAACTGGGTGAACTAGTCCTTAAATATATAACACCAAGTGAGATTAGCTAGTACTGTAATTTTGGAAAACTTGGGAATGAAGAACAGACCATTGGAGATGAGTTGATACAGATGAGAATTATTGAAGGATTACACAATGAAATACAAAATGCTTGAGCGACATCAATTAAGAAAAGTATCTTTGAATTTTTCTGTGAAATTCATATAAATGACTAAGAAATTGAACAAGTCTGAAAATCAACAGGAAAATTTAGAAATTGCCAATACATGCTTCTTAAAGGAAACAAAAGACAAATGCCAATATTGTGAGTATATACACAAGAGGAAGAAAGACAAGTGCTTAGTGTTTGGAAAGACATGTAGAAAATGTGCAACCCCACCAAAAAAAACCTACTTCTATATGCAGAGTCAAAAAGAAAGATATTGAAAGTATCAATCAGAAGCAACATGAAGATCAAAATGAGAGAAACATTTCTGTTAAAAGAAAATGCAAAGAACTTTTTAATGCTAGTTAATAAAGTTTTAATTCAGAAATGCAGATGGATACAAGCAACAAAGTAACAATCATTGCCAGAAATGTTGTGGAACAATGAAGAATGCAAAACTTATAAAAAGACTTGTCTACAGATTCGACAATTTAATGGTTCAGTTATACAAACACTAGGATGTTTTGAAGGAATTAGGCAAAAGATTTAAAATAATATCCATAATTGTTGTGGCCTGTAATAATCATCATAGACTTGTTGAAAATTATGTACTCAAAATTAATATCACAAAATTAATTAATGCTGTGAGTAATGAAGAAACTGGCATTCAAAAATATTATAAGGAAAGACATGTTAAATAAAAACTACTTGTTGCTACCCAACAAGAAAGTTGCCAGTACAGTTGGTCTCATTAGCAATAGTGACATTAAGAAAGGACTTTTTCAAAAGTCTCTGGTGGAGACATTTAAATATGTGATGATTATAGAGTGGGAGTTAACCATAAAATTTGCTTAGATTCATACAAAATTCTGAATATCAAAGTAGCATTAGATTCGTTAGCAAGAATGAAAATCTTCATGAAAGAAGTGATGACAATATATCGATGGGGTTACTGAGATGGACAAGAATGCAATATGAAATAAAAATGGCTACTGCTATTTTTCAAGGAGACATAGAACAAGTCATTTGTGATGATACAGAAAATATTGTCTGCTATCAAGATAATATTTGCATAGAGGCCAGAAATGAAACAGAACCAAAGAAAAATTGTGTTGAAAAGATTACAAAATGTGAAAATGAAAATAAACCATAAAATATAGTATGCAACAGCAGTGAAATATCATTTCTAGTATATTTCATATCAAAAGAGGGTATATCTTCAGATCACACTCTGAAAGTATCAGTACCAAAAAATGAACTGGAATTATATTTATATATTTATATTATATTATATATATGTTTTTTTTTTTTTATTCACAAGCCCATGTAATCCTAAGAATTATATGTGAAATTAAAAACAAATGAAAATCACTTTCACTTTTACCATTTCCTAATATTCTGCCAATCATTAAAGTTCTTTTAAAAGATAAATAATGAAAATAACTTACTTTGGTCAGAAGTACAAGAGCATGGCTTTCAATAGCAACTTTGATGGTATTGCAAGTATCAATATGAATCTCTTCAAGCTCCTGAAAGTAAAAAAGAACAAGTATTCATTACTATTATTGTCAATATTACTGAACCTATAATTAATCAATATAAAACTGCATCAACAAACTCATGCAATATTGAAGAAGTGATTATAATATCATAATAAATATCATAATATCCAGCAGTCTAAGTGCAGATTATCCAAAATCAAGAAATAACAATCAAATCAAAATTACAGTCCACTCTTTTTCAATTTTGATTGGAAATTATGCAAACTGTTTGATAATCTGATTAAACTGGCATGCAAAACTTTTGGGTCACCTTAGTAAATTAATTACTTTCATTAATTTTCCCTCCAAATTGAGAGTGATTAACTGTGTTTCTCAGTACATTTTATAATCTCTGAGAGTCATAAAACAAGTTACTGCATTTTTTTTTAATAAAGTAAGGTGGAAGATAGGGCATGGTGATTCTGAAAAAAGGCTATGCCAAAAATATTGAACCAAAATTTGTCCTTTCAACTCTTTAAGTTAAAAGAAATTTTTTCTTTGAAAAAAGTGATCTTTAATATTACAGAAAGTATACAACATCAAAGTATGGATTTAGTAATTAGTGTTGTTGCTTTTGTCTCAAGTAATTGCTTACAATTCACTCTGGTATTAAATGGAACAAGATCCAGATTTTCTCATCAGAAATTTTACTCATTCTTTTTTGCAGTAACCCCAAAGATCTCAGAGATTGCATGGTTTTTACTGGAGCACATGTTTCTTCACTTCCTAACACAATGGTTCAATTATATCAAAATCAAGACTGTGCTGACCAGTTTTCTAAAAGTTGAACATCTACATTCATAAAAATCCTTTTTCTTGCATATGATGTGTGGCAAAAAGTACAGTCATGGTGAAAATTTATCCAGCTTAATAGTCAGGAAAAGGATTTGACTGTAGTAAATTAATATAGTTTTTGCTGTTTAGGTTTCCATAAACCTTTTACCAATTTTCTTCTACTATCCATTTTAATGCAACCCCATACCACCAAATTTTACCATCTTTGTGGTGCATCTTGCATTGCTTCTTATTCTCTGTCTTCTTGCATATTCTCTTGCATTAGTATGTAACTATTTTGTTTCATTATTAAAAATTACTTTTTGCTATTTTTCAGCATATCATGTTTGATGTTCTTTTGACCAATTCACTCATATATTCCAATGTTTTTGGTTAATGATTTTTTGGGCTGTTATATATCCAGAAAAAAAACCCTTCAACACCTGATATCCAAATATCTCAACCAGAAATAAGCAACAAGAGGTATATTTTAGCTTTTCTGAATGGTACCAACAGAAAAGTTGACTCTGTGATTGTAAAGTGAAAAATGTTTTGTTTTGCTTCCCATTTTTGTTGTTTGGAAGTGATGTAACATGGACAAAAACGGTTTTAAAAATATAAACAAAATGAAAGAAAAAACTAAAAAAACATGAAAGTGTAATCAAGAATGTGGTTTCACTGTCACTTTTAGGAAATGTAAATATTAAGGAGAAATTTGACGAGGCATACAGACTTTCAATCAACGAGCATAACATCAAGGTTAAAAAGAACTGTGAAATTTTACTTGTATGGAACCATGTGCTTCACAGTTCCAGTAATATAGTATTTGGTTGTTGTGCACATACGCACATTTCTGAGGAAAGAAACTGAACACTGGTTAGAGAGAGTACTGTCACTCACGCAGTGCTGACCCTGTTGTCTAAGTGTAAGGTAGTGTTTATTTTTGACTCAACAAGTGCTGTCCATAAAAACCATGTTCCATATTCTTGAATGTGATAAACTGTAGATGAATATCATGCTTCCAGCTATTCTATTTAATTCATTGTTGTTTTGTTTTCGGTTGTTTTATTGTATAGAAAATTTAAAAAATTTAGGCCTGACCTCCTTGAATCCCCAAGAAATAAGTTATGTGGCAGTAAATGAACTTCAACAGCTTAAGTTTTTACAGTTGTCTCTCCATGAGAAATTTACAGTTAAAAGAGATACCTGATATTCAAATATTTCAGACAGCAATAAGCAAAAAGAGGTATATTCAAAGCTTTAATTTGGAATGTTATGAACAGAAAAGTTGAAAGTGATGTAACATTGACAATAGACAGTTTTAAAAATATAAACAAAATGAAAGATAAAGCTGAAAAATATGAAAAATCAAAGAGGCATATTGAAAATGTGGTTTCACTGTCACTTTTACGAAATGTAAATATTAAGGAGAAATTTAATGAGGCATACAGACTTTCAATCAATGAGCATAACATCAAGGTTAAAAAGAACCATGAAATTTTATCCAAAATAATAAACTGTATTTTATTTTGTGGGAACTTTGAAGCTCCTTTACATGGGCATGATGAAAAAGATGATTCAGTAGATCCATTAGTATTTAGAGGATTAATAAATTTTGCTTCTAAATTAGATCCAGATTTGAAGAATCACTTAGAAACCAATGTAGTATCCAAAGGTGGTTCAAAGACCATTCAGAATGAGATACTTGACTGCATGCTACAAATATACCATGAGGAGATAAAAACAGAAATTAGGGAAGCTTTGTTTGTAGGCATCATGGCTAGTGACTCAAATGGTCATTGTTCTATGCTAAGTGTTGAATGAAGAAATATTTGAGTGTATTTTGGGGTTTCTTTATTTCTGAAAATCAAACCGCAGATGGCATATCAAAACATATTCTAGAACAGTTAAAAGTAATCCTTCAAGGAAATGGATAGTTCAGACATTTGATGGTGCAAATGTCATGAAAGGCCAAAATGAAGGAGTTAAAACAAAAATAAAAGCAGTTTATAATAGTTCACATTTCATTCACTGTTATTCACAGCAACTTTATTTAATAAGAAGAAATGCAGCAAGTATTATATGAAATGCAAGAATATTTTTCTTTAACATTTTGGCTATTCTAACATTCTTCTCAAGATCACCAGAATGCATATCCATTGTCAAAAAGTGTATAGATGTCAGCATTCCACATCCATTCTCTACAAGGTGGAACTTTAACATACAGACCATGTACTGAGTTCATGAAAATTTGAAACCTTTAATAAACTACTTTGCTGAAATTTAGTCAACATCAAATGCAGATCAAACCACTGTAGAAGCAACAGGAATTTTTAAAATACATCAATGATGATAATTTCATGCTTTTTCATCAGATTATTTCTCATGTTGAAGTAATTTACAATCAAGATGAAATCTCAAGAAATTAGTGTTTGAAGTCAATGAACAGATAACAGATTTGAAAACTGCTAGTTTAGAAATAAGAAACTCAAAGTACTGTGGGAATCCTTCAAAGACATAGCAGAAGCAATGGAAGTGTGTGAATGCATATGTGTTGATATAATGGACAGATATTCTTCTACTAAACAGTTAGTAGCTACTAAATTGTTCAATAAGAAAAGCTTCACTAGTTTTAAGAATGAACTACTTACAGAAAAGATAGTACTGACTACTGAAGCATATCCCATGATTGACAAAGAAAAGCTTGAAACTTAACAAAAAGTATTCTATCATAGGGTCTGATATTCATGAATATTCCAAATTAACTGAGGTACTGAAATTTATCTTGGAAAATAATCTAGATAAATAATCTAAATTAGGAAACTGCTAAAAATCCTCTTGACAATTCTGATCACTACATCAGACCCAGAATACTGCTTTTCAACACTGAAAAGAATAAAAAAAATCTTTCTAAAGAACACTATGAATCCTGAAAGACTAAATGCACTTGCAGTGCTTTCAATAGAGAAAAATTTCTTCAACAGTCATCCAGAGATAAAGGAGAATATTATTAACCTTTTCACTCAAAGTAAAACAAGAAGAATGGATTTCATTTTTAAATGAATGGATCAAGCTTGAACTGTAACAATTTATAAGTAAGTAAAAAGTTATTTTTTCGTTTATGATTTTATCAAGTTTATGTATAAATTTTCTTTTTATGTGTTTGTTGCATTTACATAATACTAAAGAAATGGCTAAAAATTTTCTGAAGCAGCAAAACCCCAACTAATTTTAGCCACAAGCCAACACTGCTACTGAAACTCTTTTATCCTGTTCGCCAAGTATAAAAGAGTATAAAAGTTGCAGTGTTGGCTCCCAATTTTTTTAAAAACAACTGGAAGAAAAAGCTTAACCAGCGATAATTGCAAAACTAATCCAGGATATAAAAAGGCCTCAAGGCATTAAACAAGTATGACTTGAGGCAACAGAGATATGGTTCTACAGTAGGATGCTGAGAAGACCTGAGTATGTAAGCAATGATGAAGTTTTAACGAATATGGAAACAAACAGGACACTTATATTTAGAACAAGAAAGAGACAGCTGAAATTTCTAGAACACATAATGAGGAAAGATGGCTTGAAGAATATGACACCCACAGGACATATTAAAGCCAGCAGAGGAAAACACCAAGTAAACTACATAATTAGTTTGGGTAAATGGATGTTGGAACAATGACTGTGATGGATAGTAAAAATACAAACTTTGTTAAGAGTGACAAAGGACATGTAGTTGTGGAGAGTTATGATTATCCACGACCTGAAAGGACAACGCGTATAGAAGAAAAATAACAAAAATCACTTATGTTATTATTAAGGGATGTTATTGTAATAAATAAAATGTTTATATTCAACAGAACAAAACAAACAAATATTAATGATCAATAATGAACATTGCAACATGTATTGATAAAGAAAAATAATACTTCTCATATCATCAATATTTAATAAAGCCCATACTTAAAGAACGTAAAATATAGACACCTGTTGATGATGTAAAATCTTTCATACACCCACTTCCATGATTCCATATATTCACCACATGAACAACAAAAAACAAATTAACCTTTCTCCAGCACACCAAATATCTCCCAATACACTCAAAAGTTATATATCATAATAATAATACAAATAGAATTAAACCAATTCACCCACCCACATACCCAAAGTTTTCTTTAAATGATTTTTTTCTCTAAATTATATATAACAATAATAATATTAATAATAGAATTAAATGAAAGCACCTACACCTGTATACCCAAAATTTTTTAAAGATTTTTCTTCAAAGTTATATATAATGACAATAATAATAATAATAAATTACAACAAAAACACCCATATACAGCAAAATTTCCAGATACACACAATTTTTTCC
This sequence comes from Acanthosepion lycidas, assembly GCA_963932145.1. Taxonomy (NCBI): domain Eukaryota; kingdom Metazoa; phylum Mollusca; class Cephalopoda; order Sepiida; family Sepiidae; genus Acanthosepion; species Acanthosepion lycidas. Next base: position 24,141,173 of record OZ010582.1, read on the forward strand.
TCAATAATAAAATGTATTCCAATATTTATAAGGTTCATCTAACCTACACTCAACACATGCACGACAGCAACTCCTACAAGACTTATTAGAAATTTGATACACATATATACATATCTTCCATTTATTCCCACTACCATCTTCAAGAATTAAATGCACAGACATAAGAATGTCCACAAGGCAAAAAGCACATCAGAGCTAGCTGATCAATGAAAAGTAAACACAGAATTCAAAGTGCCAGAAAGTTCTCCTTCATAACTCATTTCCAAAGAATTTTTGATGAAACTTAAATAAAAGACATGCTAAATTTATAAACATTTCTTGTTTGTTTCTTATTTTATGAAACACAATAATATATTAAGTGATGTAAAATCTTTATCATGAGTTTCCCATTCATATGGAGATAAAATTTTAATCATTGAATTTTAGAAACATGAAATTAAAGTTATTTTCAGCATTTTAATAACCTTGATAAATGAGGAATGGTGTGAATTAATTTGTTGTGCTTGTTTTCATATGGGTTATGTGACATGAATGTCAACACAACATCAACAAACAGGGCAATCTTTATTCAAATTAAATATTTCAGTTCTCTTTATATAACAAAGGGACAATTCTTTAAAGTTGGTCAACACCCAATCACATATCTCAGAACTTATTAATATATATATATATATATATATATATATATATATATATATATATATATATATATATAAAGGGTTACTAAAAACTATTCAGCATGACCAAGAAGCTCTTACAAAATAAATTCTAATGTGTTATCGTTTTGTCAGATTTTGGTAAGTAGGTTGGGCTGATTACTCATCAACACACTATCATGTATGCACACACACACACACACACATATATATATCATCTCACAATCCTCACACTTGTTTCATATGTGGCCTCCTTTGTCAATCACTAGTAGGTCTTAAATGCCACTTAAGATTATTGCACAAACTTTCATAACTGTATCAATAAGCTGTCAGATCCTCATATGTCGAAACTGACAGGAGAGTCCATCATTATATATAATAAAAAAGGCTCAAACACTAATATTCCATGGTTATAATTTATTACATTGGAATTGTTACATATATATATATATATATATATTGTGAACTCTTCAGTCAATCCTTCAATATATGAGGGCTTAAAAGTTAACTTTTTTTTAGAACTGAACCACCAAACTATCTATACATAAGATTTGATTATAGTGCTGAAGACTTTTACAGAATCAACCACAATTTTGTGAAGAACTACGAACTACAAACTACAAACCCTGCAACAGGCTTCTTTTTAGGGTTCTTTTTAATCCTTTCACCCAAGCAAGGCAATAATGTCACTAAGATGAAAGGGGTTACTGGCACTGGAAGAGAATGAGAAGACTTTATTGAGAAGAAAGGACAACAAAAGAACAAGATTCAGAAAGAAAGATTGTGATTGATGCTGCATTTAAATCTTTGAAGATTTTAGTTGGTAGGGAAGCAATAATCAGAAGAGAGTTCCACAAGTGAGAAGTGTGAGAAAAGAAACTATTAGAATAGAACTGATGATTCCATCTAGCTAATTCAACTGTAAAATGATGATACTTAGTTGCCAAGTTCATAAGACCACTTAAATTCATGCAGTCAAGGCACCAAGGAGAAGAACTCATTATACAATTGCCATGAAAATATTTATAGGAAGCCACATCATGGTGGTGGGAAAGTAACTGAAGTTGAGATTCTGGGTCAGGACAAATAGCATTACAAGATATATAGCAGGAGCCCCAGACCAGATATAGCAGCAATATTCAATGCATGGATGAATGGTAGATTTATATATATGAGATGGATTCTGACAAACAGTGAATGAAGTTTCCTATCAGCAGATTTAGCAATTGATTGAATATAATCATTCCAATTCATGTCAGTAGAAAATGTGAGACCAAGATGGGAGGCAAAAATGGTTCTCTTTGGTGATTAAAGGATTGCAATTTTGGACTTAGTATTAAGACAGGAGTAAATAGGTGTGTAATCAGTATAAATACCTACTTGGGAACTGAGGACATTGGGAAGATCATTGATAAGGATATGAAATGATGTCGGTCCAAGAATAGAGCTCTGGGCACCACCACATTAGCATGAAATGATCTAGAAGCATGGCCATTCAAGTTGTCTTTCTCCAAGATTGGTTGCCAAACAAAGCTATGGAGTGCAGTTTACCCTGTTATTTAAACCTTAACTAAAGGTTTAGAGATAGATATATGTCTTTCCTAATTTGTTTCCTTGTAACTTGGTTTTTTACATTGAAAGGCAGGGAACTTTGCAGACAGTTTTGGAAAGTGGAAAGGATGCTGTATTATGAATGGCACCAAGGGAGAATACTTTCAAGGGTACTAAGGTGCCATTGCTTTGAGTAAGCTATTTTCTTTATTAGTATTAAGTAACTGGGTACATTTGGCTTGTTTTTACAGCATTTCAACCTTTTCCAGGTTATTTAATGTCGAATATTAACATTTTGATAAACAATAGATAGGTAAACATATGTTGAGTTTGCATGATTGTCAAAAGTTCGACATGGGTCTGGTTTGCACAAGTGTCAAAAAAAGTAAACATTGAGCAAACAGGTAACCCCTTTTGAAAGTGGGATTACCTCTCTGCCCAGGGATGCTTTCTGCATATTCGGACAGGTGAATACTTACCAGACAGACCTCAGATAAAGATGTATGCATGTTATGTACACTATAAATTTTACAAGTTAATCTTATATAAATGGTGATGATTAAATAATTTATGATATGTCTAGATCAGTCCCAGTTTTTGAGGAGAAAGGAATTAACTATTACAGTAGAAAAGCACAATATTTTTGGTAAGGTGGTAGGATAATTATTTTGGAATAAAATGAACTGTCTTAAGGGTATAAAATAAATAATATATTTTTATTTTCTGTAGAGTGATGAGTGAGTCCTTTAGTATTTGGTGTAGCAAAAAGTTTGTTATTAAGTTGGATATTGGTATCATTCTGAACAGATGTCTGTTAATAGTAATATTTGAAGTAAGACCATGATAAGGGTACTAGTAATGTTAGAAATATGTCAGTGTCTATCTTCTGCATTTTTCTTGTCCCTAAGCAGGGGAGAAATCTTATTAGTAGATTTACCTCTTTACTACTACTTTATACTTCATGCATAGCTTGTTTCTCTGCAGTAACATTTCTGTTCATCACTCTCACCATCTCTTCTTCTAGTTGAGAGGTGTAAGCTTATATATGTTTTGACCAGACACAAAGACTTTGGTGTGAACATAGATTTTTGATGTTAGCCAAAGCCAATCTCCCATTTTTTTTTTATTGGCCAAAATTATTTTATTTTCTGGCATTCCTTTCTTTTTCTAAATTAAAGTTATATGTGGAGCCTCCCTGGTTTTTGGTATTTTTCAGCCACAAATAAATAGGCTCTGCTCCTGCAAACATCCGGCATTTTTTGGATGGGTTCAGTCTTTTCTTCTTCTTCCTCTTTTTATTTGAGGGCTGCCTTCTCCTTAGTTGAGAGAGAAGTATACAAAGAGAAGTTTAGAAAGAAAGAGATAAGGGTTGTAAAGGAAAGCACAAATTCCTTATTTTAATTCTTTTTATTTTTATCAGGACTCTCTATACCCAAATCAAACTTACATTCTGTAAAGTAAGGATAAATGAGACTGCTCCCAAAAGCAAAATAATTATACTGAAATGTAAGAACTTTCATTGAAAATAGTCCATATTTACAGTCAATTATTCATTTATATTATTTGTTAAATTCATTATATTATTTATTCAAGTCAATTTAGAGATAATAGCTTTGTAATAAAATAATTTTCTTTATGCAATAAATGGTTACTATTGCTGATGCAAAAAAATTAAATTAAATTGAACTACCTCCTGTGTAGGTAGTTCAATTTAACAAAACAATTATCTCTTAACTAATCAGCTGTCTGTCTCTCATACAGGTACAAAACTGATTTGTTAAGTAGAGGTAGGTTATCTTTTATATTTCTATCAATAATTGAATACATTGTTGGTACCTATGTCCTGGAGTTAATGTGACATTCTTTTAGAAAATGTAAAGTTCTTTATTTCCTATTTCTTGTATAGGAAAGTAAATTCATTTTCTAGTTTTCCATTTTTCTGTTTGTGATTGATTAATACATTTATGAAGCTTATAGTTTGTTTTTTGGGGTTTTTTTGCCTTTAATCTGCAATGGTCTGTACGTGAATTTGTAAACAGGTTAATACCCATATTTGGTACTTGAAATTAGATCTTAAAAACTTAATTTATATATAAATTGGTTCCACTTTATTTATTGTTTGTCTAATGTCCTCATTATTGCTGCTGTTATCACAATGCTTTGCCTGTTGTGGCCTCCAATCTTCTTTGAGTGTTTTTGATCTGGGTAAACTTTAAGGAATTTCAAACTGAACACTTTATTTAATCTAATTTAGTGGTAGATTTAATTTAATTAGTAGTCGATTCTTCTTGTCCTATTGTCCATGTCTAGAGAGATTCATCTTCATTGTTTAGTACTGTTCAGTGATTGCTAGTCCTGTTTTTACCAAGTCTGAACTAACCAGGTCAAATAAGTTAGTAACTATTGTCAGTCATGATGAACGGATGTACCCTTGAAGAGGCAACATGCTTTGAGAGAATAGTGGGCTTCAAACTGACACCTGACCTCAAGTGGAACTTTTATATACAATCCATTGCTAAAGATGCAGATAAAGTGGCTATATGTACCACTCCAGTAAGTACCTGACTCCTCATGCTATCCTCAACCTTTATAACAGCCAGATCAGGCCAAAAACGGAGTAGTGTTGCCATATTTGGGTGGAGCTGACTGGTCCTTAATTTCCAGTCTTGATTGAGTTCAAAAGCATCTCCAAATGCTTGTTAGAGAAGAATTATTTTCCAACCTCTAATCTCTTTTTCACAGGTGGGATGTGGTGAGTCTTTCACTGCTCTATCACAACTTCCATGGAAAGTGCTTGAACAAACTACATTCCTTGGTTCCATTAGGTCTAACCTCCACAGCTAGTACCCGCCATGCCATTTACATAATAGCAAAACACCCACATTCCTTCTGTATTCCATCGGTAAGAAATAAGTTCCACTTAAACAGCTTTTTCCCACGAATGACTGCCCTGTGGAACAGACTCTCAAGAGGATGTTTACTTGATTAATACAATCTTAACCTGTTCAAGTCTAGAGTTAACAGTTATCTCCCCACCTCCTATCCATATAAATTAACCCTCTGCCTTGATTAGCCCCTGGGTCTTGTACAGGGTGAACCTTACTGTGAAAAAAAAAATATAGGAAGACTGTGTTCTAACTACTCTAAGAGTTGATATTGTTTGCCTTGAAAACTAGAATTCAAAATTCTGGCATTTTACATCGACTTACATCCATTAAAATACTCCTATAGAGAGATTGAATAATAAATTTAGAGGCTTTTCATTTCAATATTTTATGTAATGTTTGTTTTTTAAAGATGACAAAATGAAAGATGACATGTTGAGCCTAGTTTTTTTTTCTTTATATAATTATATTAATGAGAACCTGAGAGTTAATGTTAGCATCCCAAGCTTTGTATTAGATTAGGGATTTTTCAGCAGAAATGATTTGACACACAAGAAGTTGCCTATAAGACATTACAGTTACATAAATATTATATTACATTATTATATAATTATTTATAAGCTGAAAAAAATTCAATAGTTTTGAAAATGTATTTTTCTAAGTATTTCTAGATATTTTGATCTATCAAAATCAAAATTAACAGAAAAAAATTAAATTTAAAATAGTAATGAAACAATGCAGATTATTAATAATTGCATTAAAATAATGAAGTTCCTTTTTGTGCTATATTTCCTTCCAAAATGGTTAATAGAATATGTGAAGTTGAGGTATCTTATAGGTTAACTGGCCCAAACCCTCCCTGTAAATATTGGTTCTTGATATTCAATCTGCAGTAATCCACTCCATATATACTCTGCTGTAATACATGATGACATCACCACAAAGAACATAGAAACTTATTCAAATGGTGAGATTTTGAAAGCTGATAGTAACAGGGAGGGTTTGAGCATATTGAATGGTAAAGGTGTTATAGTGAACACATCTATTCTATTGTTAATAGACTCTCCCACCTATAATAAGTAGGAGTAGTAAGAGTAACGAGTCAGTCGCTGAGTGGGTCAGTCAGTCAATGCTGGACGACTGTTAGTCGGATACTAAAGTATCAGTGACAACAACTAGATTGCTCTGCATCATACCTATTATATGAAGTTCCTAATGTTTTGTACGTCGAACCTATTTTAGGACTGACTTAGTACGAATACAAGCCTCCACTGTGAAACCACTCCACAACAAAAGGGCTAACCAGTAGACTACCAGTACTTATACCTAAATCATTTAGAATAGTCTAATACTAAATTTAAATGACAGGAGGAATCTTTTATATGTGAATTACTGGAATGAGAATTTACCATTATTTACAGTTGGATTAATGTCTTTGTTGCCGTTACCCCAGCGTAACATAAAAAGGAATTTCTAACTAGACTCTTTATTTAATTTAAAGGGCGGGGGGTAAACACAGACAGTAATTCTTGTTAAACAGTCCATGTCTAAGGATTTCCAGTCTTGTTCATTTTTTAGAACTGCTCAGTTATTGCTAGTCCTGAGTCTATAGTTAACTGGTCCAGGGATTGAAACTCACAATTACTCTTCCACCAAATTCATAAACTGATAATGCTTTAATTCTCTAGACTCATGGATGTTATCCAGATTGACAAACATCTGAAGAAAACTGGAAGGCACAATGACTGAAATGTTTTGATAATATCAACAAAGATGAGGATATTAGTCTGATGGTAAATAATGTAAATAAGAATAGACTTGCTGTATTCAAATCATTGATTTGGTCAAATGGTTCATGTAGGTCATGCTCTCACACAAGTCAAATGGTTAGCATATGTTGTGCTCTCATGAGTGTCAAATGGTCAGCAGGCTGTACTTTTGATAGAGTCAAATGGTCAGCAGGCTGTACTTTTGATAGAGTCAAATGGATTACTTATGTTGTGCTCTAGCTCATGTCAAATAGTCAACATAGGTCATCAATACCCAAGTTCAAAAGAATTCACTTGGTAGCTGATTTCTTAAGAGTCTTTTTCCCCTCTGCAGAGAATACATTTAGTGTATTCTCAGTTATGACAGGAAAATAAAGTAGTAAGCAGTGATATTTTATTAAGTATAATTTAATTCAATTGAAAGTAATCTTAAAATGCTAATTTTCTTGAATAATGTTTAAAGTATTGCCAGTCTTTATAAAGAACAAAGGGAAAGAAATTTAGGTTCTTTTCAAGTCATTAACAAGTGACATTTCTTAACACTTCCAATAACAACTTAATAGAAAAAAAAATCCCACATCTTCACATTATACACTTTAGATTAGGCTGAGTAAACAGCAACAAATGTTCAATTATTGACCAGGAAGTGATATTGTGGACAGTTCTTTTTCTCTTTTAAGATCTTTTTTCTGATTTGCCATCTAATAATTTTTTGTCATCTCTACTATCTTTTCTTTTGTCCTTTGTTCATAATCCTCTAAATTTTTACTTTCTTGTCTTTTCTCTTTGGCTTTCCTCTTTCATTTTTTCTAAAAGCTTTTATCTCTATTCTTGCAGGATGTTTGCATAAACTTTAAAAATATGTTTTGATTATTGCTCTCCAACATTAAAAGTTGAAATATTTTTATTATTCCACACATTTGTATTTTGTCTTCATCTTTATTGCTTTTATCATAATATGAAGAAAGAATTGTTTGGTTTTCATCAGATCACATTTGTCAGGTCAAACACTCATCTGAAAATCATCTTAAAAGCACAAGACTTTTACTCAATTCTAAAAATTTTTTAATATTTTTTTTTTTTTTAAGTGCTGACTTATTCACTGAAGAGGGCATAATCTTGGTAGTAATGTAAAGAGAAAAGAAATATATTTATCTTTTCCAGTTTTCAAAGGCCATTATAGGCATTAGTATAACCATTACATATTAACAACAAAATATGATGGATTGACTAGAATAACAGAGAAATGGATTCCAAAAATGAGTTACGGATGAAAACATACTATGATGCAATGCATAAATACACATGCACATACAGAGGGTGAGATGGGTAAATTGTTGACATTTTATATTTTTAATTTTGTGCATCCATGTTGTATGTTTTTGATTTTGACAACTGTACAGTATAGTAGGGACAATTCACTCCACCAGAAATTTGGAAACAGCATGGTGTACTGCTTGGCATTTGTGCCAGAAACTCCAATATATACATTTCAGAGTGTTTGCATGTCAATCTGAGGTTACAAAAGTGTTTGGAGTGTGATCACTAGTGATAGCGACATTATATTTCCATTCATCTTCCCACAGGACCTCAGATTCAACATAGAGGTCTACATCAAAATCCTTGAGGAGGTAGAGCTAAACTGGGTCAAGAGGGTGGCTGTTAGAAGACTATATCTGACAACATAACTCTGCACCATGCTATACAAACAAGAGAACTCAATCATGGCTGTCAGACAATTCCTGCAATCACATCACCCCTTACATCTGGCTGCCTAACTCCCCAGACTGCAACCTCCTTGATGTGTGTGTGGTGCAGCTGAGCAAGACACCAACAAAACTCCTTATAACACCAAAGATGAACTGCAGGCAATGATTATGGCAGCATTCACCAAATTAAACAAGGAGACAGTCCAGAAGAGTTGCAAGAGGTTTTGAAGTTGTCTAGAGATCGTGGTTCAAGCCAATGGCGATGTTAGTGGATAAATTTACACTTTAGTATTTCAAGATATTTTTGTGTAATTTTGGTAAATATATCTGTTACAATGAGATGTCAGTGTTATTTTAATTTCTGTGGAATTTAGATGACAATTTATCCATCATACCATATATATATATATATATATATATATGTATATAACGTGAACATTGAAGTCAACACTCAGAGGCGACAGGCTATTTCATGCTAGATGCAATCATCAGGCGGCCTGATGATTGTGTCTAGCATGAAATAGCCTGTCGCCTCTGAGTGCTGACTTCAATTTTCACTTTTATATTTACAAACACTATCTCTGATATTGAACACTTTATCCCATAAACATAGCACACTTTAAAACTATTTCTTATATATATATATATATATATATATATATGTGTGTGTGTGTGTGCAAATGCATGCATGTATAGCTGTTATAATAGCAGATCAGAATGACAAATTAGAGAGACAAATTCAAATTTTAGTGTATAATTCACTGTATGAATAATTACATCAATATCTATTAGGGTTGCAGCATTTTCCAAGCAGAAATAAAAAAACTGTTAAAATTTAAATTCAAATCATTTCTAATGTACACATACCTGAATCGAGATAGAATATTATTGGGTGGGACAAATTTATATATTGAAATTACTAGAAATCTTTTGAATTTAAAATTTGAACAGGGTGTTCTGTATTTCTATTGGCCAATTCTGAAAAACGTCATATTTTCTGTTACTTAATGTGCAAGCTGATATCTTTAAAGTAAACTTACAAATGATTATGGGAGAATTAGAAGATGTGGAGATCCCACACAATTTCCAGAAATTATTCAGCCAATATCTCTATTTCTAACTCCTCAACTCTGATGCCAGACTTTTGATAAAATATTTCATCACTCAAGTATGTCAGCTATAGTTAAGATTTGGCTTCCTGTAACATGATGCTCTTCCCAAAGCTAAAATCATTGTTGAAAGGGAAAGAATTTCAGATAATGCATGAGATTAAATAGAAGGCTGTTAACTAATTAATGCTCTTTCCAAGATGTGAGTTGGTGTGAATTTGGACCTCTTTGATGATTGGGTGTTTACAGTGAGTAGTTGATCAAGACAGATGGCACTGCTGACTAATTTGCACAACAATTGTGGTGCTGGTCACTGACCAATAATGGCTGACCTGTGGTTAAAACCATTGGTTATATGAGATTCACACTTAAAAGTGTAAGCAAATGTGTCCATGTTAATTACTTTACCAAGTCTTTATGGCTGGGATTAAAGTATAGTAGCTGTTCTTCACCTATCATGTTTCTGCCTTTGAGCAGTTCAGAGATGTACTGAGGATTCCACTATGGCACCACCTTTCTCATTGCATTAAAGAGGAAAGGTTGGTGTATACCAACCCCAGTGTGACAATGGTTTTGGGGACAGGGCAGCTTTTGTCCTTGAGCCCTATGTACATATATGGACAACACGACAGTAAGCCAGCACTTATGTCATATACTGATACCATAGCAGGTGGGATTTAGAGGTGAATGCCATTGAACTTATGGTGCTGGAGGCATGAACACTAGGAGGCTGCATATTTCAAAGTTTGGCTACTAGATAGCTGATGACAGTTGTGAAATCAGGATTTATCAGCATTTTGAAAAGTGGAAGGGATACTTTCTTGGGGGAAAGAAACTATTGCTCTAGATTGGCTGTTTTCATCAACCCTTTTACTGCTTAATTAAATTTCATGGTCATTTCTGTAATGATGTTAATTAATCACCCAAAAATTTACAAAGATATACGCTTCTCAAAACATAAGATTTTTTTTTTTTTTAAAGCTGTGGGGTAAATCTGCTTTCCACAGCAAAAGGGTTATCTAATAGCTAGAAGATTTCTGGATATACCTTATACAAAAAAATAATACATAAAAAATGAAAACTGTTAAAATAGGGGAATTGAATTACATATTTCATTCATATTAACAAATACTCTAGAATACACACATACTCACAGGAAATACTGAATTAATATACACCTGATAAGAACTGGAAGGTATAACAGCTGAAAGATGTGATAACAACAACTAAGATGAAGGTAATAGAATGAATGTAAATAGTGTAAATGATAAAGGAAAAGCAGTATATTCTATGAATTTTAAGTTTGATATTTTACATAGCAGATTCAGAAAGAAAACTGATAGAACCCTTAGACAAGGTAGTCAATGAAAGTGAGAAGAAAGTAAATATTAATTATAAGAAGACAATGCATGGTCATCAGACTGAGATGTGAATTAGATAATATCAAAAGAGTGGATACCTGGTGACTCTCAATGGGAAATTGGAGAGCTGAGCTTGAATTCTAATTAAGTTTGTTACATTCACTTAGGCATAAAAGTCCCTCTATTCTACTTCCTGTATGTAGTCTATCAAGATAGACTGGACTCTTGAGCCTTGGTTAGCAACCAGTCTAGAAGGAAAACTGAATTCAAACCAGAGGGTTGTGTTGCTATGGCTGTAGATTATGTGATATCTCTATGACCCTAATGGTTTATGGGATTTTTAATCATGGTGTTGAAATCAAAAAGATGTCAAAATTCAACTCCTTGGATAGTATAACAGATGACAGAAGTTGTGAGACAGAAATTTAAAGGCATATAGCAATAGAAAAAAAATACTTTCCAAAAACTGATTAAGTGATCAAAAATAAAATGGGAAATTAAGGAAAGCATGATGGATTATTATGTGATGCCTAACTTTCTATGTGACAGTGAATGTGGAATCATATTCTTACAAATGGCAAAAACCTTGAAGTATCTGAATACAAAATGAAGAAAAGGGCTTGAAGAATTTAACACACACAGGGCCTATTGAAGGCAAGAGAAACAGAGGAAAGGGGTGAATAATCTAATTGGGAAGTTTGGGCAAATGTATGATGGAACTAATATAACAAATAGAGGAGTCATAAAGGAGAAACAAAAGATAGAAAGCTGTGGAGAACCATGATCACCCAAGTGCTGAATCAATTTAGCACATATAAAGAGAGATAAAGTTAAATATCAACAAATTATAATAGAGAAAAATACATACAAATTTTAGCTTTCTCCATGGTTTTGAATTCAGAATCGTCATACTCTTAAACTGGATGCCCACTAAGGATAGAGACGTTAGTCTTGTTTGTTATTTATATTTCCCTGTCAATTCTATCTCAGGATAGAGACCTTAGTCTTGTTCATTGTTTACTCTTTCCTGTTATTTTACTCATAGCTGAGCAAACAAGATGGATTTTTTAAGGGCATTAGTGTAAAGTGGAAATCGAACTTGGCTTGCCAATTTTGTTTTCCATGCTGTTAAATGTTTGTTCCCCCCCCCACATCTCCACTTTCATCGTAATGGCTGTTTCCACATTGGTCAGAATAGAAAAAGGTGGACTGAACAAACAAGTTCCTTACAATGCAAACAGTATTGATTGTTTCTGATTGTTACAATTAGCCTCTTTCTTTTCTCAGTATTTCCCTTCCAGCTCACTTCTGCCGCCACCAGCATAAATATTGCAACAACTAGGAGATAAAAAAAAAAAAACAACAACATCTTTTTGTATTTTAGTTAAGCCATGTGAGTTTCTGGATAAGTGTTTCATTAAAGTCTGTTTTTTTATTGCACTTATTTCCTCTCTTTGGTTCTTAATATTATTATCACTATCTTTCTTTCTGCTGATGGTTTTTAAGCATTTCTTTTTTCTTTTATCACTTCATGTTAAACAATTATATAAAGCTATCATACTTACCTGATCTATTCATGCAATGAATGTTACACATCTGAGGAAGAACAAGGTGTATTGAGAAAAAAGGGGTAGAAGAAAACATCCAGTAATTTACCTAATGACTGTGTGAATGTATGACAGAGCAGGAAGAGATGGTAAAGCTTTAAACACTGCTTAATACTACAAGGGATTGAAATACATGAGGTGGAATAAATACATTGAATCAATAGCTTAATCTACTGCAAGAAAAGTGGATTCTCTCTGTTGTGTCAGAAAGTTTTTCTTGTGCAAGTCCATCCTTCAAGTCTATAAATCAACCATTCATCCTTGCATGGAATATTGCTGTAATATATGGTCTGGTGCCCCCTGCTGTACATCTCTAAATCCAATGAGAGCCGAATATGCAATGTGATAGGTCCTGATCTGGCACCTAGTCTACAGTCGCTTTATCACAGACGTGCTGTGGCTTTCCTCTGTTTCTTCTACAAGTATTTTCATGGCAACTGTTTTGACAAGCTACTTTTGCTGGTTCCCAGATTGTATGAATTTAAGCGAGCTACTATGCTGGCATCTTGGTCCCACCCTTTTACTGTTGAAATGGTTAAATGTAACTGCCTCTCCTACTCAGACAGCTTATTCTCTTGCACTTCCTGTCTGTGGAACTCCCTTCCCCTTGCTTGCTTCCCTGATAACTATAATCTTCAAATATTCAAGTGTAATGTCAATCGACATCTGATACCTTGATCTTGTTCCCTATCCTTCTGTTTCCTTTCCCCAAACATGGCTCTTTACTCTTGTTCTCACTGCTCTGTAACTTCTTGTGTGCTAGTGGCACTCCTGCCTTGCTTGCGTTGAATTGCTTTAAAAAAACATATATAAAAACAAATCCCTAATCCGTGTCAGGTGAGAGATGTTCTCTGACCACTATTAGGCACAATAACAGATTTTGTAGCGTCAATAATATCCTTGTTGGTTAATAATGACAAAACACTATGGAAAGCTGTGTATGTACAATGCATTGACTGATAGGTTGAATGACACCAGAGCTAAAGCAGGAAGTGATCTGATGCAATATTCCCTTTTGCTTAGTGGATACCATCTTTGTTAGTTACCTGTCAGTGCCCAGTTTTCATATGACACTGATGCTTTCCTGGAATACATATATTCCTACTTTCACCTGAAAAAATCTCAAGTATCTGCCACTTTCAAAATAGAGTGCCTATCATCCTGGCCTCAGTAATCATTCAGTAAATGGTGTTGCTGTCCTCCAGCTGTTACAACTACACCACCTCTTTACCTATCATACATGCATCATCCAGATTAAACTATTAGGTCGGTGCAAAAATAATGACGTTTTTTGACATTTTTTAATGTAAAAAAACGTCATTATTTTTGCACCAACCTAATATTTTAACGACTGAGGGGTGGAGATGGCTTCTAATCTCTTGGCATATCCATTTATAATCATGCATTTTATATATAGAATATATCCAAGAATGCATTGGAGTTAAATAAGTATGTTCAAGGTTAATGGTTAATAGTCGAGAGAAATAAAAGAACCAACACTTTATAGAATTGTCTCTGTGTTCTGTAAATGATAAACAATTTTATAGCTATCTCTTTTTCCAAAGAATGTAGTAGGAAATTTGGAGAAAAAAAAGTTTTAAAATTCTCACAATTTTGTTATTGGTTATGTAAGAAAAGAGCTTAAATAACCTAACACTCACAGGATATAATGAATGCAAGAAAAGCAAGGGGAAAAAAACAAGTAATATTCTTAATGCATTCGTGCAAATGGGTGGCAGAACAAGGACAAAGTGGGATAGGAAAAAGCTAAAAGTTACTTAGAGCAACAAAAGACAAAATTGTGGAGAGCCATGATCATTGATGCCCTGAAGTAACTATTAGGTTGGTTCAAAAATAATGTTGTTTTCTCACATAGTAACATATGTGAGAAAACGACATTATTTTTGCACCAACCTAATATATATATATATATATATATATATATATATATATATATAATAAGTAGATAAAATATCTTTAGCATTCATGTATCAACATACAGTAATTCTATTTTTATATATGTAAGGCAGACTCACTACCATAGCTTCAAAGTAAATGGGAAGCTCTAGATTATTATCTCATTAATAAAATGAACTAAACAAGTATAACATGTCTGTTAAAGATTAATATGATACTATGTTGGTATTTTTCTTTTGAAATGGTTTCAGGAAATTCATTGATTCTAATGGCAAATCTTTTCATATATAACACCAAGATAGACATATTTTCTGAAATTTACAAAACCTGTGACAAATAAATGATTCTTCTATTTTTCTGTTTGGAAATTTTTTCTCCTACTATTGAGCTATTTAAGTGCAGCTTAATTTTAATATCATTCAAGATGGATTAATTATACACTATTTACATTATTCGGACTATTGTCCTCATCTTTATCACTATATTTATTACAACGTTTTAGCCATTGTATGCTCCGGCCTTCTTCAGGTGGTTGGAATGACATTCCAACCACCTGAAGAAGGCTGAAGCGTACAATGGCTGAAACGTTGTAATAAATATAGTGATAAAGATGAGGACAATAGTCCGAATAATGTAAATAGTGTACATAATACCACATCTCAGAAATATAGACAGATACTGGATTAATTATAAAGTTAACTTTTTCTACTTTCAAAAGGTTTACCTTGTTATGATAGGTGACTCTGCCAAAAGATTCTTTCTATAAGTACTCTGTGATAGGTTTATACTGAATTTGAAAGAAGAAAAAAATACCATATACTTCATTAGTGATCCTTGTTTGATTTTCCTTTTCCTCTCTCCATCCCAAAAGAACAGAAGGAAAATATTGGGGTATGAACTGACCTTGGACTTGTAGAGCAATTTGGCATGCAAATAAGTTAAAATGAAAGGTGGATAAAGATACAATAGAATGATGATGAAGCAGGGAGAAAGATTAGATGAAAATAAAGATGAAAAGAATAAAAAAGAAAAAAAAATAAGATGAAGAGAAAAACAGAAGGAACAAAAAGATACAAGAAAAATATTAAGGATCTACAAAAGATGAAAGAAAACTCTTTCAAGAGAAAGGTGAAGGAGTTTGAAAACAATACAAGAATAAAAGAAATAAATATCTGAAACAAAAGAGAAATTGAAGATACAAGGAATAAACAATGTAAAAAAAAAGAAAAAAAAAGAGAGAATAATATTGTTGATCATAAAGCAGGAAGGCAATGTTTTCATCAGCTGATCTCATTTCCATCTTTCTTCATCTTATTTCTCTTGTTGCTTGGTGAAATGCATCTCCAAAAGAACTCTTAAGAATTTGTATAGGAATGATGGAGTAGCAAAGGCTGGTTTTGTCTTTTATGTTCCTTTGACGTAATGCTAATTAACAGTCGAAAAATTGAAAGAAGGAAGAGAAACAGAAAGTAGATCTGCATAAGAAATAGGGGTTGTGTTAGTGGCAGAGAGAGAAGTAAAGGTGGTGGCAGAGAGAGAAGGAAAGGTGGTGGCAGAGAGAGAAGGAAAGGTGGTGGCAGAGAGAGAAGGAAAGGTGGTGGCAGAGAGAGAAGGAAAGGTGGTGGCAGAGAGAGAAGGAAAGGTGGTGGCAGAGAGAGAAGGAAAGGTGGTGGCAGAGAGAGAAGGAAAGGTGGTGGCAGAGAGAGAAGGAAAGGTGGTGGCAGAGAGAGAGGGAAAGGTGGTGGCAGAGAGAGAGGGAAAGGTGGTGGCAGAGAGAGAGGGAAAGGTGGTGGCAGAGAGAGAGGGAAAGGTGGTGGCAGAGAGAGAGGGAAAGGTGGTGGCAGAGAGATAGGGAAAGGTGGTGGCAGAGAGATAGGGAAAGGTGGTGGCAGAGAGAGAGAGAGATAGGGAAAGGTGGTGGCAGAGAGAGAGAGAGATAGGGAAAGGTGGTGGCAGAGAGAGAGAGAGATAGGGAAAGGTGGTGGCAGAGAGAGAGAGATAGGGAAAGGTGGTGGCAGAGAGAGAGAGAGATAGGGAAAGGTGGTGGCAGAGAGAGAGATAGAGAAAGGTGGTGGCAGAGAGAGAGATAGAGAAAGGTGGTGGCAGAGAGAGAGATAGAGAAAGGTGGTGGCAGAGAGAGAGATAGGGAAAGGTGGTGGCAGAGAGAGAGAGATAGGGAAAGGCGGTGGCAGAGAGAGTGGGAAAGGCGGTGGCAGAGAGAGAGGGAAAGGCGGTGGCAGAGAGAGAGGGAAAGGCGGTGGCAGAGAGAGAGAGGGAAAGGCGGTGGCAGAGAGAGAGAGGGAAAGGCGGTGGCAGAGAGAGAGAGGGAAAGGCGGTGGCAGAGAGAGAGAGGGAAAGGCGGTGGCAGAGAGAGAGAGGGAAAGGCGGTGGCAGAGTGAGAGAGGGAAAGGCGGTGGCAGAGTGAGAGAGAGAGAGAGAGAGAAAGGCGGTGGCAGAGAGAGAGAGATAGAGGGAAAGGCGGTGGCAGAGAGAGAGAGATAGAGGGAAAGGCGGTGGCAGAGAGAGAGAGATAGAGGGAAAGGCGGTGGCAGAGAGAGAGAGTGAGGGAAAGGTGGTGGCAGAGAGTGAGGGAAAGAGAAAAAAGAGTGAGAAACGTGGTGGGTGAGAGAGAGAGAGAGAGAGAGAAGCGGTGGATGAGAAAAAAGCAGTGGGTGAGAGAAAAGCGGTGGGTGAGCAAGAGAGAGAGAAAAGCAGTGGGTGAGAGAAAGTGAGAAAAGTGGTGGGTGGGAGAAAGAGGGAGTAAGCTGGGCAGTCAGAGAAAAAGGTGGTCAGAGAGAGTGGAGTACAAAAAGCAAAATTGATGAATGGATTTGAATTTTGGTTCAAGCTGCTTTTCTTCATTCTATGCCCATGAGAAAGGCATGAACACACTTTACTTGACCTCTATCCCATTGACAATGATTTTTACAATATGTCATTACCAGCAAACCATTCTTCTTATAACTGCTTTAATTATCCAGACAATAGCAACTACTATTGCTGTAACAACATTTATTGAATATACTGACAAAGGCCAATCAAGTCATATAAATTAGCAATTTTTTCCACTTCTTTCTCTAAGGCTGTTGCTTTGGTTATCTTGAAGGCATTTGACAGGGTATGGCATATTGATCATGTTCACAAGTTGAAAGGTTGTTATTTCTGGATGAATTTTTGAATATTTTCAGTCTTTCATATTAAATCATGAAATGACAGTTGCTTGAATGGCCACTCTTCTAGATCCTTTTGCATTAATGCAGGTGTCCTCCAAGGCTCTTTTCTTGGACCTATATTGTTCTCAATTTTCATTAATGACTTTCTTGATGGCATCAATTTTCAATTTGGTATCTATGCTGATGACACAACCATTTATTACTGTCTTAATAAATCAAATTAGCAGCTGATCAAAAAAAATGATCTGCATTCAGTTGTTAACTGGGACAAGGAATGGTGTGTTATTTTTAATGCCACCAAAATGAAAATGCTCTCTTTTAATCATCAAAGTGGGACTTCTTTTTTTACTTTTCATCAGTGTGGCAGTTGGATTCATTGTACCTTCTTGGACTAATGTTCTCCACTGACATGAATAGAGAGATTATATTGAATCAATTTCTAGGTCTTCTGCTAGAAAAATTAGTTCCCTGTGTTGTGCTTGACAATTTTTTCTTGCCAGAATCTATCTTACATATTTATAAGTTTACCATTTGTCCTTGTTTTGAATATTGCTGCCAAATCTGGTACGGTGCTCCTATTTAGAGATTTTTGATAAAATCCAAAGAAGTACCTGCAATGTCATTGGTCCTAATCTGGCATCCTAGCTTCAATAACTTTCCCACCATGATAACATAGCTTATATCTACCTTTTTTAAGAAATACTGCCATGGTAATTGTTCTGATGAACTTTCCTCTACGATATTTAGACTTTATAAATTTAAGTGCAGTACTAGATTGGCAGCAAAGTCTCATCATTCTACTGCACTTCTCAGTTATGGAACTTTCTTCTGGCTTCTTGCTTCCCAGTCAAGTTTGATCTTAAAAAATTTAAGTGCAATGTCAATAATTATTTTCTGTCTTCTTAATTCTTGTTCTTTTACTGTTCTCTTTCCTTTATAGTATTTTTTCCTCAATCTCTAATATTCAGTAACCCCTTGTGTCTTAGTACTGGGATTGTCTTGCATAGGATGATTAAAAACAAAAACTATCTTTCTTTTTCTATATATATATATATATATATATATATATATATATATAAAATTGCTGCTGGATTTAACTTTTCACTTGTCACCTTTACTCCAAGATGACTTCCCTCTTCTCTCTGGGTGACCTATATATATATATATATATATATATATATATATATATATAAGTGAACATTGAAGTCAACACTCAGAGGCAACAGGCTGTTTCATGCTAGACATATATATATGCACACAAAGGCTAGCTCAATGATTGGCCAATAATAATCTTATAAGTATTCCTATGCAAATAACTTAGCAGTGCCACCTGTGTCGATCTACTTTTTCAAAACTACCAATTTGCCAAATGGAACTAACTATATATATATATATATATATATAGTTAAAAATGAAACAAGATATCTGGCAAATTCTTATCAATAATGCAGAAATACTTTGTCACATGAGTGGTTAAAAAATATAAAATAACTAAAAATCAGAGAAAAATCAATCAGCCCCAAATCAATAAAACTTAAGAAATATACTAAATATATTTCACAAATAATAAAAAACAACACAAAATGATGCATGAAGACATGATACTTGAAAAACCTAGGATGAAACCCACTGACCCACAAAGATGTGACACAAAAATTACCAAAGAAAATGCAATGTATACACACACAACTCCATCAACAAAAAAATACATCTCTTCAATAACGGCTTGTGGAATGCCAATAGCAGTCAGAATACATTCAACAATTTCTGTTCAAATTCTCGCCAGAAATCAGAATAATGGTTTAAACTATAGAAAAATTAAATAAAAAAATATGTTAAATAAAAACAAACTAAAAAACTTCCATTCATCTTCAAAGAAGCCTATATAAATATAAATAAGTTTAGTGTTTGCATTTAGTATCATAACCAGTTTTTCTTTTACTAAATGTCTCATATCTTTTAATCAGAGAATAAAGAAACTCATTTTCTTACATTTTTCTTTCTCAGAGGAAGCCATTAAAACTAACTTGGTGGCAGAGCTAAATAGGTTTTTATTTCTGTCTGTGTGCATAAGCCGGAGAATAGACTGAAATAAATAAAGGATTTAAAAGAATGAAAGGATCAATGAGCTTAGTTTACTAATGAAAAAACCTCAAAATATCAGGTTTCATCTATTCTTTTTCTTTTATGCGCAAAGTCACTTTATAACGTAGGTGATCATGGCTATTTACAGTTTTTCTTTTCTTTCGTTGCTCTAGGTATCTTTTGACCCTTTACCATAACACAAGAAATGGTATTGGCTACTTTTCCACCAACCATTCACAAGTTCATTAAGTAGCTCACTCAATTTCCCCTGCTTCTCTTGTCTTCAGTATGTTTGGTGAGTATTACATACTTAAGAGCATTTATCGTGCATCACAAATTTCAACTGTATTTTTCTAATTGTGAGTATAGGTTTTTCAATTGCTATCATTCAAAGTTATTCCTGCTTTCACTCCTGGAAGTGTATTTTCTTCTTCATTTGTAATGCTTTATTCTCTAACTTTTCCTTTTATTCAATTTTTCTCTACACTACATATATATATATATATATATATATATATATATATATATATATATATATATACATATATATATATATATATATATATATACATACACTATAAATATATGTACATATACATGCACACTATATGTACGTATACATGCACACTATATATATGTACGTACACATGCACACTATATATATGTACGTACACATGCACACTATATATATGTACGTACACATGCACACTATATATGTACGTACACATGCACACACTATATATATATATATATATATATATATATATATATATATATATATGTATGTATGTATGTATGTACGTATACATGCACACTATATATATGTACACTGTTACATAAGCTGCAATTACCAAAAATTACCCATTTTAAAATTTAAATTTAATCTATATTAAGTTTAAAATTATAAAATTCCTGAGGAAAAAAGAAAAAAAATACATGTTATTCTAATTATTTTGTTTTTATTGAAATTAAGTTGGAATAAACGTTAAGATCAAATGTTTCTCTGAACTTCATGACAACATGGATACATCTGAAGATTAAATTTAAATTTTAAAATGGGTAATTTTCAATTTCAAATTTTATCATATAATTTAATATTTATTAGTTAGAATAAATTCCATTTTAGTCTAACTCCATCATTGAAGCATTAAATAATTATTGTAACCTTAGCTCATTGTCAAGTTTTTTTGAATTCTCATATACTTGTATTTTGATTGGTCATTGCAGCTTATGTAACAGAATTTCCCCTAGTGAGGGATGTTTGATTGATTTGAACCTTTTAAAACCCTTTATTCTACATTCCACACCATCACTTGATAAGACACCAGAAATGTTGAAACAAAATGTCTATTTTTGTAGTGATTTTATGACATATTTATGTTATAATTTTTGAATAAATAATTATATTTGCTCTACTCTGTATTGAGCACTCTTTTAAGAATAGTATTTGTTGGTTATTGGAATTTATTCCATATACACCAATCCTATACGTGTGTATGTGTGTGTATATATATATATATATATATATATATATATGAGAGAGAGAGGATGTGTGTGTGTGTGTGTATATATATATATATATATATATATATATATATATATATAGGAATCAACACTAGTCACTGTCAGAAAACTCAAATCTTATGTGTCTCTATATTCTACCTTGGATGAACTATACTCAGTATTTGGTCCAGAAATTAATGTTTTGTTGTTTCTTTTCTTTCTAAAATCTCATTCATATGAAATGCTTTTTTTATAATTGATTCTTTCTTCATTTACTCAACATTCACTTTATTTAATTCTTGATCATGAAGGAAAACAAATACTTAAAACAAATAATTTATTAGTTTTCATATCTCAATGATTTGATTTGGAGGTGGAATCTGAATTATTTTGATTCTGATTGGGTTTGGTTTCAAAGATTCAGATAATTGAGGTTGCAGTCTTCCATTTCTTCAATCTCTTTCTTACTTCAGTCAAAGATATGGATTTTGAAAGTTGTCTACTGATTGCCCAAGTTTCAAGCAATGAATTCTGTCCTGTGTTATTTTAGCTTAAGTTGTGTGAGTGAATGCAGAAGAGGTCAAGTGAGGGGACAATATATCTGAGTTTGACATTTAATATTTGATTCTTTGTAGTTCTCTCTTGCCTGTTCACCATCTTTTCCATGAAAACCATTTGAATTTTTCCTCTTGAAGAAAATATGGATTATATTGAGGTTGAACTTATCACTACAGGCAAGGACTTTTATCTTGTTTAAAAGCCATTACCTCTTCAATGTTAGCCTGTGGTAAGAGCCAAACCTACACCATATTTCAGATCAATATTTCAGATCTCTAAACTTTCAAACTCTTCTCTATCTCACAAACATAAAAGTGTTTGCTTTGACATCTTAATAGGCAAATAATATTCATTCTCTGAAATATGTTCTTTACAAAAATGGGCCACTTTTAAAACTCCATTAGTAATGTAGGGTATTTGAACAGTCCACAAAATATTTTTCTTAATATTTAGCAAATGGCATGTCATTTTTTTATCATGGCTCAAGTAGCTTTCATCATATGTATGTAAATCCAAGTAGCCAACAGGGAATTTTTAACTGAACCCTTTATCTATGGGGTAGACTGTGATTAAACTCACAATTACTATTAGGTTGGTGCAAAAATAATGACGTAATAATGTCATTTTTTGACGTATTTTTTAACGTCAAAAACAACATTATTACGTCATTATTTTTGCACCAACCTAATATATAACCAAATTCACAAACTAATGATTTAATCCACTAGATTTCATAAACAATATCATGAGAATATGTATTGCATTGAGTGAATAAACAGTATAAAACAAAAAAATTCTACACTATTTATTAGGTTGGTGCAAAAATAATGACGTAATAATGTCGTTTTTGACGTATTTTTTAACGTCAAAAAACGACATTATTACGTCATTATTTTTGCACCAACCTAATACATTATTCGGATTATTGTCCTTATCTTTGTCACCATATTTATCACGTCAAGGACACATGGCACAGTGAATAAAGGTGTTAGTTAGATCCATGGACAGGACCCAAAAGAGTGTGAGTTCAACACCTGGTTAAGGCGATAGAGAACTTGGAGTGGGGAATTAACAGGAGATAACTGATAATTGACATCCATTGTCTACACCAGTGAGCAAAAGAAAGGTTTCAGTTTGACATTCCAACCACCTGAAGAAGGCCAGAGCATACAACGGTTGAAATATTGTGATAAATATAGAGATAAAGAAGAGGACAATAGTTTGAATCATGTAAATAGTGTACATAATACCTCATCTCAGAAATATAGACAGATACTGAAAAAAACTTCTCAAAAATCAATTTAATATCACCCTACACATTGCTTTGTTAATTTTTTTTAAAGAATTGAAATCTAAACTGAAAAACAAAAACATCAATGGCCATTTTTATAATATAATTTTGCCATTCATTTTACACTTTTAACATAAAGTGTTAAAATTTAAACCTTACTTCTTGGGGTTGTCTAAATATCAAATTCAGAAAATAATTCAATGTCTAAAAAGATTTAGCTGAAAACGTTTTCTAATTGTACTTTTGTGTTCTTTCCTGATTATCAGTTGTATCAGCAGTGGTGATGAAAGGGAGGTAAAAAAATATACTTTCATCAGAGAATGGGAGAAAGTGTACCATTCTCAGAAATTCTAACCCTGTCACAGCATCATCATTGTATTAAAAGATTTTGGGTTTTGTATAATATCAATAGCATGACAGTGGTTTCCGGGACTGGGCAATTTTTATCCCTGGCCCATAGATAAAAACATAAAAACACACACATAAAAAGATTTTGTGTCAGTGGGGAGATCACAGGTAAATATTTTGGGAACAGTTGCACAGATTGTTCAACTGTGAAACTCTCTGCCTCGGCAGAGAGGAACTCAGACAAAGTTTTGCTGTAGATTTGGTTCTACAGAAGGCTGCTAAGGATATCATGGACCGAGCGTGTGAGCAACTATGAGGTCTTAAAGAGATTACAAACAACGTGGTGGCTTATACTTAATATCAGGAAGAGGCAGCTTAAGTTTCTGGGACACATAATGAGGAAGGAGTGCCTGGAGAATCTGATACTCACAGGTCGAATAGAGGGAAAACAAGACGTGACATACCTAACAGACTTAAGCAAGTGGATGATAGAATGTTATCTGGGGGAGGAAGCAGAGGGAAGGAACTTGTTGAGAGTTGCAAGGGATAGTGGGAAGTGGAGAGCCATGATTGCCTATGTCCTGAAAGGAATTGGCATGTTAAAAGAAAGAATGAAATTAATACATTTTGTTGCAATAATGTTCTTAAACTAGAGGATGTTAATGGCATTTCTGATTTAAAATATCATAAATCTAAATACAACCTTTGCTTTGTTGGCTCACTGCAATGGTGTGTGCATGCATACATTCCCAAGCATTGCTGCTTCCTTTACTTGCTTTTTTTTAGTTGGTGTGAATGATGTCAATTTTCTTTTGACAGGGAAGCATTTTTATGGAAATTTAAACATTAACATAACAAGACAAAGCTGAAGAGGAACAATTGAAATTGAAAATAGCAGACAAAATATAACATTTAACATTAAACTTGTATATGAATAAGAAGTAGACATGTATGAAAAGTATATAAAAGACATAAGAAGTAGACACATGTATGAAAAGTATAGAAAAGACATATAAGAAGTAGACACATGTATGAGAAGTATATAAAAGGCATGTAAGAAGTAGAAACATGTATGAGAAGTGCTGAAAAGTCCTTGGCTCAAACTACTTTCCAAAACCTGACCAAACAGCAGAATTTTTTGAGAATTAAATACTACACACTGGCAATGGTCCACAAGATAATTTACTTTCTTTCTTTACTGTAGATTTATATGTATAATTATAAATTAATTGATTTAAAATATGGTTATTTTCGCTACACAGTTCTAACCATGTTTCAAAAATGGAAGCTAAAAGCCCCGAATTTAATTTTGTAATTAAATTAAAGACATTAGTTCCATGGTTAGAACTGTGTAGTGAAAATAACCATATTTTAAATCAATTAATTTATAATATTAATGCTCTGTAAATTTACATTGAGTACTATTTTGTAAAAATAAAAATATCTATAAGAATACCAGATTATATATCTTACTGTTCTTTCTTTTTATATATATATATATATATATATTAGTAATACGCAACAAAATCCCAAATTACCTCATATTGGGTATAGATGTATTTCAACCAACAAAAATTTCATTAGTTTTAGTCAACCCCGGTGTATGGACCGAGTTTGTGTCAGAATTAGAAATTAAATTGTGATAGTCATCAAAAAATTAATACAGAATTTATCCATTTCAATGTTTCAGTCAGACAAAATGCATGAGACAGTGACCATGAGAGGATCTACTTGGATTACACACCAACAGATTTATTAGCTTTACTTATATATATATATATATATTCAGTTCCCTCCAAGCAAGGCAATAATGTCACTAAGACATTAATGATAATGGTTAGCATCCACTGAAAAACGAGAATCCATCTCCAAACTAGGACTACACCCCAAATAATTATGTTCTGTTTTTAGCTGTTGTCTATCATGAAATACTGAAGTAGTTAATGTCATCAATTGGAACAACAGCACAAAAATTTGAAGACAATGTCTCTATCATTGTTTAATCATAAAGGTGTGCTGCTCTTATACAATAATTCAAGACAACATATTACCCATGGCATTTAGGAAAATATGAAAGTGTTATCTCATCCTCCTAACTCTCCCTCACCTTGCTCAATCTGTCATCTTTTCAAATCATTGCCACATTTTGTAGAAGGAAAAAATCTATTAATTGTGAAGAGGTTAAAAACAAGTGCTTCTTTGTATTGAAACTATCAGTATTTTATGCCTGAGAGATCAACAATTCACCAAACAGATGGGATTATTTTATTGATAATGAGGGAGAATTATTATCTTGATTAAATATATTACTAACTCCTACAGAAGCATTTGTTTTAAATGTAACAAGACTTTCTAACCAGATATATCTGGCATCCATGTCAACGGCAATTGGTTCATATATATATATATATATATATATATATATATATATATATATATATATATATATATATATATATAATTCAAATCTTTGATATCATAGGATTAACAATATTAAAATGTCTGTTTATTTAGAGATTTATGTATATTTTTACATATAGTCAATGGAATTTTTAAAAATTACTTTAAGGCAATTTAACACAAGATAAGAATCTGATGAATTGTATAAGCATTAAACATTTTAATAAGTTCTTTAGATTATTCATAAATGTTGACTTATGTAAGTAAAACTTCTAATGACTGAATAATTTTCAACTAACAAAATAAATAGTATTTTCTTATCTAGTAGTTTCTTAATCTTAGTGATAGCAGTTAATTATAATAAGCATACTGATAATTGCAAGTGCTTTATAATACATAGTCATTATCAAAGCTAAAATTTCAGACATGACATTTAACGAATCTCCACTTTGTCTGGAAAATGTAATATAGGCAAACTATTTGACATTGGTTGAATGAGATTGAATATAGCTTTGCATTTAATGTTGTTCCATTTACATTGTTATTGTGTGGGGAATTTTGAGACCAACTTGAATTCAAAATCTACTGTCCACTTCAGGTTTGATAATGTTGTAGTGAAAGTCATGGTTAATCATATATATTTATGGAGGAAGAGTGCTTAAAATTGGAGAAAGAGCATTTGTACATGCTAACAGTGTGAATATAGAAATCATCAGTGCATTGTCCATTTCACAGCTAATATGATCATCAGATCATGTCATGAAATATCTATAGTCTGTTACAACTTGTTTCCAAGCACTAGCCTGCCAGGGTGGCTAGCAAATCTCATTTAAAGATACCTGCTCAACCCACAGAGTCAACCTGTGGTTTATACTGCAACTCTAGCTGAGAGAGACTTAGTTACAGTTTCTGGAAAATAGCACGTAATCTAGTGTGATCAGTTTTTTGAACAAGGCAGCAAACCTTCAATCATAATGATTTGTAACTTCATGTTCGCATCATCTATATATAAAATTCTGAGACTTCTGTTAGTCCATCCATCCATCCTTCACCTCTTTAAAATAGTCTAATGTTAATTATGTTTTATGAATATGTCCTGAAGATGGTCTACTAGACTGAAACGTCCGACGTTGACATTATATTAATATTAAAACAGCATAATTGTATATTAGGATTTTTGTTTGTTTTTTCCATATATATATATATATATATATATATATATTTCAAGTTTTCTTTTGATAAGACTTATAAAATTTATGAGTATAAAATTACAATTCTATTTAAACCCTACCAAATAACCACTGGGGTGACAGATGAACTTTTATTGATATGCATTAAATTTGGAGCCTATTTTTGTTAATCCTATATTTGGTTCAGGGTCATCAAATTCAAATGTTCCAGTAAAAATAAGATTGAGAAGGAAAACTCTTACTTTGGAATATTTTCTACCAATCATGGAATTTCAAACTCACAATAATTTGAAATGCTTCTCCTGAATGCTGGATAATCTCATGGAAGAAACTTTAGACAACAGAAATTTGATTCTATAGAAGGATGCATCGAATACTATGGACTGAACATATGCATAATGAAAAAGTTTTAGGGAAAATGGAAACATAAAAGGACATTTAACAGAAAAAATTACTTAAATTTTTAGGGCATAAAATGAGAAAAGGGGACTAGGAGATTTTGATACCCACAGGACATACTGAAGGCAATAGGAAAACAGCACATAGCCTACCTAACAAGGCTGTATAAATGATTAGCAGAACAGGTATTAGGAGAGATAGCAAAAAGACAAAATTTATTAAGAGCTACAAAGGACAAGAAATTGTGGAGAGCCATGACCACCTACATTGTGAAAGGATATTGCACATCGAAAAAGAACTGAGTGATCCTGGTGGCCTAAATTAAAACATTGGTCATTGAATATTGCTATTAATGTCATTAGAATGGATAATCCCAGAGACGGGAAGACAGCCTTAATGGCATCTGGAACTGAGAACAAGAAGATTCTCAGATAGTCAATCAAAAATTCTGGACAACATAACTGAAACCAAAAACTAACAATTTGTTCTAAAACCAACTTCAAAGTGATACAGACCTCAAGCCTTCATCACATCCCTGCTACCAAAATACCACTTTTGGCCCTCTTCAGTAACTACATTCTTCACTACTGCTATGACTGACCTTACCTGAAGACAGGTCAGAACATTTATAATTACAAGAGATCTTTCATCGTATTCATCTAACAAAGACATTTTTTATTTTATGAATTCTAAGTCCCATTTTTAAGTAACACTTTCACTTTATCCAGCTTGATTTTTATTTAAATTTTCTTTTTTAAGCAATTCATCCCAAGAAAGGCAATAATGCCACCAAGATTCAAGGGGCGACTGGAAGTGATAGAAAATGAAAAAAGAACTTTAAAAAGAAACCAGAAATTCAATCTTAAACAGAAAACAAAGGATAAACCCCTACTCCTGTTCAAAAGACGAGTGTGAACTGAATGAGAGGAGAGCATGTCTACTCTTCTTGAGGAAAAATAAATAGTAAATAAAATTTCAGAGTTTAGGCAGAGATGTTAAAAGTAGATTTTAGAAGGAACCAAGGGTAAAACATTTTCTCCTGTTCAAAAGATTTTAGAAGGAACCAAGGGATAAACATTTTCTCCTGTTCAAAAAATCGTGGAGGCATGTGAACCAAATGATACACAAACATATCTATTTCTATAGGGAAAAAAGTTTGCTCAAAAGAATTACATTGAGCAAACCATCATACACTTCATTCCTTTCCAATTTTAAACTATTGAAATAAACAAATTCTTCCTGTTCAACTTCACACCAAGTAAGAGACCTTTTTTTCTTGTGCATCTAATAACCCTCACAAAATTTTTTTTCTACATGGGGAAAAATTCCCTTACAGTGTGAAATAACAGTAAAAGAATTTCTCACTTTTACTGCTAACAAAGTTACTAACAAAATGTATACTGAAGCTTATTATTCCTATTTTAAAATTATCTACTCAGTCAAAAAAGATCTCACAGTAAATCAAGGCTCAATTCAGGTATGAAAAGGAAGTTATCAGACACTGGCTTTGAAAGGTCCCAATGAAAGATGTGCATTTTTTTAAAAGATAATTGAGCCTTGGTTTGCTATGTGGTCTTCCGTAGATGAGAGGTTAAACAAACCTAGTTTAAAGATGGTTTCCCAGGGCAAAAGGAATACAGGTTCAGTCCCTGTTGGGTGGCTCAAATATATATATATATATATATATATATATATATGTAAGCAAATATATGGATATAGATTCGACAGTATGAAGAAAAATATACGGAAAAAACAAACAAAAATCCTAATATGCAATTATGCTGTTTTAATGTTAATATAATGTCAATGTCGGCCGTTTCGGTCTAGTAGACCATCTTCAGGACATATTTATAAAACATAATTAACATTAGACTATATTTAATTCAACATGAAAAGACAATGGACATAAGAGTAAGACTAATCAAAACAGACAACTGAAATTTTTCAAGATCAGCATTCCGTTTCAATATGATCACGTCGGTGTCACGTGGGCGATGTTGTGAAAACGTATTCCTAAAATTGAGTATTTTGAATGAAAAATGTAAAGAATTTTAGTTTAATCTAAAACTTATATGTACGTTTGTATGTATATATATATATATATATATATGTGTGATTTTCCAAGCGTAGCTTGAATACAGCACAAGGCCGAAATTATGAGGCACCCAGTGAGGATCAAACTCACTACTCAGTTGTAATTATTCTAGTGAGACAAGCTTGCTAACCATTACACCACCATGTGTGTGTGTGTGTGTTTATAGTAATAAAATATTATTTGAAAACTATATTTCTATGACTAAACACTTATACAGGTTTTTTTAATACATATATATATATATATATATATATATATATATATATATATGCAAATTTGTATTACAGAGTTTCCAAATTTTATATGCTATGATTCAATGAAAATGTATGCACAGATAATACTTATTGGTGACCAGCTTACTGAGTTAGTCTGCCAATGGGCGGCTTCATGCCGTTGACTTGTGTTCAATCATTATATATGATTTTATAATATTGTATTAGAACTTTTCCATTATCTTTATGATGGATAAGAAACTAAATAAACATTTCTGACTCAAATTGTTCATGAAGTTTGTCAAATCTGCTACAGAGACCTTTGAAATGTTTGTCAAGCTATGGCCAGCATATCTTAGTCTGAAATTTTTTTTTAACTGCTGCACTCATTTCAAAGCCAGTCAAGTGTTGATGATCATTCAGGGGTAAACAAATATTAACAAAATGTGCAAAAAATTATGAACTCATCTATAAGATCCATTACTGAACAACTCATCCCAGCTTTTTCAAATGATTGAAATTTGTTATGTATTCCTCATCTGGGAATATTCCGATACTGCTTTGTATATAATAATGCACATGTACATGATTGTGGGTATATATATATTTTATGAAGATTCATGTAACAGCCATTTGTAGGCATATGTCTCTATAAATACACATTCATTTAGTCCTATAGATTTTTATTACTATAAACATTTAGTTGGTACACATTTTTGAGTAAACATGCCTGTTTTTTTTAATATTTTTCTTTAAATGGTGATTTAATATAGACAAGTCTTGAGATCAGACCTTATTAAAGAAAACATGCCTATTGACTTCTGATCTCTAGGCTAATTGATACTAATTTCAATGTTTAAAACAAAAATACAATATTTACTCAACTAAATATAACATTTCTAGTAATGAGCAATAATGTCAGATAAAAAAACATTGATTAAAAATTATTTTATATCTTTTTCTAGATTTGTGAACATATAAATGCACACACACATACAATATATATATATATATATATATATATATATATATATATTGATAGATACTAAATTTTAAATCTGAGCCAACCAAGCACAGAAATGAATACAATATGGGAACCAGTAATAAGGAGTGCCAGAGAAAAAGCAATAATAACAACAAAAACAAAAATTGCAATATGAGCTCTGGTAAAAACATGATATGGTAACAGCAAAAATTGCAACATGAGCAATGGTAAAAATGGTTGCTGTGATTTATAATACCCAGAAATTCATACACATATGTTCTCAAGGACAGTGGATAAAAGCGTTGGTTAGATCCAGTGACAGGACCTAAAGAGTGTGAGTTCAATACCTGGTTAAGGCAGTTGAGAACTTGGAGAGGGGAATTAACAGGAAAAAATCTTAACTGACATCCATTAAACATGGCACGTAAAACAGTCTACCCCAGTGAGCAAAATAAAGGGTTCAGTTCGACATTCCAACCACCTGAAGAAGGCTGGAGCATACAATGGCCAAAACATTGTAATAAATATGGTGACAAAGATTCAGACAATAGTCCGAATAATGTAAATAGTGTACATAATACCTTGTCTCAGAAATATAGACAGATACTAATATGTGTAAATCTATTCAATAAAATCACCATTGGCTTCAACCATGGCCTCCAGATGACTTCAGAATCTCCTGAAACTTTTCTAGATGGTCTCCTTGTTTAATTTAATGAATACTGCAATAGTCCTTGCCTTTGGTTCATTGTTGGTGTTATACGTAGTTTTGTTTGGTCACTCACTCCGTACATAATAATCAAGGGAGTTGCCCTCTGGAGAGTTAAGTGGCTAGATGTAAGGAGTGATGTAGTTTCAGAAATTGTCTGACTGCCATGACTGGGTTCTCTTGCTTTTGTAGCATGATGCAGAGTTCTGTTGTCAGACATAGGATCTTGACCCAGAGCAGCACTACCTCCTCAAGGCACTTGATGTAGGCCTCTGTGTTGAGTCTGAGGCCCTGTGAGAAGATGAATGGAGGCATAACATTGCCATCACTAGTGATCACTCCAAACACCTTCATAATCAACGTTACTCATCAAACTCCTTTTCAAATCCTTTGCACTATCCTCAGATAGATACCCAAATGCTCTGAAATATTTGTATTGAAGCTTCTTGTATGAATGCCAAAAAGTACAGCATGCCATTTCCAAATTTCTGATGAGTGAATTCCATTATGGTGCTCTTTTTCTCATAGAGGGTAACCAAGTGACCCTACTATACTGTGAGGTTCATAAAAACAAACAACATACATATACAAAATTAAAAATAGGAAATGGTGACAATTTACCCATCGCTCCCTGTATAAAAAATGGATTAAATCTGATAAAGTGATAAAATAAGATTTATATAGGAAAACACTTATAAATTTAACATTCTGCTATTTGGCTTAATCAAAAGTTTCCGATTGAATTTATAAAGGTTTTCCTATGTGTTTCTTATTTGATCATTTTCTATGATTTAACCCATTTGAAAGAATTTCTTATGAAACCAAATAATAGCAAGACATTAAATTTATAAAGGTTTTCTTACTTATTCATTATTTATACAGACATTATAGCATTTCATGCTACTGGTGATCAGAATGCCTGATGGTCACAGCAGCATGAAACTCAAGTAGTGCACTGATCTTTGTCTCTTTTTGAGTTGTGTCACTAGGTAACTATATTACTCTGTTTTGGTCATTTACACAGAGAGCGCTGTTTATTACTCTTTCTGTAGAGGGTCTGACTTTTGGTATTTTCTTCTCACTATGTTTCCTTTGTGATTTTTTCCCCTGGTTTTAGTTTATTGTTTTATTTATTTTTAATCACATGCCACTCTTTGTGTTTGTCTTACCAATATTTTAGTTTGTTGTATATATACAGTGTGCATCAAAATATACAAGGTCCATCAAAAATACTTTTACAAACATTAGGAGCAGGTTCCTCACCCCAAAACAAGGACAAAAGTTGATATAAACATATGTCCACAATCCTTCATTTTTGAGTTAATAAATTTAAAGAAAGTTTATGGTAGATGGTAGTAATTTGTTGCCATGTAGACTAGGTTACATCTGTCAATCATGTACATTTGTGGCTAGTCTGTCTTCAATGTTTAATGTGTGTAGTAGTGAGTTAACTGAGAAGTGTTCTGTTTAATAATGGCAGGATATTCATATTGTAAGCAGGCAGATATGATCTTTACATACAGCTGTGTGAATGGTAATGGATGTAAATGGAGGCTGAATGGTTGAATCAGACCGAGTCATCCAACCTTGCTGCTGTTTATCATTGCATTGCTGAGACAGGATCAAGGAGGACCAAGATCTGCTTGTAAGCCTGACCACAAAGAACACATTCTACAGCCTGTTGGACATGTTTCAGATATCAGCACATGTCAAGTGACCCTAGCATGTCAGGAAACTCATAGTACTGTATGGAGGGTACTTCATGGGCAGCTCCCCTATCTGTATTATTTGCAATGTGCACAAAGTCTTTCGCCCTCTGATCACTCACCAGGGTAGAACTTTTGCTGATGGTTTATTGCCCAAACTGCCAATCTATTTTTTGCTTCTTCAGGTTTGTTTACAGATAAGGCAATTTTGGAAGAGATTGGAATAACAAATTTACACAACCAACATTTGTCGGCAGATTGGAATCCTCATAGCAGAATACAGCATCAGTTCATGATTAATGTGTGGGCTGGAATTGTAGGTGACTGACTGGTAGGTCCATATGTTCTCCCAGCATGTCTTACAGGAGCTGTCTACAGGGACTTTATTTTTGGTATACTTTGAAACCTGTTGGAAGATATAGCCCTGCTAAAACAAAGATGCATGTGGTTCATGCATGATGGGGCTCCAGGACATTTTAGTTACATTGTTTGTGATGCACCAACTGACATCTACAGGGGAAAACTGGTTCTATGGCCTTCATGTTTCCCCAACCTCAATAATTTGTATTTTTATCTGTTGGGCCACCTAAAAAAATTGCTTTATGCAGTTGACATTAATAATGAAGAGATGCGTTATCAACTTGTCACGGGGGCTTGTTAAATCATTCAACACAGTGTGGAATTATTTGAAAGGGTCTACCAGTCAATGATCTGATGGGTGCATGCATGTGTAGAAGAAAGCAGAGGACATTTTGAACATTTCTATGTACGACAACATACTTCTCAATCAATTGTTCAAAGGTTGCATAGCCTGAATTATGAAATTTTGCCTCATCCTCAATATTCACCTGATATCTCTCCCACTAATAATCAATTATTTCAGCAAGGAAGAGGGAATCGAAGTATTTGAACTATTTATCACATCAATGGATAAGAATTATGTTAAAGATGGGATCAAGAATTTAGAGGTATGTTGAAAAACGGTCATTCATCAACATGGTGCCTATTTCAACTAAATTAGTTACCATTTCAGAAGTCTTTTATTCATTTACTATAAAATACATCATTTCACATGTGACAAACTAATAAAATATATATATATATATATATATATATATATATATATATATATATAGAGAGAGAGAGAGAGAGAGAAAGATTATATATATATATATATATATATATATATATATATATATATATATATATATATATATGTGTGTGTGGGTATGTATATATATATATATATATATATATATATGTGTGTGTGTGTATATATAAGGTTGGTGCAAAAATAATGACGTTTTTGACGTTAAAAAATACGTCAAAAAATGTCATTTTTGCACCAACCTAATATATATGTCCTGAAGACACCCACAGACAGCTCGATCTGATGGGTACAGATTGTGGAAGAGTGAGTTTGTTGATGGCTGGTCTAAGCAGTCACTTGAGAGCATGCCAACAGAAGGCAGCAATTGAAATGTGATATTTGTGGTAATATATGCAGGTCCAGAAGTGGTCTCAGACAATATTTGAAATTACATCATAATCCACCACCCACTGTTGAACCTCTTAAGTGTCCTCTTTGTGCCAGTGTATGTGGGTCCCTTGATGGGCTAAAGAGCCACATTCATTCAGCACTTCAGTAGATATTCTCCAAAAAGATATTTAGTAATGCTTGTACATGGACACAAATTGGCAAACACCATATATATATATATATATATATATATATATATATTGACCACTAATATTATCAATATATATATTTATATATATATACACACACATTTTCAAATGTTGTTATAGCAGATAATGTATGTTTGAAATAGACACACCATTTTTATTTATGAAACAGTGTATATTATGCCAACTGGTCTGCACATTCAATAAATTCGAGTAAAGGAAAATATGTTCCTCAGCATATATATGTATATTAGGTTGGTGCAAAAATAATGACGTAATAATGTCGTTTTTTGACATTAAAAAATGACATTATTACGTCATTATTTTTGCACCAACCTAATATATAGTGAGGGTAAAAAATCTGTTGGTTTATAATCCAAGTGGATCCTAGTAATATAAAATATTAAAACTGATCCACAAAAAAAACTCAATGTATTTATTATTGCAGATCCAATAAATAATATTGGACATAAAAATCCAAAATTACCTCATATGGGGGATAGAACTGTTTCAATCAAAACTTTGTCAGTCTTATTCAACCCTGGTATATAGACAGAGTCTCTGTCAGAATTAGAAATTTAACTGTGACCGCTGTCGGAAAATTAATACAGAATTTATCCATTTCAGTGTTTCAGTCAGACAGTGAGACAGTGTTCAGGGGAGCGTGGAAGTTATTAGCCTTAAAAGGAAGAGGTTTTATAAAATTCAACCCATATATATATATATGTGTGTGTGTGTGTGTGTGTGTGTATGGGTATGTGCAATTACTTGTAGATACTTGGCTTCCTGTGTATGAAAAAAATGTGCAATTAACTTCACCTTCTAACTAGATCAATTTGGGAATGGGGATTTAGTTTTTGAGTTGTGGAAAACTAAGATTTATCTTGCTAAATCTACACTAAATTTCTACTTTACATTTTAGATAAATATCTAAAGAAAGGACTTTTTATTGTTTTTATAACATCTGTTACATGAAATATGAACGACATTTGGTTTGGATGTAACAATATTAGGAGAGAACAAAATGAGGATGTGGTTCAACAAAGGTAAACAGGTACATCACTTCAACTATATGAACTGTAATATGTTGATGACAATGAAAACAAATAACTTCAAAAAAGATGTTAAAAAATATCTTGTTAAGTAGCTCAACATTAACTCATAGAAAGGTTATAGGTGAGAAACAAGGCTGTAAACTATAATTTGTGCTTTGAACTTTACAGACAAGCGAAGAAGCAATTTAGAATAAATACTATTTATGAAAGTGCAGGATGTAAATATATGAAACAGAAACATGGTCAAAACAATAATTAGAGTGACAGTAAACATATGTCTGTATAAATCTTTCACTCTTTGAGTGTGTGTGCGTGCGTGCATGCGTATATATATATATATATGTGATAAAAATATTGTTTTAAAGTATGCTATATTTATGGGTAAAAGTACTCAATGTCAGGGATAGAGTGTATGAAACAGATTGTCACTGCTTGGTGTTGACAGTATATGTGTGTGTGCATGCACATATAAGAAGTGCAGAACATTCTCAGCACAAGCAAGAAAGGAAGAAATAAAAAAAATTTGGATTTTTGTTCAGATTTTGGGAAGTGGGTGCAACAGAGAACTTTAAAGTATCCCCTTGTATGTAAATATATATATATCTCAAAATTACAAGTAATCAAATTTGCTGACAAAAATGAAGTTAAACTAAAGGAGTGAATTAACTGTAAACTGCCAAATAATAATTTAGCATAGATCCGACATTAAATTGGTTAATGCAGACATATCCACAGATCTATTTTTAATTTCTGACCTTATGCACCCCCTTTTAACTTTAGGAAAAGAAGTAATGATTTGTTTTTAAATTTCCTAAGAAATCCTTTTATAACCAGTTAACTACCATCGCATGAGGAAGTATAATCATAGTATTGAAACATGAAAGCTTTTGTGTAGTTATTTAAAAATATTTTTATTATAATCTCTTAAGAATATAAAAATCAAATTTTGCTCTACTTTGAAAAGTAAATGCTTCGAACTGTGGATTTTTAATCTATTTATTCTTTCTATCATTTGTATATATATATATTTGGACAGCAACCTTTCTTTTTAAACATCTTTCATTAAATATGGCAGACAAGGATAATTTAATTTTTGAGGTACAATGAAAATTATGTAAATTTTTGTATTCCCTTACTTCTATGAGATGGAAAAAGTAAGGATGCTGGAAAAACTAAATAAAAAATTAATTAAATCTTCCTTGTCTGCTGTGTATGTATATATATATATATATATATATATATATATATATATATATATATCAGCTGTATTTATGTGCAATTTCTGTCTTCTTAAATATGTCCACATAGTCAAAATAGGTCAAAAGTTAAGAAAAGAAAGTTAGATGTATGTGTGTCTAAATGTGCTTTTATGTACAAACAGGCTTATTTTCCTTACTGTTTATAGAAATAATTACAGGAGAAAAGCACAAATGATGAATAAACTTATTATTAGGTCTTATTTTATAATAACAAAGATTGTATTTTTTCCCCAGAAAATAGAAAATAAAAATCTGTCAACTAATATTTCTGGAGGATAAGGCAGGTGGTTTTTATAATTGAACAGTTCACTATACGAGAAAGTATTCATAGCAAGCACTTATAATTAAATGTTATTCTCCTGACTCAAAGAGTTCAAATTTCTGGGGCACATAATAAAGAAAGATAGCTTGGAAAAGTCGATACTCACAGGATAGATTGAAGGTAAGAAAACAAGAGGAAAGCAACACACAACCTACCTGGTGAATTTGAGCAAATGGACGGCAGAGAGGGTTTTGAGAGAGATGGCAAAAAGACAAAAGTTGTTAAGAGCTACAAAGGACAAGAAATTGTAGAGAGCCAACATCCTGAAGTGATCTGATAGAATTTTTAGTGAAATGCAGTCATTTTGAGAAATAAACAATTTCTAAATTTTACTTCCTAATGATTTCAAATTCCAAGTGTAGAGATGTTGACAATTCAGTCATGGCAAATAGAAGCTGTAACGAGTTAAGTGAAAAGTTTTGATTTATTGAGGTAAACAAAACCACATATTAATGTTGTGATAGAATGAATTCTTTATTCATCATGTAATTTTTATTATACAATATTGTAATAAATGTTTGAAGTTCTGGGATGATTAAAATGAACACTATATTTCTCACCATTGATGCTATTATCCTAACATTTTCCCTGTTGAACCCTCTGGTCTTCTTCAACTGTTTGTAAATCCGAGTAGCATTCAACAAATTTCTTAGTGAATCCTTTACATGATATGCAAGGGTAGATTCTCATTCCACTGTCCATGCCACATACCAACATGAAATCATCAGCATCAAATATATACTTCATAATAACAACTATTCTGACATCAGTTTCTGCAGGTAAAAGCAGAAGAGTTGAGAAAGAGGATCAGAAAACTTCCATGGTCAGTCTCCCTTATACCAACAGCTTGTCAGAAAGAATTCAGGAAATATGTGGTCTATACAACATCAGGACAATATTCTAAAACAATTTCACTTTAAAGAGAAATATCTGCCAAGTTTAACACAAAAAAGAACATGACCAAGAATTGTGTGTATTCCACCCCTTTCAATTGTTGCAAGGAATACAAAGGTGAAATGAGTCACCCACTAAAACTAAGGTGTATTAAAAAAACTCTAATTAGGGGTGAGATAATGAAATCAGGTATAGCTGATCATGTATGGAAGGAAAATGCAGTTATTAATATGTGTAGAATAAAGTAAAGAATACTGGGAAGTCAGATGTTTGAAGGAATCAGCACATGTGCTAAGTTATGAAGGTCTCCTCAGTAGGCCTAGCATAGAAATAAATACCATATAGGAACCATTGATAAAAGTATATACAGAAAAATGACAGTGAAGTAGTAGCAGTAAAAATAAGAGAAGCCATGGTGACTGTAATCGAACATCAAAGCAGAAGCAAGCAGGATAGAAGTTAAGGGTCTAATCTCTAGATTCAGGGTTAAAGCATTGGTTCATAAATTTGTTGACATAGTAATTTTGAGTTCAATCCCCAGGCTAGATAGTACAGACTTAGTAGAAACAGGGTGAGCAATAACTGAGTGACTATAAATAGTAGAGGGAAGATAGATTCATGCCTTTTCCAAGAGAAGTAGTGCAAAAATGAACACACCAGATTAGCTTGGAATTTCAATTGTTTTTATTGATAATACAAAGTTGAAAACATTAGTTTGATTCTAAATAATGTCATAACTGTACTATTTTATTAGTTATTGTTGCTAATATCTTATGGTGACTAATATATCGTCAGCTTTATGACAGATGTGTGTGTGTGTGTGTGTGTATATATATATATATATATATTTAAAGATATGTAGGATTTGGTTTTATCTGTTTTCATGTATCAGTGTCAAAGATAAGTAACACATTTTGTGGAATCAGTCATGATATCAGTTATAGTTTGCACTTCAGGAAGATTTGCAGATGTCTGGAATGGCAATGAGAGAAATACATCACATGATGCCAAGATTTGGTTACCATAAAAAATTAATTAGAAAATATCTAAGTAGTAGTAGTTACTAGTCTCAAGAGAAGTTGAGAAAAAATATGGGTAGTTAAAAAAAAGGCAAGTTTTGTTAATTTTCTTTCAACACAAAGTATTTGAGGTGTCAAAGAATAATCAGAATTTAAATGGAGGAAAATGAGATAAGAATTTATGTTAAATATAACTTTTATTGCAAGTGTGATGTAAATGAGTGAAATTCTTGTGTACCTTTGGACACTTCCCTATCTGTAGCAGACAATATATCCAAAGAATTTA
Source organism: Acanthosepion lycidas (assembly GCA_963932145.1). NCBI lineage: Eukaryota > Metazoa > Mollusca > Cephalopoda > Sepiida > Sepiidae > Acanthosepion > Acanthosepion lycidas. The sequence continues at coordinate 24,180,912 of OZ010582.1, forward strand.
TTGCATCTAACTTTAAAATCTTTTGGTTGGATCAATCTGAGACCACAGTTTTCATGTGATTTATCCAATAAAATTCTCATGTTAATGAACATTATTAAAACCTGGTGGAAATTTAATTTTTGTTCATGCTATTTAAATTAACATACAAGAAAGAAAACCTAAGAGAAAAATAGATTGACAAAAGGTTTCATTAATTGCTCTGAAAATTAAATCAACAGCAATATTTTTAAAATGATATTTCAGCTGCTCCTACTTTGAATTTGCACCAGTTTTCAGTAGCCACTCTATCTTAAAGTTGAAATCTTTAATTGGATTGGATATTGGATTTAACGGCATGTCAACTCCTATTTGGGTCATTTTATGCTGAAGCCTTATTTATTTATGAATTTAAGATGGTTATAGTGTATAAAAGGTTGGGAAGCTGTTGGATTTCATAATCTACTGTATTTTTTTGGATTGCTTTTTCTTGTGATTGTTTCTGATTATATATTTTCATATCTACATCCATGCATGCATATATATGTCTATAAACACATATACACATACATATACACTATTTGAAACATCAAGTTGTTTATTTCTATTGTATTTATTGGTTCCTGTGGGGGTATATAAATGGAAAGAATTGTGATGGTTTTATCTAGTGTCACTTGTGTTGCTATTGCTTGTAATTTAGTTTTGATGTGTACTTTACTCTGCGGTTTGTCATTTCTAATCAATATTGACACTCCTCCATTAGCTCTATGTCCTGTATTGTGGTTATAGGGGTATTGTTTATAATTTTTAATTTTTAAGTTGGCATTTTCTTGTAAAAAAAGTTTCCTGTAAGCAGATGACGGCTGGATACAGTAGTGACATAAGTATGAGTAGGTCATTGTAATTAGATTTTATTCCATGACAGTTCCATTGCAGGATCTTATGTGCCATAGTTATATTTTCATTTTTTGGGGGTAAAGTTACCTATTAGGTTTATATCATTTGTCCTCTCCAGTTTTTTTTTTCCATCTCTTGAGTTTTTAGAAGCTTTGTCTTCAACTGCTTATGGTGTCCTTCGGTCAGATTTTTGGTTTTGTTTTGGATTTTGTTTATATTCTTTCTCTTCTATTTCCATATATTCCATAGGTTCAAATTTATTTTCATTTGATATATTGATTCTTGATTTTGAGTTAGATCTTGATCGAGTGTTTTCTTGTTCTGTTGTCACTTTTTTGTCTTTTTGTTTATTTTTCATCAACTTGGTTTGGGTTTGGGAAGAAGAGGGTTTGCTGGAGTTTTGTTCTATGTTTTCTTTCCAGAGTTTTTTGCCTTCTTCTGGGCTAATTCCATTTGATTTGTGTTGTTGAGTTTTATTTTTATTTTGATCCGATTTAAGTTCAATTAAAAAGGTTTTTAATTCTTCAAGGAAAGCTTTTAATTCCTTACATAAATTTGTTATTTCAGTTGTACCTTTTATTTTATCTTCATTGTTTATTTTATTTGCTTTTTGTACCATGGAGGCGTAGGTGTTTTCTTTTATGTTATTTTTAACTTCCTTTCGTGCTTCTGAGAAAGATATATTTTTTTTTTGTATTTTATTATGATTATTTCTTTTTCCTGTTTGTAGATACTACATTGTTTTGAGAGGGCAGAGTGGTTTCCCAAACAGTTTGAGCATAGGCTTTCATTTGGACAGTTCTCTTCTTTATGTTCTGGTTCTTTCTCACTACATTTTCCACATGTTTTTTTGTTTCGACAGGAATCTCTGTGATGCCCAAATTTGTGGTATCTATAGCATTGAAGAGGGTTTGGTATGTATTGTTCTACTTTTATAATTTCATATCCAATTTTAATTGTTGTCGGAATTTGGGGGGAGTTGAAGGTTAGAATGTAGGTATTAGTTTGTATCTCTGCTTCATTTTTCTTTATTGTGATTCTTTTGACATTTGTAACACCTTGAGTTTGGAGTTCTATTTTTATCTCCTCTAGAG
>OZ010582.1:24187878-24240378 GCA_963932145.1 Acanthosepion lycidas
GAAAGCAAATCTGAAAATTTAAACCTTCATGGCAAAATGAGTAAGGAACGAAAGAAATTTTTTGGAAGATAATTTTTGAAGGCTGAGATATAGAAACTGATATACCAGGTTTGTTCATTAAGTATCTATCCATTTTAATATTAAACAAAAAATTTCCTCCCTCGGGCAATGGTGCCATAGTTCCTTCCAAAGCATTCATTTAAGGACTTCATGTATTAGGTTGGTGGAAAAATAATGACGTAATAATGTCGTTTTTTGACGTTAAAAATATGTCAAAAAACGACACCATTACGTCATTATTTTTCCACCAACCTAATACTTATCAAAGCATGTATTCTACTTTTCAAAATAATTTGAAAAGTTCTCTTATGATTACTAGCAGCTGCTTTCTCAGATTTTTTTTAATATCATTCATAGTCTTAAATTGTCCCTTTTCATTGGAGATTTTAGTTTTGGGAAAAGCTGAAACTTAAATGCAACAAAATCTAGTCTGTAATGGAAGGCATGATTTGAAAAACCTGAGTGATATGATATTTTTCAAAGATAAAAAAAACATTGATACACTATATAAGTCCATTAAAGGTATTAGACTGCCGTCTGTTGTATCCATAAAAATAAATAAAAATTATCATTAATTCACTCATTCTAAACCAATGAGTATTGACCCCACTTTCCTCCTCTCCACAGAAACACATGCCATTCTTGCTATTCGAGAAGCAGTTCACATGGAATTATCATTGACAAATGTGTCAACAAAAATTTCATGTCCTTTTCCTTTCTCAGGCCATAATATTAGGTTGGTGCAAAAATAATGTCGTTTTCTCACATAGTAACATATGTGAGAAAACGACATTATTTTTGCACCAACCTAATAGCAACATTTATCTTTTAGTACTCAACAAAATTTAAGGTATGAAAAACCCAGACACTTCTTGTATTTTTTTTTTATTTAAATTATCTGGACACTCATTACACACATCTATTAAAAAGTAAAAAAAGTACAGGAAAGACTGTATACACTTTGCTTATTCTTTATCTTATCCTTCTGTCACATTCTGATCCATATTTGATCCCAAATTCAAAATTTTACCAAGTATTACTCTCATGTCCCCCACACCATGTAACTAACAACTAGAAAATAAATAATTGTTTTGTTGTTTTCATGTTTTGTCGTTTCTTGTTTTTACAAGTATTTTTCCATATATAAATGTTAGAAATAAGTAAATGGATGGAGGAACAAATTTTAGGCAAGATAACAAAAAGACAAAATTTATTAAGAGCTAAGCTAAATCTGTTAAACAACGGAACTTATTTTCATGAATCAATCTCTAATTAAACCATCCATTAACACATAGCAATTCAGTCCTTTTTAATCTAAGTTTTCTAATTTTGCTAAGGCTCTCATTCCCCACTGTCCTGCCATCCATTAACACAAGCTATGTGTTCCAGAAAAATCATATCTCTCTTTCTGATACTGTCTTCTTTGTTTCATCTTTCCTTAAAACTTCTTCGTTGATATGTTCAATCCATGTGTTATATATGAATAAAGTGTCACTACCGACACTTGAGTTTGAACATAGATTGCCAGTGAGCAATTAGATTATTTTAGTAATATTTTAGTCTAAAAGGTTAAGTAGATATAACAAACAAATTTAATATATCATTCATGACAAAACTCTTGCATCTCAGTTAGCCAAACTTAGCTGAGAACTTGATATGAAAGACAATTAAAAAAAGAACAGATTTTAAATTTAATAAACATCACTATTTAAATTTTGTAAATTTTTATGGCACATCATGAGGAAAGACGGGTTGGAAAATTTAATACTCACAAGACAGATTGAAGGCAAGAGAGAAAGAGGAAAACAATGTATACCCTACCTAGCTTCAGTAAATGTATGGAAGAACAAATTTTAGGCAAGATAAGAAAAAGACAAAATTTATTAAGAGCTAAGCTACAAAAGACAGAAAATTGTAGAGAATTATGATTGCTAACGTCCTGAAGGGACACACACATAAAAGAACCACCTATGGTAACAGTCTTGTGTTTGGAAATATTAGAAAAATCATCTAGTTGTATGGATGTCCTGAGTTCAAGCCCTGAATTAGACAGGACAGAAATATACACAGACTGACTGAAAAGGCAGATCCATATAAGCTGTGCAATTCCCTTGCATAAACAGTGACCCCCTGACAGGTACACGAATGGGTAAATAAGGCATTCCATGCCACATTTGCTGATGGCTGGATGTTACTGCTTCTTCAAGACATAGGCAATCATGGCTGTTCAAAACTTCCTATTCATTGTGGTCATTAGCATGTTTTCTAATTTTGCTAAGGCTCTTGTTTCCCACTGTTCTGCCAACCATTAACACAATCTTGTCAAGTAAGTGGCTTGTTACATTCCCCTATCTCTCTTGATCTCAATGTGTCCTGTGTGGGTTATATTTTCCAAACCCTCTTTCCTCATCATGCATCCAAGGCATTTCAGTTATCTCTTCCTGATTCTGAACCAAAGTGTTCTGTTTTTCTTTAAGACTTTCACATTGCTAACTTGCTCTATCCATGAAATTCTCAGTATCCTTCTGTAGAACTACATTTCTATTGTCTCCAGTTTTTCTTTTCATCCGTGGGGAGATTACCCTGCATTCAGAGTTATATAAAATGATGAATATCACATAGCAATTCAGCACTATCTTTTTTTTCTATGCTAAAGAAGCCAAAATGTTATAGAAGGAACAACGAAGGCAAAGGAAACTTATCTTCATGAATCAATCTCTAACAGAAACATTATTTTATCTCAGAAATTTTACTAGAAATTATTACTAATGACCAACTAAATGACATAAAAGATTATATAAAACATGGCTTTACAATTTTTTTTTTTTCAGGTGATGCAGCCCTTCAGGGCATGGATGATCTCTTGTAGCTTTAAGTAATATATATCTCTTTACTATCCTCCCAATCCCTGTTCTGCAACCAGGGTGGTTACCTGATATTTCCCTCTGTCTGTCTTGCCTTCTATATGTCCTGTGACTGTCAAGTTCTCCAAGCCCTCTTTCCTCATTATGTTTTCCAGAAAATTCATCTCTTTCTTATACTGTCTTTTTTGTTTCATTTTTCCTTAAAACTTCCTCATTGATCATATGTTCTATCCATGTGTTATCGAGGAATAAAGTTTCAATGCTGACTCTGGAGTTTGAACATAGATTGCCAGTGAGCAAACATAAGCAATCCCAGTATTGAATTAAGTAGACAACATGACCATAGAGGAACTGTATATATGCAGGAAGTAGCTGACGATTAACAATTGCTTTTTCTATTCTATTCTCTATTACTATTCAAGCGAGTGCTATTTGAAGGTGTCTGACACCAGTATTGTTCAATGGCGTACTATAGTTGTATCTGTGATTACAAAGGCACTATTACGATGAGCATTATGAAAGTGACAACTAGTATTCATTGACATTACAAAAGTGCTGAACGAGTGTTCGTTGACATCACAAAACCTGGATATTTTCAGCATTCTTCTATAGAACTACATTCTTCTATAGAACTACATTTTCATTTGAGAAAATTACCTTGCATTCAGTGTCATATATGATATTGCACAGCAGTTCAACACTGTTTTCTTTGTAATGAAAATTTCCCATTTCTTAATACTTTGCTTAGCTTTGGGAACACATTTTTCACTATTTTATATGCCTTCATATGTTTGTGTCACATTTTCAGTCTCTTGTGAAAATATTTCCCAGATTGTTAAATTTTTGTACTTGACTTTGACATCATGAATTTGTAGCTTGTATCATGGGTTCTTTTAGCCATATTGACTATTGTCTCTGATAAACATCTTCTAGGCTTCTTCTAGGTTTTTTTTTTTTTATGGCATATCAACCTCATTGGGTTATTTAATGCTAACAATTTTTATTGATGGTAATACTTTTTTTCCAAAAATATATTGCTGGTAAATTTTTTTTCAAAAAATCTATAGATGTCTGTATTGCTGGTAATAATTTTTTCCTTTAAAAATTCATAACTGGTAATATATTTTATCCTATTTATTTGTTTTTACAAAGTATTGCTGGCATTAAAACCTATTTCTACAATTTTTATAGTATTTTGACCCCAGTTTAGGGGTTAACTATTTGCCCATCACTGAGACCCTAACAGGTGCTACCACTCCAGGTCAGGAACACCAGCCATTAAGAGGTGGTTCCACACTTCTGATCAGAGGCCTTGCTGTTGGCCATAGTTTATCGTCATACCCAGGATGGTGATTAACATCTGATGTACATTTGATGGCATGAAGGAGAAAAAACCGTCAGTAATGAGAACACACATTAGAATCATTCTTAATTATTTAATAAATTTAATTCTTTTTACTAAAAAAGTGCATAAGGAGTATTATTTAGCAATTTCTAATAATAACACACAAAATCATGTGATGGTTCAAATATCCACAGTAGAAGAGAACAAGTTAAGATTGTATTATTTTTCTTGTATTTCATTTTTTTTTTTTTTTTTTGAGGAAACATTTTTTCATTAATTCTTTTATGCAGTCTTATTTTTATCAATATTTTATACATTGAACCTGGAGAGATATAATTTATACTGGGAAGCCATGGCAGCTGGTTTTGTTTCTAATTTCAAGATGGGATCAAAAACAAACAGAAAATGGCTTGTTGACATTGAGCTTCATAAAATCTGTTTACAAAGAGCAGACTTGCTTTGGCCAGTAAGAAAGTTGGTAATTCCTATACGAGATTTTTTTATGGCTGATTTTACAATCTAAACTTTTGTTGAGAGCAATTATCTGACAGAGATGCGCAAAGAAAATAAACCAGCTGAAGTGAAACTTATGAAGCAAAAGAAAACAGGAAAACAAAAGAAATCTTACTCTCTTCATATATATATATATATATATATATATATATATATTTAAGAAAAGGCTAAAATGCCAACCAACCTTACACACACAAATACATACATACAAGTGAAAAGCTTATCTATTATGGTTAACAAATTACTTTCACAATCATTTGTATATACTAAGATTTGTATGGAAAGATATAACAACAGGTACACTGAATTGCATCCTTAAAATTGACAGCTTCAAATAAAATACAAATTCACACAACACACACTGAATGAGCAACAATAAAAAAGAAAGCTTAACATAGGTAAAAATAATATGCTCAAAATAAAATACATAACAAATGAACACATATCCAACTTAATCCTAGAATGTATTTGTATACATATGTGTAGGGAGTAAACACTTATGTCAGATCAAGTGATGATGGTATCATGCAACCCAGTTTTACTTACAATATATTTGGATCATTGGCAAATAAGCTAGTTACTCCATCAGATTAGACACCCAGTGGGATTAAAAACCTGTCAAAGGGTGAATGAATCTCCTTGTAAGTTCATTATTTACAATGTTTGGACTGTTGTCCTCATCTTTATTGCCAGGTGATTGGAATTTTGAAACAAACCCTTTATTTTGTCCACTGAGGTTGATTGTTCTAATTCCATGTGCCATACCTCATCCAAATGTCTCGGTTATCTCTTTGAGGCAACACTCCAATTTTTTGTTCACCACTGTAGTAACCAGTTACTGAACTCTCAACTCTTCTGGGTCAATTCACTGCATCCAGCCAATGCTATTACCACTGGGCCATGTGTCTATGAGGCCGAAACATTGTGAATATGGCAATAAAGATGAGAACAACAGTCTGAACAATGTAAATAGTTACAATACCACATCTCAGAAATATAGACAGATATTCAGTTGCTATCTAGCACAATTTGTTACATTGAGCTCCATAGCTATGTATACAGCCAATGCAGTATGGATGGGTGAAGAGCTTCCAAGACTGAAGTTATTGGCTAGAAGAGAATGTTCACTTGATGGAATCAATGGCCCCATGTCTATGACCAAAGTGACTCTTCAAGTTGGAGGATATTAGCTGTGGTCTCATCTAGAGAGGGATGGGCCTGCCAGGTCTACTTACCCAAGAAATTGTGCACAGTTGAATATCTCTCAAGATTTCAAACCAGACTTATACCGAGAACTTATCAAGTGCTCACCTGAGCAGTGACCATACAATCACACCCAGTAATAGAAATGACAATGAAGATAATGAAACAAGGAGATTATATATAATTACTAAACATCATGTTATTAATGTATAATATATAAGATTTTTCTTTTAGTGGAGACATAAGGTTTTTTTATAGCTAATTATGAAACTATATATATATATATATATATATATATATATATATATATATATACATACACACATATGATAAAAATATAGTTTTAAGGTATGTTATATTTATGGATTAAAGTTCTCAATATCAGGGACAGAGTATGCGTAAATATAAAAGTAGTTTGGTTTATTTTGTTTAACGGCATATCAAGCTCAGTGGGTTATTTAATGCCGACAACATTTTTAGAATAGATTCATATGAATAGAGTATATATTTTTTGGTTTAGATTGGTTTGGTTTATTTTGTTTTGTGGCATATCAACCTCAATGGGATATTTAATGCTGACAAAAAATTTTATTGCTGGTAATATTTTGTTTTGTCAAAATTCTGTTTCTGGTAATATATTTCCTTCAAAATTGTATTGCTGGTAATAATTTTTTTCAAAAAAGTACTGCTGGTAATAGTTAACTATTTGCCCATAGCGGGGACCCTAACAGGTGCTACCACCCCGGGTCATGGTGGACCTGGGAATACCAGCAATTAAGAGGTGGTTTTACACTCCTCAAAACCTCCTGATCAGAGGCCTTGCTGCTGGACGTAGTTTAACGTCTTACCCAGGATGTAATATAAAAGTGGACACTAAAATCAACACTAAATGGTGACAGTCTGTTTCAAGTTTGAACATAATCTTCAGACAATATATATATATATATATATATATATATATAAGGGTGTTCCAATAACTTGGATCGATTTTAAACGTGAATTAAGTTTAAGTGTTTAATGATTTTTTTCTTTTTCTTTCAGATTTAACAAGTCTTTGGCAATTTCAACAATGGAAAGATTAACAATCAAACAACGTGTTAAAGTTATTGAAACCTATTATGAAAATGCCTTTATTGAATGAGAAGTTCCAGAGTTGCATCATTTCTCAAAACAGCAAAGCCAATTGGCCACCATGATCGTATAACTTGACGTCTTTAAATTTCTTCCTTTCAGGTCATCATAAAAGTAAGGTCTATGCCAACAAGCCAGCAAAAATTCAACAGCTGAAGGATGAGATAATGAGGTATATTGGTGAGATCGCGGAGCAACTATGCAGAGACATCAAAAATTTTGACCATTGTGTGGAAGTGTGCCGCTGAGGCCTTGGTAGACATTTGTGCAATATTATTTTTCACACACAATTGCTATGACTTGAATAACATGATCCAATAGAGAAATAAATTTTCACCAATAACACTGATGATTCATTTACTGCTGACTTTGATCCGACCTCAATGAAACACCCTTTTATTTATATATATATATATATATATATATATATATATATATACACACATACATGCACAAAAATATGTGCTGAAAAAGTTTCTTGTTTACTCACTACTCACAATCTTAACAAATGACCAAGCATCAGATCTTTGTGGAAAGAGATTTGATTGGGCTGGAAATCCTTGTGTGTGTGTGTGTGTGTGTGTGTGTGTATATATATATATATATATAAAAATTATGATTAAGAATTTTGCAACAAATTCAACATGCATATTATTCAGTTCATAATTAAATATTTTAATAATTCTAAAAGCAGGAAGTTGAATTTTTTTCATCAATTTCATTTTATATTGAAGGGTTTGAAATTTTATTTAAGTTTATTTCTTATATGATTTGTTAACTCATTTGCTATATATATATGTGTTTACATATTCACCCCAGTGAAGTGTTCAAGTCCTCCCATAAAGCCATGATAATAATTTCTATAGTTGTCAACAATTTCAGCAAAAGAATCTGTCTAGTTAAGCTTTTGAGGAAAATGCCAAATTTGAATTTGAATATAACTAGCTGGTAAAGTATGATCCTATTTCCAAGTCATTTATAAACTTTTTTATCTTTTGCAGTTTTTGCACTATAATACTTGGATCTATTTTTATTTTAACAGATACATGTATATATATATATATATTTAAGGAACTGTATAATTGGATTAACATTATCGTTTTACGGAGCATTATTCTGTTTCTTTCCAGTAGCAGGATTTAATGAATTTGCTATCTAACAGTTGATTACTTTTGGTGACTGGCATATCTGTAGTGAGGATGTATTTCCATTCTTGATAGAAAGCCAAAGAGAAAGAGAAAGAGAAAGAGAAAGAAAGAAAAGAAAGAGAAAGAAAGTAAAGAAAGAGAAAGAAAAGAAAAGAAAGAAAAGAAAAGAAAGAAAAGAAAGAAAGAAAAGAAAGAAAGAAAAGAAAGAAAGAAAAGAAAGAAAGAAAAGAAAGAAAGAAAGAAAAGAAAGAAAGAAAAGAAGTAAAGAAAAGAAGTAAAGAAAGAAAGAAAGTAAAGAAAGAAAGAAAGTAAAGAAAGAAAGAAAGTAAAGAAAGAAAGAAAGTAAAGAAAGAAAGAAAGTAAAGAAAGAAAGAAAGTAAAGAAAGAAAGAAAGTAAAGAAAGAAAGAAAGTAAAGAAAGAAAGAAAGAAAAAGAAAAAGAAAGAAAATAAAGAAAAAGAAAAAGAAAGAAAATAAAGAAAAAGAAAGAAAATAAAGAAAAAGAAAAAGAAAGAAAATAAAGAAAAAGAAAGAAAATAAAGAAAAAGAAAGAAAATAAAGAAAAAGAAAGAAAATAAAGAAAAAGAAAGAAAAGAAAGAAAAAGAAAGAAAAGAAAGAAAATAAAGAAAATAAAGAAAAAGAAAGAAAATAAAGAAAAAGAAAGAAAATAAAGAAAAAGAAAGAAAATAAAGAAAAAGAAAGAAAATAAAGAAAAAGAAAGAAAATAAAGAAAAAGAAAGAAAATAAAGAAAAAGAAAAAATAAAGAAAAAATAAAGAAAAAGAAAAAATAAAGAAAAAGAAAAAATAAAGAAAAAATAAAGAAAAAGAAAAAATAAAGAAAAAATAAAGAAAAAATAAAGAAAAAATAAAGAAAAAATAAAGAAAAAATAAAGAAAAAATAAAGAAAAAGAAAAAATAAAGAAAAAGAAAAAATAAAGAAAAAGAAAAAATAAAGAAAAAGAAAAAATAAAGAAAAAAGAAAAAATAAAGAAAAAAGAAAGAAAAAGAAAAAAAAGAAAGAAAAAGGAAAACAACCTAAAGTTAGAAGATTACTCTTTTGACCAAGTTTTCTTTTCAATAGCGGATATTCAAACTTATACTAAGTAATAGTTTAATATAATTCTGCAAGTTCAGTAACTCTTCTCTAACAGATAATTTGAGTTTAATTCTACACTTAACCCCATTGCTCTTAGTCAATCTTTTACTTCTATTCCTGGTTAAATAATGGGGGGAAAAATATAAATTCAGATAGGAGTTATTGTAACTTTTTTTTGTTGAAAGAAATAGATAATTTGCCAGTGCTAGCTCCTGTCGATGTAATTTTGCTTCTATGATAATATTAAAACAAATGGGGCTAAGGGATGTTGATGTAATTGCAGAATTTTCACCAATCACAATGAATGGATATTCCCCCAGAGAGGCCCTGTGACTTAATGACTAACAGGAGTTAAAATCAAACCAAACCGCAACTGGAACTCGTACATATAATCTATTGCTAGTGATGCTAGAAAAATGGTTGGGTTCCTGTACTGCTCCAGTAAGTACCCAACTCATCCTGCTATCCTCTACATTTATAAGAGTCATATCAGGCTGAAAATGGAGTACTGTTACCATATATGGGCAGGAGCTACACAGTCTTCACTTTCTAGTTTTGATAGAGTCCAAAAGTGTCTATACATCCACATGGGTGACATTCAGCTGATAACCCTTTTCTCACAGATCAAACATTACAAAACACTTGCTGCTCTGTCGCTATTTCCAAGGAAAGTCTACAGAGAAAGATCCACCATGCCACAGAAATTGTGGTGAACCCCACCTGTTCCATTTGTATTCCATTGGTGATATGTAAATTCAACTAAAAGAGCTTCTTCCCATGAACCATGGCTTTGTGGAATCAACTCCCAAGTGGATGCTTCCTGATCACTACAATCTTAGCTTGTTCAAATCTAGTGTTAACAGTGATATTCTCTATATAACTGCATAGACTGCGTCTCTTACTCTGCAGCTCTCTACCTTGAGGGGCTCCTGGACTTTGGACAAGCTCAACATAATTTATATATATATATATATATATATATATATATATATATATATATATATATATATAAATAGATAAGTCACAAGCTGTTGCTACTGAACTACAAGAAAAATGTCTTTTCCAAATCCTTCCATGATGCCTGTGACTGTGCTATTCTCTAATATGATTTACTAGCACATCCACATCTCTTATCTCTTCATATTGTATCTAATCTTTTGCCTCGACATTTCGTAGTCATTAAGCAAAAATGGGGCAAACTTTTACTCTACCTGCTATCTTCTTCCTATGTGTCTTGTTCATTTTTGTTTAATTTTATATCTTGTCTTGGTGTGTTCTCCAATTCATGTTGACCTCTGTCTGTCACTTAAAGTTAAACCAAGAGAACACACCAAGACATCATAAAATTAATTTATCAAAAGCCTTGACTCTAAGAAGGCCACTGATCCAGACAAAAACCCAGTGGTTGTCATTAAGAATATCAACCTAGAGTTATTTAACTGCTGCTTGAAGGAGAAATCATTTCCAAGTTTGTGGAAGGTGTCAAGTGTATGTGCCGTTTTCAAGAGCACTTAACCTACTCTCAGTATAGACTCATGAGTATCATTAGAAAAACTTTTTGAAGCTCTAATTGACAAGAAAGTTGTTGATCACCTCAATAGGAACAACCTGTTGAGTGACAAGCAGTACAGGATTCAATCGGCCTATTCTTCCTGTGTCTTGTCCATTTTTGTTTAATTAATTTTATGACATCTTGTCCTGGTGTGTTCTCTAATTCATGTCGACCTCTGTTTCTTAAAGTTATCCAATAGCATTGCCCTTTCCCTTGCTCTTTGTTTATTCAGTTTTCAAGTGATTTTGTTAATTTCCATATTTTACACCTGTATGCTAGAGCTGGCATTATATATTCATTAAGCATCAGGTTTTAAGCATAATTGCAAGGTATTTTTCATGTCTTAATTAAATGCATTTTTAATCTTAGTCTTCTTTGTTTTGCTTCATTTCTGTGGTCCTTCTTTAAAACCATCGTCTGTTTGAAGTAAATGTATCTCTGGACTTCCAGTTTTTCATCTATTTTTATGATTTTTTTAACAGGACAACATTTGATTCTTTCAATTTTTAAATCTACACTGAGATTTTTTCTGTTTGGGTCATTTAGCATTTTTGATGATTCAGATATTTTTAAATGTCACCAACAAATCATAGAAAATTTGAATATATACCATTTACATTTACTCTCATCCTTTCCTTAGTTCATTTATCGTGGGTTATCAGTTATAGTGAAGTGTATGAGTGTTGAAACAGATTAGTTTGTTTGTTTGTTTGAGTTTTATGGCATATCAACCACTGTGGGTTATTTAATGCCAAATCCAGTTTATATGAATTTTAAATGCCTATTTTGTCCTGGCAACATTATTGTTTCCAAAAAAACGTATAGCTGGCAACATTATTGTTTCCAAATAACGTATAGCTGGCAACATTATTGTTTCCAAAAAAAACGTATAGCTGTCAACATTATTCTTCTGAAAACACTATCTGAGGCCTTCCTTGCTGTTGGACGTAGTTTATCGTCATACCCAGGATGTACAGATTAGTTTGATTTGGCCTTGTTAGTCAGATAGCCCACCATAAGAGGGGGTATAAAACACAAAAATCAAATTGCAAAGTAAACAACAAATTTATATACATATAAATCAATTAAGGTTGCTACAAATAAAATTAATGTATTTTGGCTGATACAAGGAAGAATGAGTTTATGTGTATGTAGGAGGAACGTATGTGTGGATGCATGTATGTATATATGCATCAGCGTTATTGTAGGGTAGGAATGTCTTTGAAGTAATCGCTCAGTCTTAAATGTTCCTTTCGTTTATCAAGTATAAAAGAGGTGAGGGAAAAAGTTAGAGATAATAACAGTCACTTGACATTTGTCAAGGGAAGTGTTAATACGCTCATCTCCTTTCTCTCTGGTGACAGACAAACTTGCCTGTCTTTTATTTTGTTTGTGGGGCTTGAAAAATTCATTTGGGAATTCACTCCCAGATATGATTTGGGCCTTTCCATTGGACGATGAACAAATTTTTGAGTCAGCTTGCGAAAAGGTCTGTAAAAGAATTTGTTTCTGAGAATTGAAGATTATTTGAATTTTGTTTTTAAATGTTTCTTAGTTTTCTATTGGCCAAAAAACATTTTACATCACGGTGTGAAATTTGAAAAGTTTTATTTTGGATTCGCTTTTGCATATGTGTTAAGTAAAGTTTGTCAATTCGAGTCTTTTTTAATTTCTAACAAAATCAATGAGTCAGTGATTAGCATTTGAATTTTAGATCTAGATCTTGTTTTGTTCACTACACATTTTCTGGAGGACACTTTCAAGGTCAATTCTAAATAGCTGAGATGAAATGGTAAATGGTATCCCCTTGATTCACACTTTTTCAAATCTTTGCATATTGAAATTATTGCACTACTATTATAGTATATATTCCCAGTAACATTTATATAGTTTTCATTAATGTCATGTGAATTTAAATGCTGCAAGTCAAATGCCTTTTCAGTTACTAAATGTTTGTGGTTTGTTAAACTGTGTTGTTTTCAGTAGCAACTCCTGTTCATGTGACCAGTTTTCATCTAAGTCTGTAAGAACCTATGAGAATAATATACTAATATAATAGGTTGGTGCAAAAATAATGTCGTTTCCTCACATAGTAACATATGTGAGAAAACGGCATTATTTTTGCACCAACCTAACTATATATGGTATATACTCAATAAAAAAATTGATAGTTATCACAATCATATCCCCTTTCATTAGTAGGTAATACTATTCCAAGACTGAAGTTTTAAGGTAATTTTCTTTTCTATACACCCTGGCTAAATGACTGAGCTCACTCTCTTTTTAACTATTATCTTGCATCTTTTAAAAGGTCTGTTAGTGTGCCATCTTGACCTTGTGATTCTAGTATTTTACATTCTGAATTGAAAGTCTTTATTTTATTTGTTGTTACTTCAGAAACTTCAATTATATCTGTTGGATTGATTATAAACTTTTTACTTCATAAATTTTAATTTCAACAAATTTATCATGATTAATGTTTAAGTTGTATTGTTGAAGTGAGCAAGGAAAATTATTCCTACCTTATTTCTCAGTAAATGGAATTTTCCTTAAGAGATTTATAAATCTGCTGAATTTCAGTTAGTCATTTGGAATTAGCAAGGAAAAATTATGGCATTGTAAACTAATAATATTTACCTTTTCAGTCTTTAACAAATGTTGGTATTTTTATTTTTTAGTAGCATAGATTTTTGCATGGTACCCCCTAATGATTCATGACAGACTGTTCTTATATTTGCAAAATGAAGTTACCGAAATTGCTGTTTATCAATGTTCATGTATCAAAGCAAATCATCAATGAAAGAAATTGCTGTTTATATGTGGACTGATTCCAAATATTCACTTTCTTGTTTGCTAGTTTGCTATTTCTAAGTTCAGCTTTCTATTTGGGGAATTTTTTTTTTCCTTGAGTAGTTTAATTCTGCATTTTCATTTATCTCTCTCTCACTATTTAAGAGGATATTTCTTCTCTTTTTTATTAGATCTATCACAGACTTTAAGTATTTTCATTTGTTTTGTTATCTCTGTAACTTCCTTTATTATAAGAATCAATTTTCTATTCCTATCCTCAATTTATACCATTTTTATTATTCTACAAAACCCGGTATTGGATTGCTCTCTTCTATCTTATTAGGATAATTATTTTTCTGAAAATCCTTTCATTTCTCTACATTTTAAAGTCAGATTTAATTCTTTAAGCTACCATTCTACAATCACTTCCGTTATTAATTCATCATGGTTAAATCTGTAATGGTAATGGCTTTCAGAGCCATTATGAAGTCAGTTTCATTTTTTTTTCTCCACTTGGGCTTTTCCAAGTTCATTTAGAGCTTGCATACTTTTTAAGAAAAATTGTCATTTTGTAACTTCATTAGAAGACATTATCATATAAATATATAACATATGCATGTTATAACATCACTACAAAAAATGCAGTTTTGTTTCAATACTACAAAGTGTCTTATCAAGTGATGGTGTTGATTGCAAAATAAATGGTTTTAAGAGTTCAAAAATCAACCAAATACCCTCAGTAGAGGAAACATTGTTATGTAACCTATAATGACCAATCAGAATACAAGTAAATGGCAATTCAAAATAGCATGACAATATACCTCAAGTACAATCTATCATAGTAAAATTAAAAAATAGAAATGTCAAATTCTAAATTTAACCGAGCATCAAGTTTAATATTATTACAAAATTATTCAGAAATGAAACTAGGAGAAAAAAATATATTTTATTGTTCTTGGCAAAGTACTATATATATATATATATATATATATATATATTAGGTTGTTGGAAAAATAATGACGTAATCATGTCGTTTTTTGACGTTAATACGTCAAAAAAAAGACATTATTACGTCATTATTTTTCCACCAACCTAATATATATATATATATATATATATATATATATAATAAAATGAATCAATAGACTTTTTTTTTTATCCAACATTATTTCCTATGACTACAAATGTTATTTTATGGATCCCCATGTTTGAGTAGACACACTGCTTTTTAGTGGGAGCTAAGCCATATGAATTGAAGTTTCTGGTCTTTCTTGGTTCCATTACAAAGGGGAACATATTTGAATCCTGCCAGGGAGAACATTTTCTTTATTAAGTCTCTTGAGGGAACAAGCAAGCAGATACAATTCATACAGTCCAAAAAAATAAAAAATAGAACATCTACTCAAACATAGATATCCACAAAATAATGTTTTATATATATATATATATATATATATATATATATATATATATATAGAAGGTGAGTAAGAAAGGATAGGTTCTCTGAAAAGAATATATGAAATAAATACAAACTCAGGATTGCTGGTAAAAATAATTATGATTAGAATTAATTAAATAAAACAGTAGTTGAATGAAGAATTTACAAAAATGAAGAAATGTCTATGATAAAAAACGTGGAGACAACTACAAATAGTTAACATTGATAAATACAGATAATTTGACTTTGATTATTTCATTGTAAAAATGATCAAATAATTAGTTTTTATTTTATGTGATTATGCCAAAACCTTTCATAATTGACGAGAATTAAATTTTCAGATTTTTGTTGTTTTCTAAGTAATGTTTAAAAGAAGGAATTTTTGAGCAGCGTCTGTAGACACAGTATACGCACACATTATTGTCTGATAAATTGATACATTAATGATAGCTTACAGTCATAAACTGATGAAATAAGATATAGTTTAATATATGGATGATAACCAGTAAGGAAAAAAGATGACAGAAATAACCAGATATTGTCTTTCAAGTAATCAAATGGAAGATTGTCAAGTTGGGGATAAAAGAAGATCCCATGGCTATATCCTTGTTTTTAGTAATGACTTAACATTATAATTTTTATAATAATATAGTTGGTTTCTTACCTCTAGAACTGCAGGCAGAACATCCTGTACCTTCTCAACCAGACAATTGGAAGCACGAAATTGCAGAACATAATCATTGTGAGCATTGTAGAAGTCGCTTTTGGCTGTTTCTCTTCCACTGGTCGACATTATATTGGAGTAGCGTTTGTAACTGTTGTGGTACTCCTTTTCCAGCTGAAATGAATAAGAAGTAAAAAAAAAAAAAAAAAAAAAATGGAAATATTTAGAATTTTTCTTTATGGTAAATTGATTCTGCTAACAACTGTAGAAAATTTATAGCCTTTAATATTTTGGTATAATGTTGGATATACAGGGTGTTTCAAAAAGAATACGCCAAAATCATTATGCCATTTTTTCAGGTCTATAGCATTGTAGTGGACTGAATCAGTGGTTATTTGATAGAGTACTTATCAAAGTTTGATTAGGTGTCAGTTTCACCGCTTCTGGTGCAGCTGAATTGTGGGAAGATCAATCAAAATGGCGACTCCTCAGCAGAAGGCATTATGCGTGCTTGAGTTCGCGAAACCAAACACCATTGTCACGGTGCAGTGTGCTTTCAGAACAGAATTCGGCATTGATCCGCCCCATCGTGAGAGCATTCGACGGCGGGTTAAACAGTTTAGAGAGAGTGGGTGCCTGTGCAAAGACCACATCTCCTGGAAGACCACGTGTTTTAGAGGAGCAAGTGGAGAGGATTCATGATGCATTTGAGAGCAGCCCACGTAAGTCCGTACGTTGAGCAAGTCTTCAGCTTGCCATCCCTCATACCTCTGGCTGGTATGTGTTAAAGAGACGATTACACATGAAACCATACAAACTAAGCCTCGTCCAAGCACTTACTAATTATGACAAGGTGATGCGGAGGACATTCTGTGAGTCAATGCTAGAGATGGAGGAAGGTGATGAAACACTCTTTTCACGTTTAGTTTTTAGTGACGAAGCGAATTTCCATTTGAGAGGCACAGTCAATCGTCACAATGTGTGCATTTGGGGAACAGAGCACCCAAAACTGGCTATCCACTTTACTGCAAGCAGATTCGAATGACTTCATTTTTCAGCAAGATGGAGCACCACCCCATTGGCATCTCGGGGTTAGTACTTATCTGAATGAAAACGTGCCTCAGCAATGGATTGGGAGGAGAGGTGCTAAAGATCTTACTCTCTGTGCTTGGCCTGCCAGATCCCCGGACCTCACTGTGTGTGACTTTTTCTTGTGGGGGTATGTTAAAGACCAAGTTTATGTTCCAGCACTTTCAGCAAGTATCGATGACTTGAAAGATCGAATATCAGCTGTAATCAACATGGTTGACCGTGACATGCTGAGGCGCGTTTGGAAGAAATTCTCATATTGGCTTGATGTTGTCCGCGCTGCCGGTGGTGGCCACATTGAGCACTTATAAAACATGAAATGAAACTTGAATGTATATACAACACATGTGTTCATGCTAGAGGTTTGTAATTTTTTTCGTTTTTGACACATCACGTGATGATTTTGGCATATTCTTTTTGAAACACCCTGTATAAGTCATATATAAGAAGTTAGTGATACTATAAAACATTTGTCTACAACATCTATGAGGGAGTGCTGAAAAGTTTTTGACTTGACTAACATGATCCTGCCAAAAGAATGATAAAATTCAGATACTTGGTTGGATTATTGAGATGTGCATCAAATCTTTCCATATTTTTCTTTTCAAAAGTGTTTATGCATAAAATAAAAAATTGATTTGTACTGTTAATTTGTTTTTAGACAGCACATTGGCTTTGAATGTAATTTTAATTTTTACTTCTATAATTATGAGAAAAGGAAAATTTCATGAATAGAATTTCCAGGAGGATTACACATACTGATTACTGGCAATTTTTCTATAAATCTTAACTTTGAACTAAGCTTTGTTGAAATTATAAATGAGTATATTTTTTTTAACATTTCATCCCAAGCAAAGGCAATAAAGCCACTAAGATGCAAGGGGTTACTAAGTGTGAAAGAATATGAGAAAAAAAAAACACTTAAAGAGAGAGGACAATAAAAGAACAGAAATGAAGATGAAAGAGGATAACAATTGATATTGCATTATATTTTTGAAGATCAAAGTTGAAAGATAAAAGCCAGAAGAGAGTTCTACAAATGAGAAGAAACTGTTAGCATAAAACTTAAGTTATATTTGTTTTATTTTATATCATTTATTTCTTTTTAAAAATTAAATGAAAATTATTGTTTGAATGAACAATCTTCTTTAACCAATGGAGCTAATATTACATAATGGCTCAGAAATGAAATCTAATCATTAAACATTTTGCTTTAAATTTGCTTTTGTTTTTATTTTAGTAGTAAAAGACACAGAAATATTATTGTCCTTTTTTTTAATAGCCAAAGCATTGTCAAGGATTATTGATTTGTTTGAAAAGCATTTATGCTCATCTAGAACTTGTAACAGATAAACCATTATTAACCATTATCATTAATTTTGACTATTATTTACTTTCATCTGTATTTTTCATTAGATAAAGCATTGTCAACCATTAATATTAATTTTGAGTATTATTTACTTTCTCATATATTTTTCATTCAATGAAGCATTATCAACAATTATCATTAATTTCTAACTAGAATTTAATTTTCATTTACAGTCACTTTCTCACCTATGCGCCATCGCCTCCCTCTATCTGTTCTACAAATACTTTCATGGAAATTGCTCCGAGGAGCTGCATTCACTGGTTCCCAGTCGTCATGAGTTCAAGCACCCTACAAGGCTGGCATCCCGCTCTCACCCCTTCACTGTCAAAACTCCTAAAAGTAGCCGTCTCTTCTACTCCAATAGCTTCATGTCTCGCACCTCTTGCCTGTGGAACTCCCTTCCCTATTCCTGTTTCCCTGGGAGCTATAATCTCCAGCTATTCAAGTGTAATGTCAATCAACATCTCCAGTTGCCTTGATCTATCCACTACCCTCCTCCTCATCCTTTCTTCTATCACTCCTATCTGATCTTGCTCTAAATTTTCTGTAATCCCTTGCGTCCTAGTGGCTTCCTGCCTTGCTTGGGGTGAAATGCTTAAAAAAAAAAAAAAAAAAGAAAAAAAGTATAGTTGTGATAAATTGCAAGTAAAAATGAATACAAAAATAAATGCTTGTACAAAAAGAAATAATATTAATCTATATCCCTTGATATTCTTTAGGCCTGTAACTTAATGTCTTGATAAGAAAAATATAGTTGGAAAAATTGTGTGAAATTTATTCAAAAAGTGAAAAATCATGACAATTTTAAGAATACAAGAATAGTAAACATTTTTCAGCTAAGTCAGAAAACAACTAAAAAGTAAACTGCTGAAGATGAAAATTGAACAGCTCCATTACCAATCTCATTTGCATGTGAAAACCATCATGATGAATAAGAGTAAACAGCAAGACTATTTGGTCAACTAGGATGTCGTCATATTTATTACAACGTTTCGGCCATTGTACGCCCCACCCTTCTTCAGGTGGTTGGAATGTCAAACTAATAAATATGGTGACAAAGATGAGGATAATAGTCCGAATAATGTAAATAATAAAGCTTATATTAGGTTGGTGCAAAAATAATGACGTAATAATGTCGTTTTTTTGACGTTAAAAAATATGTCAAAAAACGACATTATTACGTCATTATTTTTGCACCAACCTAATACTATTTATAAAATTGAGGTTGTTGCTTCTTTCAGGATGTCAGCAATCATGGCTCTCCACAACTAGAAATGGTCTTCTGAAGATTCAATACTGCTCAGCATTACATGAATTGATAAAAGTATTCCATTGAAAGCAATCTGATGAATATGGTAATGCAACATTAATTACACTTAGCAAATATCAGTAAGACCTGCAAACTTTGAGTCATATATAGAAAGTTTGCTTTTTGTTTTCTTCTTCTAAGCTTAAGGATTTCTTGTTTTATACTAATGTGACAAAAATCATGAGATAGGTGCCTAATGCTGTGTAAGATGTACTCTAACCTGATGAAGTGAAGCAACATAATGTGGCATTAATTCCACTTGTGGTCGGAATATCTCTAGAGCAATGACAAGCAATGCTGCCTGACATTTGTAGATGAAGAATATTACATGATAATTGATATTTTTCCCTCTGTCCCATGAATGTTTGTTTGGTCTCGCATCTACTGAATGTGGGGGCCACAACATTCATTACAAATCTCCAGAATCTCTTGAAACCAATTCTGAGCTACTTGTACCTGATGACACAGACCCTCATCTTGCTAGAATAGCTCATCAATCTTGTGGGTATATGGAATCTACAAAAGAATGTAAATGAAGCAATACAACATCATGGCCACTGGTTAATGACATGTTTTGACAGACCTACCCATGTCACATGAACACCATTATGGAACTAACAGGTACCTGCACAGTGTCTTTTTGTTAACTGGGGTCCATACCACAATTAAATGATACTATCATCCTGAAACAATTTTGACTAGTAAGAACCTGGGGTTAGCCACTGCATTGTCTGAAATGGGTCATAATGCCTTCCATATGGTATTCCCAACATACACATGACACTTTAGACTATATAAAAATGCAATGTCTTGTCTAGAACTCACTATCCTGCATCCTTCCAATTTTGATAATTCAGCCGTCTTACTATGAGACCATAGTTAACACTGATTCATCAGATTTCAGAGTGTATCTGATATCAAGTGTGGGCTTTTCCATGAGATCAACATATGGTGGTGCCACATACCATTACCTATATATACTTCTATTCTACTATAACTTTTGGCTTCTTATTGTACTTATTAAACACTACAAGTATCTGGAATCATGACAATTCTAGTTGTTCTTTGACTCCTGCTAAAACTTTATATCCATGAAGCAGGTATTTCCTTACAGATCAGAACATATCCAATCACTTGTTAAGTCTCATGTTTTTTGTGGTTATACAATCAAGTATAAAATTTCCTAACATTATTTGAAAATATGCTTGGTACTGTTAATTTAATACAAATTAAACTGAACAAGAATCTACAGTGAGTGGACTCATCCAATAAATTGAGAGGGATGTTGGCTCCAATCCTACTTGGAATGACTGCAATTTATAGGCAGAAACATACAAATGCATGCTGGGATTTTTTCCTAGCCAATAAAATAGGCTGGCTCTTGGTGTCATCTGACTCAGTACCAGTCTGTCTTGCCTTGAAGTCAGAACACTGCATTTTCTCATCGGAATTAGCTCTTGGGTATCAACTACAATTCTTAGTTTGTGAACTTTTTGATTAGTGGTAAGACAGCTGCATTTGCTTCTCATTCAAAACCAATAAAAGGGGCTTCCCTCCAAATTCTGTGTATTTGGAGCTTATGTATAGTATTCTGAGCTGTATCTCAAGTGATTGTCCATCAGATCTGTATGACAAAATCACAAGAAACTAAAATAACAAAAATCTATATAACTTGAAGACTTCCAACAGCAGCAGTACAAAAAATGTGTAGCATATGTAGCTAAAAAGAGAAAATAATGATGCCATTACCTTTCCACACAATGAAAAACAAATGTCTTAGACGGAAACTCCCATCAATACTAGAAAGAGCTATAAAGAGTGGACTTGAAAAATCTAATTTCTTGAAAAATAATTTTAATGAAGATTTTATGAATTTCAACCTATAATAACACTGGTCTATGAATGCTGAATGTTTTCTATATATATATAAATGATTAATTTTACCATTATTCTGTGCAGTTAACTATATTCGTTTTAACTCTTCTTTAAAAAAAAACAATTTCAGAAAATTATAAATTTTCTGCCCTTCAGATATCAAAATGTTGCAATGTTAATGACATATTGTATTTTTGAAAAGAGATTGGCAGGAAACAGTCTATGTCTTGGATATTATTTGTGCTGAACAAAGATGGAATATGTCTGGGAAATGGACAGTACTTGAGTTTGCACAGTTGCCAAGAAACTAGACAAAGACAGGCCTTGGCATTAGCCAAAATGCTATTTCCAAGCATACAGGTGAATATGTGAACAGTTGTATAAAAAAAAAAAAAAAAAGTCCTTTTCTGATTATTTTGCAAAATTTGATTAAAAATTTGGCATATATTCACAATTTCAGAAAAGAGATATGGTTTCCTCAGGAAGTTGATTAGGTTTACTGTCTTAAGAGACGGTCATAATCGAATGTGCCTATGCCGTCATACATAATGGAATTGTCCTCTTTCATTAGAGACACACAATATTAATAAGAAACACTTGTCATTGGCCAAACATTGTAGCCTATTATTAAAATTTTACAATACTCTAGAAGGTGGCTTATAATTTTAAACTTATCATTTGCAATATAAATGGTTTTAGTGTAGAAATACAGAACATGAAGATATTGCAAGGGAGTTTTTGAACTAATTATATGCAAGTGTTTCTTTTTCATGCTGAAAAAGAGGATTTAAAATACTTTTTAATTGGCAAATATTGACAATAAGTTATTGTACAAATAGCATATATATATGTAAAATTAATCCATATATGTGTTTGGCTTATTTAATTGAATGGCATATCAACTTCAAAGGGTTATTTATTGCAGACAAGATTTTTCAGATAGGTTCATATGAATAGAGTGTGTAATCTTTGTAAGGAATCATTTTGTTGATCATGTTTCATTGACATATTTTATAAAGAGGAATTATATTGAGAGTCAAATGTATTGCTGGTAATAATTTTGCCTTTGAAAAACGATTACTGGAAACCATTTTCTTTCAAAAATTGGTTACAAAACAATGTAGGTAAGCATCTTTTTCTTTATTTATATTTTCCTGTAGAGTCTAATACCTTTAATGAAATTCATGATGTCACTTGGATTGGTATTTTCAAAACGATGCTTTAAGTTATCCAATTTGTAGACTTTGTTTCAGGTTTGCTGGAAGTTAATGCAATTTAGTAGAATGTGTATAATAGTATATGGTTCTTGGCATGAGACATATTGGTGGTTCCTCATTTTTTTAGTAGATATTGGTGAGTCATGTATATGTGTCCTATATGGCATCTAGCTCAAAGCACCTCCTCTCTTCTTATCTTTCTGTAACTTGACTGTCTTTCATTGATGATTGGTTGAGTAGATTGCTGTTTACACAGTTATTCTATAATTGTTGCTAATTTTTTTAATGGTCCTGTTTATGGTGGCTTGGAAGTCAGTGTGTGGCACCTTTACATTTAAGAGGGCCATGTTCAGTGGTTCCTTTGCTATTTTGTTGGGTTTTCCATTTCCTTGTATGTCAATATGGCTCAGTATCTAGCATAGGATGATTACAGCATCTTTTTTTCTTATAGAGTAAATCCTATTTAATAATTTTTTATTAAGTGGTTTCCGATGTTTTTATTCTTCAGAGCTATGAGTACTGTTAGTAAATCTGAGATAATGAATCTATCTGACTCACTGGATCCTATAATATCTAAAGCCAAGTGTGTGGCTGGGGCTTCTGCATTGAAGATTGATTTGGTTTGGTTTGGTTTATGGCATATCAATCACAATGGTTTATTTAATGCCAGCAAGATTTTTATTGATGGTAATATTTTTTTCTTTTTTCAAAAATGCATTGCTGGTAATAATTTTTTATTCAAAAATTTATTGCTGGTAATAATTTTTACAAATTATTTCTGGTATTAAAACCTAATTTTACACTTTCATAGTGTTTTGATCCCAGTTTGAGGGTTAACTATAGCTTGGACCCTAACAGGTGCTACCCACTGAGGTCAGGGTGGACCTGGGAACCCCAGCAATTAAGAGGTGGTTCCACACTCCTCAGTACCTCCTGATCAGAGGCCCTTGCTGTTGGACATACTTTGTCATACCAAGGAAAGCTGAAGATTGAGGTTTTGTCAGACAATCTTTTCTACATTGTTATGTTGTTAAAGATAGCAGAGCATCAAATTTTGTCCAAGATTTTAAAGCCATCAGTGTATAATTTGCTTATGATTTAGGTGAGCTTGTAGAAGATTATGTATTTCTTCTATGTAATCACATAAGTTAGAATTAATTTTAGGGTATTTAGTAAGAATTAGTAGAATTGTAGGGTATTTCATTAACCAGGTTGGGTTTTTTGAGTTGGTGTTTTAAGAATTATGGTTGGATTTATTTGTGTTTCACCAATGAGATTTTTCATGTAAAGACCAAAAGATTTGATAGCATTTTCTTTTTTATCAAATAGGTTTTTGTATTTAGGGTTGAAGGTATAGTGGTAAGCAGGATTTGAATTTTAGATAATATTGTAATGCCAGTTTTTCTCATTTCAATTTTAATGGTGTCTCATGGGCTTCAGTATATAAACTTTCTATGTATGATGTTTAGAAAGCTCCTGGAACCAGTCTTAATCCTGCATGGTGGATGGGGATCAAGCGTTTTTAGATAAGATTTCTGGATCAACCATATATGAAACATTCGTAGTCCAATTTAATTCTTATTAGAGTTCGATATAATTTTAAGAGTGATATGCGATTTGCTCCCCAGTCAGTGTTAGCCATGACACATAGTAATTGTAATGCTTTGCAGCATTTCTATTTTATGCATTTTAATTGGGGGTGAAAGTAAATTTTTATAAAAAAAAAAAAAAAAAAAGATTCCCAGAAATTTATGCTGGTCAGTTATTTCAATTTCATTGTGCATTTTTTTCAGATTGAAGAAATGGATACACTTTGTTTTGATTGGGGAGAATTTGAAACCATTTTCAATAGTCCATCAGTTTAATTTATTTAGGCACATTTGCAGTTGCCATTCTGCAGTGTGCATAATTTTTGATCTGTCGCAGATCAAAAGGTCCTCTACATATAACGAACCATTGACTCCTTGATTCAAGCAGTTAACAATGCTGTTTATTTTTATATTAAAGAGTGACGGACAGGATGCAATCAGTGGAATTCTTCCTCCTTGGATTTTTGAGTTCAAGAATGTTGATCCTACTCGAATTTTGAAGGTTCTATCTGACAAAAAGTTATTTATCAAATTGGGTAGCCTGACTTAATCCCAGATTGTATAGGGCTTTCATTATTGCATATCTTTATTGTCTCATATGCCTTTTCTAAATCAAATAAAATAGCTAGTGTGTGTTCTTTTTTAATTAAGGTCTCTCTAATGAAAGTTTCTAGGCAGACTATGTTGTCTATGGTGCCTCTAATTTTGGAATCTACTCTGCAGATTGGTAATTAAACCATTAGTTTTGAGGTACCAGTTCAGTCTTTTTTTCACTATTCTTGATAGGGTTTTGCATGCAACTTGTTAATGTTATGGGTTGGAAATTTTGTGGGGTCTGATTTGTCTTTATCTGGTTTTGGTATAGAGATTACAGCAGCTTGTTTCCAGCTATTTGATAGTTTTTCTTTTAAAGCATATCTTGTTAAAGATGTTTAACAGATATTTTAAGGATTTTGGGAGGAGTTGTTTAAGAACTTCATAATGAATTTCATTTGGGCAAGTAGTTGTACTATGTGGTTTACTCATGGCATCCATATGTTCATTTAGAGTAAAAGGATGGTTGCAATCTTCTTTGTTATTTGAGTTAAAGTTCAGCTTCTTTTTTTTTTACTGCATCATGCCTAACTTTTTGGAATTGCCGTTTGTAGTTTTTGCTGGAGGTTTTTTTTAAAGGTTTCAGCAAGTAGAATTGCAAAATATTTTTGCATGTTATTTTCATGTTATTTTGGGAAAGGTGATTTAGAGGAAGTGATAGATTTTTTGCCAGTGATTTTCCTTATGTTCCAGAATTTTTTTGGTTTTGTATTGGAGTTTATTTTATTTATGTCATCTCATGATTTTCATGTAGCTTCTTTTATGGCTCTCTGTGATATTGTTTTTTTTTTGTTTAAATAGATTTAAATTATGGGTTGTAGGTTGAGTATTAAATTTTTGTAGTGCTGCTCTATGTAATCTTATTACCTTTTTGAAATCTTTATCAAACAATGGTCTTTAAAGTTTATTTGATCCACTGCTTTTTGGTATACATTTTCTTGCAATTACTATTAATGTTTCCAGAGAAATATTTGATAGATTTTTTTGTCATTTTTGTTGGTAAGTTTTTGAGAGCATTGGTTTTTATATTCCCTCCAATCTGCTTTGTTTAGTTTCCATTGAGGTAAATGGTTTTTGATTGATTCTGAACTCTTCAGTATAATTGGATAGCGATCATTGCCACATGAATTCTCAAGAACTTACCAATTGTAATCCATAAAAATAGAGTGGTCAAATAATGATAGGTCAATAGCTAAATATGTACCAGATGCAGGATGTAGATATGAATTAGACTTATCATTTAGTAAACACAAGTCAACATTATTAATTACATTTTCCAGGTTTTTCCCTTTTTTCCTGAGTTCTTGGATCCCCATATAACATTGTGACTGTTAAAGTCACCTAATAATAAGAATGGGTTCAATAGTTGTTCTATTAGTTTATTCAAATCAGTTTCTTTTATGGGATCATGTGGGTAGATGTAAATAGAGGAGATGTTAACGGTTCTATGTAGGGTAGTTTTTGCAGCAACTGCTTGTAGACTGGCTTCTAGAAGTATTTTACTTTGAGAGGGGGATATCATTTCTGATTAGGATCAATACACCCCCAGATGCCCTCTGTTGAGCGTCATGTATGTAGTTACATTGAGTATAGTTTTTTTTATTTTATAATTTAGGTTTTAGGAAAGTCTCTTGAAGGCAAATGATTGTGGGAATTTCATTCATTATGAGTAGTAGTAATTCATTTATGTTTGTATTTAGGTCTCTACAATATCACTGAATAATTTTTTGCATCATGTTTATGTATTAGAGTGTTATGAGTTTTTGCTTGTTCAGTTTATGTTTAGTAGGTGAAGTGTCCATAATTTCTATTCTCTCAGGTCTGTTAGCACTTTGTTTCTTGTCATGTTTTGTTCTTTGAAGGTCTTTTGATTCTGCTTGTTTGCTAAATCTTGTTCCCTTTGTTTTTCCATTAGGTTCTTTTGACAATCTTTGTCTGGATAATGACCGTTTCTTTCTTTGAGATGGGATAGAGTCCATTTCTCTTGGTTCTTCAATGTTGTACTGGGTTTTGTTATTTCTTTTATGAACTTTTTGATTCTCTTGTGAATGTTTGGAGCATTCCATTTCTTGAAGGATTTTTGTACTTCGGATTGGGAATTTTGGAGTTATTTGTTTTCTACTTATAGATTCTTTTTTGTTTGAGTTTGATACGATAGGATTTGTTTTGACTCTGGAAATTTGGTTTATGTATGACATACTAAATTTTAGTAGTACTATTAGATTTTTTAAATCATTTATTACAGTTGTAAGGTCTTGGTTTTTTTATTGCATTTTGGTGATTTGATATTTTAGTAATATTTGCATATGATGTTGGAAGTGAATTAAATTCAACTTGTTTTCTGGCTTCTTGGAATGAGACATCTTGCTTGTATTTTATTCTTACTATTTCCTTTTCCTTATTCCAGATGTTACACTCTTTAGAATTTGTTTTTTTTTTTTGCAGTTTAGACATAAAAGAGGGTTTTTCACAGGGTGACTTCATGATCTGATTTGAATTCCTGACATCTTCAACAGACTGATGCTTTCATACATTGATTTTATTAGATGACCAAATTTCTGACATTTGTGACATCTACAGGGATTGGGAATGTATGGCTCTATATTAGCTATTGTGTATCCTATCTTTATTTCTTTTGATAGAGTATGTTCATTGAATTTGTCTTTGATATAATGGAATATGCATACACCTGTGTTACCCCTCACTGGAGTGTGATTGGCTGGTGTCTGTCATAAATATCGACGGACGTGTAGGAGAGTGAGAAGTCAGAGCCTTAGTCTGAGAGCTAAGTCTATAACAACGCCCATTGGACTATGCCATTGAACTACACTTCTTACCTGCGACTACGATGCATACCAGTCGATTAATGCTACCATATTCTACTTGGTTATAGTAGCCAAAACCACTTAGCTACTTCGTTCAAATAAATCCCTTTCTGGGACATATCAGTCTTTCTGTTTATTGATATGTCATTTTTTTTTTTATTATTTGTATTCTTTTGATGTCTGTTACACCTTGCTTTTTTAGGTTGTCATCGTTTTTAATTTCTTCTGGTGAGCAGAGTGACAGTTCTGTGTATTTGATTATTCCTCCTTTAGATGAATTAAGAAATTGGGGGTGGGCAAGCCCTTTTACTTTCATGTCATTTATTTGCTTGATTTTTATAAATTTTCTGCATCTTTATTGGTTTTTACTTGAATTGGGAGTATGTTATTTTTCTTTATTTTTCATATAGACATTTGTTCTATCATGGCAGATATATATTTGCAATACAAAAGACGACACTTTTGTTATTTCTAACGAGTCTATGACTATGAAAACTGGAAATTGTTTTTTTCTAATGTTTCATTGTCACTTTCTGTTACAGCGTTTTCATATTGTCTTTTGCTTGTTTATAAAAGTTAGCCATATAATTTTTGTATTTTATATTTGTTGTGTCCCCCATCCATCTTGGAGTTCCTACTTAAAGGATACTATCAGTTCTGATCTACCAGGGTTACACAGATGGTATAGTTGTGCTGAAAGGGGATAAGACCACCTGCATTTCCCCACCATATCTACCCAAGCATAGTATGGTGTAAGGATTCACAGCTGTGTCACAGCCATTATCTTTCATCCCAACTAGCCCTTGCCACTATGTGACAAGCCGATCGGATTAGACTGGGCTATTCCATCCACCCATCCATCTCAGGTAGGGACTGAAGTGAAGTGTTGTGGAAGATCCTGGTTATTTTATACAGGATGAAGAGTCACTCAGTTACCAGGACTCCGTCCCTGGGCATCACAGGTCACCACCCACAGAAAACAGGTGGGCCCCATTGAGGGGAATTTGTAGTTTTTGGGAATCGGTTTTTGTGAATGTGCATTTTATATATTGTATTTTTAGAGGTATTTTGTATGGACAAGTAGTTTAGGCATAGTGCTTTGTGTAAACAGATTTTTTTTATTAGTTGTTTAAACATGTCTCTTTTTAATTTTGATAGATTGTATGGAGAAACTATATTATTTTCCTGGAGGCATCATCCTAACTATAAACAGACAGATTGTAGGTTTATCATATAAACTAACAGCATGTAGGTGAAGTTTGCCCCATATGAACAATTAGATTCTAATCCATCTTGTTTACTCTATGTATGGTAGTATTTTAATGTCTTTTAACATAAGACATGGGGGTAATTGTTTTAAAAAAAACGCAGATTGCAGTTTAGCTAATTTCCTTGGAAGTATTAGTAATTTCTTTTCTAAAAATGTATTGTTGGTAATTTTTATTTTTTAAAATGCATTGCTAGTAACTTTTAATAACAAAAATGTATTTCTATTTACATTATTCGGACTATTGTCCTCATCTTTGTTGCCATTTTTTTCACAACATTTTGGCTGTTGTATGATCTTCAGGTGATTGGAATGTCGAACTGGACCCTTTATTTCACTTGCTGGGGTAGACTTAAGGCCACGTGGCACAGTGGATAAAGGCGTTGGCTAGATCCAGTGACAGTGTGACTTCAGTACCTGGTTAAGGCAGTGGAGAACTTGGCAAGGTAATTTAATAGGAGATAACTGACATCCATTAGACATGGCACGTAGAAGAAGGAAAGTCTACCCCAGCAAGCAAAATAAAGGGTTCAGTTCGACATTCCAACCACCTGAAGAAGGCTGGAGTGTACAACGGCTGAAACATTTGATAAATATGGTGACAAAGATGAGGACAATAGTGTGAATAATGTAATATATATATATATATATATATATATATATATATATATAT
This sequence comes from Acanthosepion lycidas, assembly GCA_963932145.1. Taxonomy (NCBI): domain Eukaryota; kingdom Metazoa; phylum Mollusca; class Cephalopoda; order Sepiida; family Sepiidae; genus Acanthosepion; species Acanthosepion lycidas. Next base: position 24,217,491 of record OZ010582.1, read on the forward strand.
ATATATATATATATATATATAATTTTGAGGACAATATGCAACATCTTGGAAAATCAGGCAAATATGAGAAAAAAATTAAAGAGAGCTTGTCAGTTATTTTTAATTAAACCGCTGTGTGTGTGTGTGTGTGTGTGTGTGTGTATATATATATATATATATATATATATATATATATATATATAATAGCTGGCTATTCGTATTCAAGGATACATGTCTACTAGGACGGCTAGCCAATCCCTATTGCAGACACTCGCTCAGGCACATTTGTATTTGCTCAACATCCACAGAGCCCACCTGTGCTTTATACTGCAACTATGCTGAGCAGACCTTAGTTACAGTTACTGAGAGAGAGTGTGTCATCTAGCATGATCAACAATTTGTACAAGGTCAGTATGTTCAAGCCCTCAGCCACAATGACTTATGGCCTTGTGCTAGCACAGTTATCAATTCACTTACAATGGTTTGGGGGCACTTTCCAAAGGTGCTGCATGCTGGGATCAACCTTGATCCCTTCTGATAACATCAGGAAGTCTCCTTCCTGACAAATCGACCATGGTAAGATCTGAACCTGGGTCTCATATTCAGAAAGTGAATGTTCTATGCACACAGTTATTTTTAATTAAACCCATGTGTTTGTGTGTGTGTGTGTATATATATATATATATATATATATATGATTCTTTAGGTTCCTTTTAAAATAAGCTTGGGTAGCTTAAGAAAAAGTTCATACAAATTCTAGCCATATTTGCTACTTGTAATTTGGTAACATTTGGTTGGAATCTGCATCAGCAAAAGTGGACATTATCGAGAAGCTTACAAATAGGATCCCAAAGACTGGAAAAAAAATCTGTCTGTAAAGAGTATGCCATTGAGTTAAATGTAAGGATTGTGTTAGCAATATTGACAATTCAATATTAGGATAGCAAAAAAATAAACATGAACTTAAAGGCTAGAATAAAATTCTGAAAGTTCAAAACACAAATATTAAAATGGTTGAAATGTTGCTCTCTGTAAATTCTTCTATATACCATGTCCCTTCAGTACATAGGCGATTGCGGCTTCCCATAACTTTCTATCCCATGTGGCTCTTCCTTTGCTAAGATCCCCTCTCCACATTCACAGAAGCTCATCAAGTAAGTGGTTTGCTGTCTTCCTTGATCTCTCTTACCCTCAATATGCTCTATGAGGGTTAAGTTTCCCAAGATCTCCTTCATTATGTGATGCATGATAACAGTTCACAAAGTCCAAATCTCCATGTATGTACATGCAGCCTCTTTGCAAAAATCCCCTTTTTTGTCGGGAAAGTCAATTGCGTTTAGAGTAGTTCTGTGGACCCTTATCAGGTTTTTGATTTGTGGGGCATGGAAATGGATTATCATATTTTTCTACGCAATACTAAGTAAAATTTGAACCATGATTGATTAGCAGAAGCTAATTTACATGAGTTCACTTCAGTGGTGAATCATTTTTCTTTCTTTCCTCTTTTTTCCTATACAAAAGCAGTATGCAACATGAAAGTGTTTTGGCCTTAGGGTATGTCACCATTTTCTTCTGTACATTGACCAAGAAATTTCTGCTGCTTTTTTCTGATTTGGGATATAAGTACCATTCCTGTTGCTATTTTCTTTAAGACTTCCCTGTTGCTTACTCACTCCATCCATGGAATTTTCAATATCCTTTCTGTAGAACCATATTTCTGCTGTATCTAGTTTCCCCTCCCTCATCCTTAGGAAAATTGTTCAACATTCACTGCCATATAAGAGGAAGGATACCACATAGTAATCCAGCACTCTTCTTTATTTCTACCAAAATTATTCTGTTTCCCAGCCCCTTGCTTAGCTTTTGGAATAAAGTCTCCTGCTACTATTTGTTGTCTTCTGTTGTGTCTTTTATTCAATTTAACTACTTCCTTTTGTTTATTAAACTTGTAAGACTACCAGAAGCAGAATTTGAAAAGTATTCATCTCCTGAAGATTCATCCACACTCAATGGAAAATAGAAGTGAGTAGTCAGTACAGTGACATGGATGGGCAAAATCCCTCAGGCATCCTCTCTCACAAAATTAAGCTGCAAAAAGAGGTTTGAGGTCGCTTCTGGCAGTCATAATTTCTTCTGCAGACAATGTGGTAAAACAAAAAGAACAATTATCCTTATAACCAAAAAGAAACAGTTGAAATTTCTAGGGTACATAATGAGGAAAGAGGGCTTAGAAAATGTAAGACCCACAAAACATACAGAAGAAAGCAGTAAATAACTGTGGTGAACAATTACGAAGTGGGTGACGTCGTTTGGGTAAAAATTTCTCATGAGAAGTGCATGACTAAGTTTAGAATAGGCCATGGGACTCGGGTTAATAGTCCACAGTTAGTACACATTGATGAAGTTCTGCATCATGTGAAGGACCTATCTCTTTATGTGATCAGTCCTGGCATCTGGACATGACAGCGATTCTGAATAGAGTCAGCTGGTAGTAAATTTGGGATCGACCTCATTAGGAGAACTTGATTACTCCCCCCGATAATGCAGAGATGACTGGAAACTCTTCACAAGCTAGTGGCTGAATAACAATGATTTACCTAATGAACTTGTGTAAATGATTGGCAGAATAGGGATTAGGAGAGAGAGAGATTTATTCTCTCCCCAACTATGGGTTAAATACCAATGTAAACTTGGATCTATAGCCTCGAGTGAAAACCAGTCTAGAAAAAGGACTATGAATTCACAACCACAGAGAATGAAGCAGGAAACTACTCCACTATCTTTCTCATGGCAATGCACAGATAATAAAAGCTATGACAGCCTATGTCCTGAAGGAGCCAGATATTAAAAAAGTATGATATATGTGTATATTTTTGTGTATGTATATGTGTTTTTGTCTATATCTAACACCACAATAAAGGAGAAAAGCTTACTGCAACCAACATCTGCAAGATATTTGTAGAAAGTGAAAAAATACCATACAACATGAACTGCCAGAAAAAAATTAAAAGAAATAATTTTAAAAGCAAACAACCTACAATAAATATGCCTTTAAACCACCTTTTTTTCCTTCTAAGTAGGGGTTCTCACACGTTTTCCTCTGTTTATTTCTTTACATTGTTTATTAATGAGATATTTTGAACATAGATTCTGACAGGGGAAAAAAACAAAAAACAAAACTTGTGCAACAGTATATATACATGTAGCAACAAATTTCTTACCCTGTAACAAAGAGTAAATGCAATGACAAAATTTCTTACCTCCAGTAAATGCTCTTCAGAACGCTTTATCAGATCTTCAAACACATCCCTAAATTGGTATAATTTGTGTGCCTGACTTGTTTTGTGGGTAGCAATCTCTTCCAGGGGCTTGTACACATTTTTTATAAGTAAACCAGCAACATCAAGGTGAGCCTGTCAAGTAAAAAAAAAAAATGGAAAAGAAAACAATTTGAGTTATTTGGGGGAAAGAATTGCTATTATTCTATGATTTAGATTAATTACTTTTTCTTATCTTTGTTTTAATTCCTACATTTTAGCCAGTGGACTCTCAGATCTTCCTCAAGTTTATGTCACAACTAGTAATCTTTAATATTTGACCTTGTAGTGGATGGTTAATTATATGGGTAAATACTTGTTGAGAATAGGCTGCATGATAAATTAATGATTTCCACTAACATCAAAATCTCTATATTCATACATAGAATAAGATACAAAACTCAACAGAATGATTTCAAAACATAACAATTAGATTTATTAATGTTTGATGTACATGCATGTGAACTGAAAAGGTAGGACAGAGTCGTGTCCCTTTGATTTGGTAATATTTGTACCGGAGTTCATATTAAGAAGAAGTAATATTGAACTTGTAATTTAGAAGAATAAAGTTTGGAATTGTGAGTTCTAAAATTGGTAAAAAGTTCAGAAGTGATTTCTGAGGTTGATGAGTGAGTGCATTGGAGTTGTTTCGTGTTAAATAAATTTAACTTTGCAACTTCAAAATTATGAGTGATGTGGAGTAGTTTAGCAATTGGTTATCTGTCACGAAGCTCACTGGTAAATTTGTGTTCGTGCATTGTATTTATTTGCATTTTTAGTCACGTGTAAGGCTCGCGAACACATTTCAAGATTTTTGGCAGTATTTTGTGTTTAAACACGTGTGCGTAGGCGTTGTTACGACTGAGATATATTGACCAATCAGCAGCAATTATTGTAAAACTTGCGTCTGGAGCCTGGATTGTGTTTAGCTTGCACAAAAATCTATAACTAACATGAAAATGTAAATTAGAAATGTTTTAACATTTCTTGTCCAATGAGGATGTAGTGCACTCAGTCATTGGTTCTGATCCACTGGCATATGGAAGTTAAACTCTATAACCTCCTTAATAATCTAATTGAGAAAGATTTATCTAGCTCCATTTTTTTATTGCTTGGTCAGTGTGTTATGTGGTGCTTTTTTTTGGGTTAGCCATCTTGTTGAGATTTACCAGATCAAGAAACCTTGCTATATGTTTAGAAGTAGGTGAAGAATTCAAAGTTTATCTGAAAAGAAAGCATGTCAATAAAAAAAAAAAAAAAAAATAGAATTCTTAAACTGTGGGTGAAACAAAGACTTCAGGGAATATTTGAACTGAACCCTTTATTTAATCTACAGTGAGAAATTATTCTCATTTCACTGACAATGTCTAGGCTTATCAACCCATTTTTGGGTTATTTAAAGCCAAAAGATAATTTAGAATATACAAATAATTTTTTTTTTTATGAGTGAATATAACATTAATAAGTATTTGAGAATAATAATTATTTTTTTTTTTAGATACAAGTCCTACTATTTAACCGATGACTAAAAAGAATAGATGGATTCCTAACTTTCCCAATGGTATTTGCACTTAAGTGAATGTAGCAAACCTGGCTGGAACTTGAATTCAGTTCTGATTTCTTATTCAGAGATACTATCCATTGGATCACTAGCACATTCTTTATGCCTTCACAACAATCTCATTCAATAACTCTCTACCTTGAGTGGCTCCTTGGCCTTATATTGGATGAACAATAGTATAAAAATATATATAAAAATATCTCAATGGATGAATGTATATGCGTGTAAATTTTTTGTCATTGCTGCATTCGATTAAGTATTTTCCATTAGAAGTAAACCATCATATACTAATGATAGAAACTTAAAATATGATTCAGCGATTGGTTAATTAGAATGTCAGGAAAATACAAATATAAAAAATTCCCTCAGTTTCTTACACATTTGCAAATCCATCTTTTTCCCTGTCGAAAAGCTGTCAAAGTCTGTGACCTGAATCTCATAGCAACGTTAATTTGATAATTCTTTGCAGTAAGCAGATAATCTCAGGTAAACGTAATCAAGTGATTTTTCTTGGAATATTTTCAGGATCTTATGGCACCAATCTACTGGGAAGTGAACAAAAGGCAAGGAAAAATGGGAGAAAAGAAGAAGGAATTATCAGAAAAGAAATAAGATGATTCATTATATAAGTAAAAATTCTTTGAGATAATATCATTGGTGTGATATGTACACAACAATATCGTGAAATCAAAAGAAAATGTTTGAATCCGTCAACACAGCAATAATAACAATATCTCCACACGTGAAAGTAATTGATGTAATTTTCAGTTAACAGTATAAAAATTGCGTTCTCAAAATTCTTCCAGTTACTAAGGACATTTTGTTTCTGTTATTATTAGTTACTTTGTTTAAATAAATTCATTTCGTTTTTTGCCTTGAGAAAGTCCACATTGGATGAAACGTGTCAACAACTACTACAGTTTTCCTATTGTCATTTATATTTATAAATAATATCATTTGTCAACTTTATGTGCAAAGAAATTGAAAACAATTTCCATTAAAAGATCATCCAAGTTTCATTATAGTAAGTTTTGAACAGTCTTGGTAGAGAAAATGCTAGTATGCTTATCTTGCAAAGTATTGACAATAAGTTCAATTCTCACTAGATGCTTTACAAATGTTTCAAATTTGTTTTCATTTAATATAGTGTTTCTCAAGCTTTTTTTTTTTTTTTTTACTTCAGGATGTGCTTGTAGAATAACTAAATCTCTAGAGTGCACTTTAAATATTAATTAGATATTAATTTGAAAAAATTAGTCATGAAATTTGAAAATAGCAAATGATAAAGAAGTCTTCTGAAATAAGCATTTATTTTTAAAACATTACATTGTATATTTAAGTATGCTTGTCTGAAACCCCTGCTTGAGGTGTGCTTTGACAAATAAGAAAATTACCTTTAATAGTTGACATTTTTGGTTTAGAATTGCCCAAAGAGGATTACAGTGGTACAGTTTTCGTTTAAAGAGATTTATGAAGAATGTGCTTTTTTTTTTTTTTTTTTTATAAAGGACAATAATTACTGATTTAAATCTCTTTAGGAAAGCTAAAGAGAAAGGATTATTCACTCTTTAAATATTAAAGAATTTAGCATTCACTTTAAAATATCAAATGACAAAGATTTGACCTAGACATGAAAGCCATGTGCTTGGTGTCTCTAGCTTTTTAAAAATAAAGATTTTTTTTAATAAAAAAAAAAAAAATTCACAAATTACTCTTAACTTAGGGCTCACATGGCTACATTTCAGGGCATTTGTAAATGTTGATTTAATATGTACTGCATATACTTCATGCATAGTGCAATCACTGAATATTTTTGTATGGATTTTAACCCCTCCAGAAAAAAAATTCTGTTCTGTGTATAGTGCAACTGGTCAATGAAAATGCATGATTTTTTTAACATCTTCAAAAAAATTACCTGTGTACAGTGTGACACCCCCCACTATTGTTTGCATAAGAAAACTGATCACAAACACTGGCTTATACGCGAGTGAATTTAAAAAAAAAAAATTATTAGATTGATGCAAAAGTTTTGATTAAAGTTTTTATTTATACAATTAGCATCATTATTCCACTATGTAATGAACAAAATATTACAGAAAGATTACCACTTGTAATGGGTTGGGGTGGCTGTAAATGAGAAATTTCAAAATGAATGAATTCAACATGTATTTTTATATAGATTTATCTATAGAGCAACATAGTTTAGAATAAAAGAGAAAATTATACTTATGTGATTATATGTAGGGCCTGTGTACTTGCCACGTGGTTTGGCTGAGGGTAAAAGTTGGTTTGCCCAAGGAAAGAAAGTTGAGAAATAGACTTCCAAATTTGTGTTGTGCTTCATATATGTAAATATTTTTTGAGTAGTTTGCATAATTTATTTTTTTTTTTTTTGTTATATTTAAACATTTTCATTGAGAGATTGGTAGTAATCATTGAATTTGGATATGCTTGTTCATGTGTGAGTATTTTTTTTTTAAATCTATGGTTTTATTTCATAACATTTAAATGTATACCCTTTAAATATTTTGTTAAGTGTACCGTGATATTTTCATTTGCTCCTAGGTGTGCCGTTTCTTAAAAAGGTTGATAAGTGCATGTTCTGGAAGTTTAAAATGGTAGCAGTAAGTTTTTTTTTTTTTTTTTTCCTCATTCTTACTTTGGAATATCAACCACTTTGGAGAATGACCTTTTGGGTTTGTTTTGCTTTCTGGCAGAAAAACACCTCAATGGGTTATTTAATACTGACAAGATTTTTACAATAAATTTGTATGAATAGAATATGTATTCTTTGTAAGAAATCAGTTTGTAGATCAGATTTCATTGATGTATTTTTGTAAAGAGGGTTTTTGTCAAAAGTCTGATTTCATTGATATATTCTCTTCAGATATACAGTTTGTAGAGAAATTGATCTTATTGACAGTCTCATTTGGTCTATATTTTTTGGTAGAGGCTGTTTTAAGAAATAATATTAAGTCATCCACTTTTGCTTTCTTGAAGAGCTCATACATGATAATATTATAGCATTTTTGTCTTGAGAGAAAGCAAGGTCTGAACACTCAGTTAATATATATTTAATAGTGTACGCCATTTCATATACTTAGCATACTGGTTGATCTCCATTGTTTTAGTAAGTACGAGTGGGTTATTCTTGTATGGCCAATGCATAAGCAGGTCAGTATTACATCTTCCTTTCAAGATTTTCTGAAAGCTGACATCCATTCTCCTAGTTTGGGACTGAATAGTGAAGAGTTTATTGAATGGATTATCCTCCCAGCACCATTGCCATTACTTTTTAATGTATTTATTAATGACTTCCTTGAAGTCAGTGTATGGGAATTTAGTTGTTGAATCTACATCCATATCTAAAGCTGATTTGGCTGCTAGGTTTGCTTTATTGTTAACTTCCACTCCAACGCGGCTAGCAATCTAACAGTTTGATGTTTTTATATTTGAAAGTAGTGCTCATTTTGCATTATAGTTTAATAATGAGTGTCATGTTGGATCTTTTTCCTTCAAAAACCATTGTCTATATGTTATTCTACATTTTTAATAACAGTTGCAATGATTTGTTGAGTCACCATTTTATGAATTTGTAGTGAATATCATCTAGGCCCACAGCTGTATTTGTTGGGTCACCATTTTATGAATTTGAAGTGAATATCATCTAGATCCACAGCTGTATTTTGGGCTTTCTTTAAGGATTCATTTAGTTCCTCTTGTGTGAATGGTAGGTTACAGCTCTTAACATTATCCAATTTAAAGTTTAGTTTTTGTCTTTCCCACCTTTTGTTTGAGCTTTAGAAATTGTTGGCTACCATTTGTGGGAGATGAATTTTTAGAGATTGTTTTGGCTAGTTGGTCGGTGATATTCTTTTTGCTGGTTATTTTTTAGTTATTTATTGAGATGTGTTTTACGGTGTTTGGTATTTGCCTGCTATTTTCTTTATCATATTTCAGATAGATTTTGTTTTTGTATCAGAATTGAATCTGTTGACAGTTTTTCCAGTATACTTTTTTGGTTTCTTTTTATTTTCCAAGCTTTTTCTCAGAGTTGCTTAAATTGCAGCAACTTAGAGATTGTAGATTGTTTGCAGAATTCTCTCAGAGCTGCTCTTCTCAGTCTGATGGCGTCTTTAGATTTATCATTGAACCAAGGTCTGTTGCGTTTTTTGGTGCTGAATTTTTTGGAATGCATTTTTTTGCTATAGAGATGGGGATTTCCATGTAATGTTTTAAGTTTTTGTTGCTTTTTCCTTCAACTAGCTCTTCAGAACATTGGATTTTAAAATCGTCCCAGTTCACTCCACCTAATTTCCAACAGATAAGATTTTTATTGTTATGTTCTGAGTTTTATAGGATGACTGACAATGTGTCTGTCAGTACCTTCCAAAAGAAATCCATGTAAATTGATGGATCACATAGGGATAAGTCTATTGCTGAGTAGCTGCTAGTAAATGGATTTATGTAAGTCAGCATTTTATCATTATAAATGAATAAATCATTGTTATTAATTATTGCTTCTAAGCTCCTTCCTTTTTGGCTTGTGCCCTTACAACCCAATATAGTGCTATGACAGTTAAAGTCCCCTAGTACCATAAAAGGTGCAAGGAGTTGCCTTATGATTTCATGTATTTTAGCTTCACTTACTGGTTCATTTGGTGGGATATATACTGAGCAGATGTTTATTGGCTTGTGTAAGGTCACTTTAACAGCAGTTACCTGTTAAGTTGTTGTTAAATTTATTTTGCTTTGAGTTAAATCATTCCTAACTAGGATGGATGTACCATCTGATGCTTGAAGCACAGTGTCATGTGTAGTTGTATTGATGGTATGCTTTTATATTCAGTTTATCATTTTGCTTAAGAATTTGGTTGGTTTGTTTTGTTTTATGGCATATCAACTTCAATCGGTTATTTAATGACGACAAAATTTTATTGCTGGTAATATTTTTTTTTTTTTTTTGAAAATGTATTGTTGGTAACATTTTTTTCTTCAAAAATGTATTGCTGATAATAATTTTTTTACAAAGTATTTCTATTTTAACACTTTCATAGTTTCAGTTTGGGGGTTAACTATTTGCCCTTAGCTGGGACCGTAACAAGTGCTACCATCCTGGATCTGGGAACACCAGCAATTAAGAGGTGGTTCCACACTCCTCAAAACCTCCTGATCAGAGGCCTTGCTGTTGAATGTAGTTTATCGTCTTACCCAGGACGCAGATGTAGTTTATCATCATACTCAGGACAGATTTTGCTTAAAGAATATTTCCTGAAAACAAGCAACTGCCAGTGATAAGTCTTATTAGCAGAAGCAGTTCATTTATGTTTACCATTATTCTGTAGCAGTTCCATTAGATTATTTGATACATGATTGCTAAATGTTTTCAGGTTTTAGCTTAGTTGGGATTTCATTTTTGGAGGTTTTGGCCGTTCCTCGGTTCTGGCCTCCAATTTTTCTTGTCAAATCAATTTTGTTTACGTATTTTGGTGACTGTGAATTTCTGTTTTTTGTTTGTCTGGTTCTGTTTTTTGGTGAGGAGAAATGTTTTTAGTCTGTCTTTAATGGTTTTTGGTGGATAGATAGATCGATGTGACCTTTGTTTTGTAGGACTTGTTTTTGAAGAAGATTTTGTAATTTTTGAAGAAGTGGTTTGTGTTTTATATGTTTTGATATGGAATTATTTTTGCAAAATAAATGTAAGATAAAAAATAGCCAACTTTTATCATCTTCATTATATATTGTTTCCAGTATAAATTAATATTACAAAATATTACAGGTACATGACACATTGAGAAAAAAAAATGCCAGTTCACCATATCAGATAGCTTGAGAAGCACTGCCTTACACCATTATATGGTCATTCACAAGGCTATAAATACACTTTAAAAAAATAAACAGAGTAGCATATGCACTTGAAAGTGGAAATTGATGATTTAATTAAATTTTATAAGTTTTCATATAAAATTTGTTGAGTAAGTTTTGGTAATCAATCTATGTTTTATATATTGAAAATCAATATAAGATTTTCAATTTTCAGGAATAACTAGGCTTATGATTAAGATTTTATTGAAGAGTGCTCATAGCAGAATTACACCAGCAATTGTGCAAGAATAATATGACTGTTTTAGACACTACAAGAAATGCTATCTTTATGATCAGAATGAATAAATAATAAAAAGGCCTATAACTATGTTTTTAAGATTACATAAAAACATTTGATAAGGTATAACACAAAGATCTGTTTGCACTGCTAGGAAAACTTGACTTATATGAGAAAGATATTTCAATAAATGATCTAAAACTATCTACATAGTGATAGGTTTGGTTTGTTTTATGGCATATCAACCTCAATGGGTTATTTAATGTCTTTTTTTCCTGGTAATATTTTTTGTCAAAAATCTATTTCTGGTAATAGTTTTTTTTTTCTTCAAAAATTTATTTCTGGTAATAATTTTTACAAATTATTTCTGGTAGTAAAACCTATTTTTATGCTTTCATAATGCTTTTACTTCAGTTTTGGGATTAACTATTTGCCTGGGGAACACCAGCAATTAAGAGGTGGTTCCACGCTCCTCAAAACCTCCAGATCAGAGGCCTTGCTGTTGGATGTAGTTTATCGTCATACCCAGGATGCAGATGTAGTTTAATTAATGCCTTCAACCACAGATAAAATGTATTACTAGTCATTTTGCTTTAAAAATGTATTGTTGGTAATTTTACTATATATATGTATTGTTGGTCATTTTATTTTTTTATCTAAATATGTATTGCTGGTATTTTTACTATAAATCATAGTGTTTTTTTTTGTTTGGGGGTTCACTATTTGCCCAAAGCTTGAACTCTAACAGGTGTTACCACCCGAAGGTGAACCTGGGAACAACAGCAATTAAGAGATGGTTTGATGCACCTCAAATCCTCCAGTTTCCTGTTCAGAGGCCTTACTGCCAGATGTAGTTTATCACAATACCCAGGACTAGAAAAATTTAATTATTTGGACAGAATAGTAATAGAAGATAGAAAATGTAGCACAGAAATCTGAAGGTAGATAGGAAAAGTTGAAGATGTTTTCCAGAAATTAAACAAAATTACTGAAAAATTTTTCTGGAAACAAAAAAAAAAAAAAGTGGGTGTGAAACTGCTATCATATTTATCGTTTATGCCATCACAAATCTGCTTGATATAGGTCTTGGCTTGTCCTCAGCTAGCTCTTCCTTGTGTAGGCTTCCACAAAAGAACTTCACTAACAATTTAGTATTTAGCCCTCCAGCAATCCTTTGTGAATCTGATTATGCTCTTTGATGATGTTTGATGCTCAACAAAGGTTCCCATATAATCACTTATTGGTCAGATGATCTCTCCAAGTGACATTCAAAGTCATTCTTAGCATATAAATGTAGGCTCCTTCCAGTCTACTTTCCAGTGCCAAGCAACCATACAATAGAACAGAGATAGCAGTTGCTTGAAAGAGGCTTCTTTTCATGTCTGGAAGTCCACATTTCCACACTAGAGATAATTTACCAGTGAGTATGTTTACATTGCTTTTGCAGCTAGAGATTTTACTATCTAGATAAGTAAATTCTTTCACAGTTGAGAAGTGTGCCAGATATTGTTTTGATCATTCCATTTTGATTTAAGTTTATGGATTCTGTTTGGTCTGAGTTAACATGAAGATCAATAACTCTTGCTGAATGTTCAAAACTATGGAGAAAGTCTTTTGCTTGACTTATTAGATTGGAGATTATCCTTAAATCATCAGCGTTATCTGCATCTGTGATATTTGTAGAAGTATATCTATTACTCTTTTGTGGATGTAGTGTGAATCCATTGTATTTAATGGTTTTTATTGACAGAAGTTCTGAGAACTGAATCCAAGCAAAATGCTGAAGATATCAGGTGCCAACTTGTCAACTCTTGCAACAATCTCAAAGAACTCTGCATCACCATCTGGAGAACGTACCATGGAATATGTGTTTTTGTAGTGCAGCTTGGTAACTTTTACTGTTTCATTTTGTGTACCATAGCCTAGCAGTAGTTTTACCATTTTACCTCCATGAATTGAATCGAAGGCTTTGGAGAAATCAATGAATAACAGAACATTTAAATTTTTAGCTTTCACACTTTGATGGGTCACATGACAGCTGCTTAGTGACATCACTTCATAGAGTGATGGCATTAGCCAGTCATTCAGTAAATGTAAATACTAGGAAATAAAAGTTGAATTTCTGAACTCCTGTCTCATATTCACCTTTTGATCTTAAACCCAAATGTCTTCAGTGAACAACCAAAACAAAGGAATTGACCTTTTGGAGGAGATTATATACATTTATATATATAATCGGGCAAAAGATATTGTTTATTTTAAAACATTTTTTATTTTAAATACTTTTTTTAAAAATAAACAATAAGCAATATCTCATGCCTGATGACTTTGGTAACGAATGAAATTTGAGTCGCACATCAAATGTAGGTATATGTGTATTTATTAACATATATTTCTTAGCTCTGTCTAATCACCCTGAGCACTATAACTCATGAATGAATCCAGAAATTTACAGAAAAATACATCCAAACTTATCGGGAGGAAGTTTATCATGAAGCAGACCAGTGACCCCAAACATACTGCCAACACAACAAAGGACTTCATCAGGAAAAAAAAGAGGACAGTTTTAGACTGGCCAAGTCAATCACCGGACCTTAATCCAAAAGAGCATACATTTCATCTCCTGAAGAGGAGACTTAAAGAAGAAACCTCCCAAAACAAACAAGAACCGAAAAGAGATTTTGTTAAAACTCTGGAAAACCATCACAAATGAAGAATGCAATATTTTGATGATGTCAATGGGTTGCAGGCTTGATGCTTAATTGCAATAAAGGCTTATGCAACCAAATATTAAATGCTATTTACTTTAAGACTATCTGTTCCTGTACTTTTGCTCAGTGGGGTGATCTGATACAAAAGGTGGTATGTCCTAAGTTGTTTAATACATCTAAATACCAGGAGGAAATAAAAGCTGAAATACTGAACTCTTGTCTCATATTCATCTTTTGATCTTCAACCCAAATGTATTCAGTGAACAGCAAAAGCAAAGGAATTGGCCTTTCCATTCCAATACTTTTTGAGGGGACTGAATGTGTGTGTGTGTGTGTGTGTATATATATATATATATATATATATATATATATATATATATATGAGAGAGAGGAAATAGAGAGATAGAATGTCTCTATCATGTATCTCTTTTTTATCTGTGTCATATAACAGATACATCCATGAAAATCATTGTTGATGGCTAGTCTTTCAAGGCCCATGAAATCAATCCCGGTGTCCCCCAGTCTCATTTCTCAGTCCTACTGTAATTTTTGCTTTATACTAATGATAAACTGAAGAGCATACTCTGATCTTTAGTGAATCTATCAATGCAAAGTATGTGTACCTCCCAAAGACTAGATGACCAGAGTCTGGCAGCTGAGATCAGCTGCTAGACTCTGGTCTCTAACAGATCAATAGTGGGAAAAACTGGCTTGACGCATTCAATTCCTTGAAAACCAAACTAGTGATGCTCCATCAAGCAGACCATAATTTTTCCCCTCTTGAATGGGCTTTCTCTCAAGGAGGCCCCTTGACTTGAATGCCTACTGGGATTTAAGCTCACCTCAGACCTCAAGGAGAACTCCTATATATGATCCATCACTAATGCCAGAAAAATGTTTGGTTCCTTGTACTGCTCTAGTAGATACTTTATTCCTTCTCAGCACTACCTTTACAAGAGCCAAAAGAAACTAAAAATAAAATACTGCTGCCATATCTGGGCTGGAACTGCTCAGTCTTCATAGAGTTCAAAGGACATCCTTCTTCATAGTGAATTGTTGTTACAGAATCACAAAGAGCTGTACTAAAACTGTACCATATAACACAAACTATATCACTTGAAGACTTTCAACAGAAGCAACATCTAAAATAGGGAGCCCATGTAACTCAAGATGAGCATAACATAATCAAGATGTTACTGTTCCACACTACTTCAAGCAAAAGGTTAGGAAGGAAGTTCCCATCAACACTGGAAAGAGGGATCACAACTGGGCTTGAGAAAATTTTAAGAATTTTAATGAAAGGATTTTAAAATTTCAACTGAGAGTAGTACTGGCTGCTTGGTCAATAAATGCTAAATGTTTCCTTATAATCAAACATAATATAATTACCGTTAGTTCAAATATTTAAAAGGGCCTACTTCTATGTGCTGTGTCCCTTAAGGACATTGGCAATCTTGGCTTTCCATAGTTTCCTATCCTTTCTTCTTTTCTATGTGCTATTATCATGGCTCTCCACTTCACCCTATCCCTTGTGGCTCTCAATAAGTTTTACGCCTCTGCCAACTCCCCCAGACCATGTTCTGCCACCCACTTGCTTAAAGCCTGCCAGGTATGTCGTGCGTTGCTTTCCCTTGTCTCTTTTTCCCCTCTATTCGACCACGTGAGTATCAGATTCTCAGCTCTTAATAAATTTTCTCTTTCTCTTATCTCTCCTAAACCTTAATCCACCATCCATTCACTCAAGCTTAGTATGTAGGTTATATGTTGTTTTCCTCTGTCCCTCTTGCCTTTTATCTGTCCTGTGACTATCAAATTTTCCAAGCTCTCATGTGTCCTTAGAAATTTCAACTGTCTCTTCCTGATGCTAAGTATGCGTATGCTTTTTGTTTCTATTTTCTCTAAAACTTTGTTGTTGCTCACACGTTTGGTCCATGGCATTCTCAGTGTAATAATGATTGATAGCCCTTGAGGAACTCCCTTGTGAATGAGATTATTAGCCCTTAAGGAACTCTTCTAGACTTCAACACACTTCCTGTATACCATGAAGAAACAATGGTGGACTTTTTTAGTCACTAACAGTAGCCTCTAAAATTAGTTTATTAAATTGTAATGAAAATAATCTACAAGAATTACAACTTGAGAGGCTTTAATAAACACATTTTACAAGTTAAAATCATTACATCCTTCTGTAGTAGCATCCTTCTGTAGAACCACATTTATGTTGTTTCAAGTCTCTTCTTCATCTGTGAGGAGATTGTAAGTTTCAAAGATTTTAATTTTGATTATTTAACATTTTAGAGAAAATAGACTTATACAATCTGGTATTGCTTTTTTTTTTATTGTGGTGGTAGTGAGTTCTCATGTATTTCAATGTCTAACAACAACATCTATTTTTAACATTACATAATTAAAATTCAATCAAATATTGACATCATCCTGAACACAAGCAGAAAGTATAGGAAATTAGAGGTGTAATACAAAAACAATATGAAAACGAAACTAAAAGCTCAGTAATTTTAAACCTTCTTTCTTCATTTTATTGTTTTTCTCTGAAGAGTTCTTCACAATCTCCACAATGAGTAGACATAAAATGGAGAATGAATGACGCTGACAAACTAAGATGTGTCTATGGTTTTTATTATTTACGTCAGAGCAGTTTGTCTTCCTTCGTTCTGTGATGGAGATAAGATTTCTAAGAAGAGCGTAAAAGGCTATCAAAAATAGAAGCATGCTGGGGGCCACTGAACAAATTCCCTCACATTCAGGGTCGAGAGAATAATGCTTTCCAGATTCTAAGTATATAGAGCAGAAAAAAAAAATCTTACGCAGTAATTATATATATGTGTGTGTGTGTGTGAGAGAGGGAGCCTAAGAGCCCCACACCAAAATTGGAAATCCATGGAAAGAAACTAATTATGAAATTGCTGAAATATTCTATCATTGCTGATACTTTTCAAATTTTTATGCAAAAATTTAGATATCTGCTTACATACAAACATATACACAAACACATATATATGTATATATAATTCTTGCAAACACACAAACATATATATATGCTCATACAAATGTATATGCTTACACACAAACACCCACATAATTGACAATTGGTAAAATGTTCATGAAAGTATATGTTTTGAAAAAAAGCATATACTTTTGTGATCATTTTTCTTGTCAATAATTCATAACAGTAGGGCTCAAATACCCAAATTTCTAACACATTTATATATACATACATAAATATATATATATATATATATATATATACACACACACACACACACACACACACAACCACACAGAGGAGGTCCTTGACTTACGTCAGAGATCCATTTCGATGATGGAAAGTAACCTGATTTTTGACGTAGGTTGAAACTCACCTACATAAGCACCCATTAGTCTGCTTTATGCTTGGGAGCCATAATGAAGTGCAAAAACTCCCCCCCCAAAATGACACAAATGAGAGCAAATATAGCAGAATCCAATATAGTGCACTGCTAGTGAAGAAACAATGCCATCTTCCTCATATAGTGCCACGTGAAAATGTATTATATTATGGGAGATGGCACTGTAACCATGAAATGCCATAGTGATTTCAACATAATCTGAGGACCTTATCTGTATGTATATATATATATATATATATATGTGTGTGTGTGTGTGTGTGTGTGCTTACATACACACAAGGTGCAATGGATAAATTGTCTAAATTACACAAAAATGAAAATAACATTGACATCTCATTTTAACAGATATATTTACCAAATTTGCACAAAAATATCTTGAAATAATAAAAAGTAAATTTATTCAATAAAAATCGCCACTGGCTTCAACCACAGCCTTCAGACAAATTTGGAATCTCCTGCAACACTTCTGGATGGTCTCCTTGTTTAAGTTGGTGAATGCTGCCATAATCCTTGCCATCATTTCAGCTTTGGTGTTATAAGGAGTTTTGTTGGTCTCTTTCTCAACTGTGACTCACATATAAAGGGGGTTGCCATTTCAAAATTTCTGGTGGAGTGAATTTCACAGTGTCCAACTGACCGAACTATACTGTGCAGTTGACAAAATAAAAAAAAACAAAATTGAAAATACAAAATAGCAACAATTCACCCATCTCATCCTATATATATATATATATATATATATATATGCTTGCAAACACCCACACACATATATGAGAACACACACACATGCATGCATATATATATGCTTACATACTGATAGGTATTTTGTGCTATTCTTCCTTGGCAATATCTTTGAAGAATTCTTTCTCTTACTTTTTTCTTCAATATGCTCATAAATTTTCAATGGTGTTTCGGACTTTGTGCAGGGTACACCAATACTGTAATTTTGCTGTCATCTAAATATTTTGTAACAATTCGTACCACATGTATTTTGAGTCATTGTTATGTTGAAACGTCCAGTGATGCCCCAAAGTCAGTTTCCATGCACTTTGTTTTATATCATTTTTAAGAATAGCCAAATACTGTTCTTTATCCATGATACCCTGTACTCTCACTAGTATTCCTGGTCCAGAAGCAGCAAAACATCCCCAGAGCAGAATGCGCCCACCACAGTGCTTTATTGTAGGGAAGGTTTTTTTGGTTTTCACTTATCTCCATATGTTATGATGCTGATTTGGGGTTAGTAGAGACGAACACCAAATAACACGTAACAATAAAAGGGGTTTTAATAGGTTGGTAAAAAGGTACAGAAATCGCCTGAGTAGTCAATAACTAACTCAGCTAAGAACTTCTCTTTCTCTCGGTCTCCCTCATGTCAACTGACATGCCACTATTTAAAGTCTTTGTTCACAGACGCAGACAAGTTCATCTTCAAGAGGGGGGGTAGGTTTCCGACACAACACCATACATAACAAAAATTCATGTGACCAAATAATTCTAGTGTGGTTTCATCTGATCATATATTACTCCCATGTAAAAAATGGCTTTTAGTATAAGCTAATCTGCATTTTCTGTGTTTCACCTAAGTGAGGTTTCCTTGGACAACAAGCTCAAAGTCCTGCCTGATGAAAGCATCTAATGATTGTCATTCACTATACATTCAACTCTGATGTCTTTACATCATTGACAATGTCCTTTGTCATTAAATGAGGATTCTTCCTTTCCATTCTCTCAGAAATTAACCATTTTCTGCTAGTCCTTTATATATTCTCAACACATCGAGTCTTGTTGAACTTCTTGATAATGCTAAGAATTGTCAATCTAGTAACATTTAAACACTTAGAAAGTGTTGTATATCCATCACCTTGTTTGTATGCATCAACTATCTTCATTTGGAGCTTCTTGCCAAGTTTAGCCATCTTTACCATGGTTGCGGAATGACTGAGGTACATGGCACTCACATATTGTCTACTTCATTACATTTCAGAATGTCATAGAATCAGGTCAATACTATTCCATTTTGAGAGAGTGTTTGTATTAAATGTCAAATTAAGAAAAAACATTACTATTGCCATAGAGCAATATCATTTCCTAATTTCCATAAGGGAGTGAATAATTTTGGACTGTGCCAATTTTGAGAAAAATCTCTTACTATGAATTTAATAGTTTGAAACTTAAACATTTCACAAATTATTCAAAACTAAATATTGAATCAACAATTGATGGTGAATTCAGTAAATCCTTGCAAATATTCGCATTTCCTTAAAAAAATATGCAAATATTCAGTGGCAGCAAATAATTCTGTCCACAACTGTATGTTTGCAAACATGCACATGCTACCAAACACACACACACATATATATATATATATATATATATATATATATATATATATATGCTTGCAAACACTCTCACACAATTCTTAAAAGCATACACACCCAATGGTTGCAAACATACACATATATATGTACTTGCAGAAACACATGCACACATGCATGCAAAGTCATACATATATGCTTGGAAACGAACACTCACAGACAGATGTGTATGCTTGGAAACACACAGGCACACACAAGGCCGAATAAGGGTGTTTCAATAACTTGGACTGATTTTAAATGTGAATTAAGTTTAAGTGTCTAATGATTTTTTCTTTTTCTTTCAGATTTGGCAGACATTTAGGCAATATTATTTTTCACACATAACTGCCATGACTTAAATAACATGATCCAATAGAGAAATAAATAAATTTTCTTCAATAACACTGATTTATTACTACTGACTTTGATCCGTCATAATGAAACACATATCTATAATCCGTCTTAATGAAACACACTATATTATCTCTCTCTCTCTCTATATATATATATATATATATATATATATATATATATATACACATACATACATACATACATACATACATACATACATATGGTTAAATAAAAATATCAGAATAAGTTAAAACAAGACCAACAGTTGACCAAGAAATGTACAGAGATATATCTGTAGAGAGCCATTGCAGATTGCATGCACAGAAAGATAAAAAAAAATAGCAGAAGAGAAAATGTGCTCATTGGCAAGATGTATAAAATATAAAAGAATAATAATCATAATGGCAAAAGAAAAGGTATTAAAACAATAGAATGAATACAATTTGACAAATGAAGAGAAAAACCTACAACATATAAAAGCATGAAAAAGTTTATGATACTAAAATCTCAAGTGAGAATATCACTGGTTAAAATAAAGATAAACAAAACAGCAGGACTAAACCAAATTATAATAGAGATACTGACAGTATTAGACATTTTTGAGAGTGATAAATATATGACAGTGGCAAAATGTCAGAAGTTCTATCTTCATATCATTGCCACAGAAACTAGATGCAAATGAATATGAACCCATAAATCTGCTTGCTGAGCCACAAAACTAATCAATTAGGGGCCTAATAAATAGATCTTGCTGGAGAATTGGATTTGAAATAGAAGAAGAAATGTAGTTTTCATGATCAGAATGATATCAGAGTGAGCAATAAAAATGCAGAAAGATCTATGTCTAGGTTTCATTGTTTACATAAAGGCATTTGATAAGGTATGACTAAATTAACTCCTTGAAATATCATGAAACTGAATAAAATATTAAGGATTGAAAAATGCTTCTAGATTCAAAGAAGAATAATTGTTGTTATGTAACATCTAATCTTTTATAAGAGCAGTGGATATGGGATGTTTTTTTTTTTTTTTTACACACAGATGAAGAAAAAAATTGAAATGTCAGAGTTGTGGTTCTATTGACAAATACTGAGAACAGCATGCACAGAGTTTTGTTCAAAATTATATTTTTCACCGAGTAATTTTCGGCTCTTGGTAGTTTGGGGAAAAGAATTAAGGTAATAAAATAGTTACTGAAACCTGTACCTTGCACCCTCTTCATGCAAAACCCCTTGACCAATGAATGAGAGTGGGGTCACTTGAAGAAAAAAGAAAGAAAAACAAGTTTTTTTTTTTCTACTACAATGACTTGTTTTGATAAATGTAATTTATTTTTAACCACTCTCTATTCAACCTGGTTGACATCTGAAATTCTTGTGTTAATCACCAAAATTTGGGGGATAAATTGGAGCCGACATTTTGTCTATAAAATTCCTTGCAATATGGCGCGATCAAGTGTAATGGGAGAAGTCACGCCTGCCAAAACATCTGAAAACCTGACTGAGTGTAGACTGAAAGTAACTTACCCCTCAATGAAGTCTTGACACCAAATTGTCGTTTTCATGATAGAATTAAGTCTTATTTTTCACTCCAACTATTCTAACAAAATAGTTCTTTCAACAACAAAGAAAAAGTACTGTCCTGAAAACAATGCTTTATGTTGAAGTCTCTGAAGGCACGAATGGATTGTTACAAACTTTGACATCTCACATCAAATCACTATTAAAAACATTCACATTTTACAGCTTCAAGGTAAATATACCCTTTTAACTGTATTTGTCTTGAAACCCTTTTATTGTACTTTCTTTCTTGTAATTTCCATTGTTTTGTATATGCTTGCATTTTTCTTGTGAAATTTCATGTTATTTGATTAATTCTCATTGTAAAATTAATCTGTGTCTGGAACCTACCATTGAGCCTTGTTTTAGGAAAAAAAAATAAGTTACTTGTGAAGGAATTTATTATCCACTTTTCCAGATGCAGATTTGTGCATTCCTAATATTTAGTAAAATTTTCTTAATTTTAATTTAATAAAAATTGTTTTAGTTTTATATCTCACTGAATAGATTGCATCATTTTTTATGGTGTGACTAGTTGTCGCTTGATCTCTATTCTCTTAAATGAACCCATGAAAAATATACATTGATAGTGTTTTTACCCCTTTTTACATAGTTTCTATTCACTTTAAAATTTTCTTATTTCTCCAAAACTAAGTACTTGTTATTCATAAACAGAAAGAAATAGCTGAAATTCTTAGCACGCATACTGAGGAAAGATGGCTTAGGGAATTTAACATTCACAGGGTACACAAAGAAGCTTTGAAAAGAAATAGCAACTTGAAGTATTTGAAATTTGAGTAAAAATGGATATGAGAACAAGTAAGACAAAGAGAAAGAGGGTGTTTTTAATGAATAACAATTATTTAAAGGAAATAAAAAAAAATTCAGGAAGCTGTGGAGAGCTCTAGCAAATAAAGAGACAGACAAAAATTTCCGAAAATATTGAGGCCAATATCTTTTTGCGATGTATCGAACATTAAGCACACCACCAATATACAATAAACTATTTCTATAAAAATGAAATTACATTTCAATCCAAGGGAAACAACTCATGCAAAAGTTATTGAGAATACTCTCCCTTACATTTCAATATTTTTTTTTTCTGCAGTGATGTAACAAAATATTTAAATGAAAGTTTTAGAATAAATTCAGTAATAGTTACTCTGTGCAGAAGTTTTCACCGACGACATATTTTATAATGATCTAATTTTTGTTCGTATGTGTGTATTTGTTAGCATAACACAAGCGGAAAAGTGACATAATACTGTCCTGTTTTGTTATAAATTTACATTTGCTCACATCACACCCACCCACTTAAGTGTGGGAAAAAAAATTAAATATTTTCATTTTTAAATTCAAGTTTCTGATACTAACCATAAGATCGCTCACATGCTGAAGAGACATGGTACACAGAAAAACTAAGTATAAAGAAATTTCCAAACCTAATAGAGTAGAATTTGTATTCATATTGGTCCTCTTAATAATGAACTGGTCTTTGTATGTTTGGTGATTTATTATAAAAGATAAACAGAAAATCATA
>OZ010582.1:24245378-24295378 GCA_963932145.1 Acanthosepion lycidas
ATACACTCTTCGTCTACATTTTGCAATGAATTTTTACTTAATCATGTTATAATTATGTGTGAATTAAAATAGTTTAAATAGAAAATTTTTGAAAATAATTTTACTGATTTACAAAAATTTATCAACTGCACCCTAACATTTTGACTTAGGATTGGCTGTGCCTCAACATTGGGCAAATCATCATACAAATGCCTATTTCCTGGAGATTTAAATTCCAGTGCAGCATTTCCCCACTGCATTAAAAAAGGAAGATTGTAGGTTCTCTGGATACTTCTACATGGGCCACAGAAACTAGACAATTTTTCCCTATCTTTACAAACACAAGTGGAGCTTCATTGTATAAAATTTCTCCTCAAGAGATGGCAAGAAATTATTCACTTACTCATGTTATTATGGATGAAAAAATTATTTTTCAGTGTCATAGAAGATTCAATGTGTTAAATTTCAAAATGCTATATTTAGAATATTCTACTGTTCTAAAGAGAAATATAATTTTTTTTTCAATTATCTAAAACATATTCATGATATCTTAAATTAGTCTCTAATAATAGTAGTGAAATATTGGCAGAGTAAACAAGAATTAAGAAAAAAATTCTTCTAAATTTACAAGTTCTTCCAACATTTACTTCATAAATAAAATTATAAAATCTATTTAATTCCATATATTTTATGTCCATTTTTTAAATATTTGCTATTACAGTATTTTAGGGAAAATACTAAAAATGAACTTTTATGAGAAAATAGAAGACTTTTTAAAAAAATCACGTAAATTTCTTAGAATGATAAAATCAGCTTCAAGAAAAAAATAATTATTTCATATGAAGGAATTATCCTCTATTTTTAACCATAAAAAAAACAACACATTTTTGCTCTACAGTTTCTCAAATAATGTTTCTATTTAAAAAAAAAAAAAAAAAAAAAGAAATGAAAAAGAAATGTTTTACAAAGTTGCATGCATCTGAGATCTCATTTACACAAATATTCGACTGTGTCTGAACCTGAAATTCCAACAAAAATTCTTCAGCTTTATTTTTCCATGGTGTAATTAGAGTTATTTCCCTTAGAACTAGACGCACGAATGACATATTACTACCATAAAAATAAAATGTTATGGAGTGAAAAGGGTTTCATTCTAAAAATCTATTACTAGAAGTTTCTAAGCCAGTAAGTGGATTTACTTTGGAGAATGTAATCCATAGTAAAATTGGTTGAAATATATAAGCGTATCTGAGATATTTTCTTGTAGAAAATTTGGCTAAATTGTGCTGAAGAAATTTTCCTTTAAGCATTTTAATCTCAGCTGTTTGTATGTTTTTCTCCCCCCCATTTCTCTCTCTCTCTCGCTTATAAATATGCACGTGTGTGTGAATAATTAGGAGCCTGTATATCTTTTGTTTTGTTTTTGTCAATTTTTTTATCCTTTCGCTTGATATTTCAACTTCTCAAATGTTACAAATGTTCAAGACTTGTATGCTTGCCAATTTATACATGAATAAGAGCAGAAATTAGTAAGAAATTAGTCACTAACTGACGAGCATTATTAATTTTTAACTAGTATTGAATTCATTTTAATTGTAACAACTCAAACCATCAATGTCTGGCAAATAGCACAGATCAGAAATAATGAATCAGCTGTTGGTGAATCATGAATTTGGCTGGCATGAGATAAAAAAAAAAAAAAAAAAAAATGATTAATTTAAGAATTTTAGACAATATATTTCTTTTCTTTTTTTTTTGTTTCTCCTGAAAACTGTATACATTCAGTACAATAATTATCAACATGATCTTGAAACTGATTTTAATCTAAACTGAATACTCAAATAGATGTTGTGAGCTGTCAAAGTTAACCTTGTTCAATATTAATAGTGAGAAATCCGGATGTTTAGTCTGATCATCTTCCCTTCATTTACCTTAGCACTTCTAAGTAGCCTCACCACCCAAATGATCCATTAAAATATGAGAGCAGGATTCAGTTTGGTTATAAATACATGCCTTGCAATATAGAATTAGTGAATCCTCCAACTCTCTCGTCTTCCTTCATTGTCCAAATTGTTCACTAGGGCACGCTCTCCCTACACTATAAAAACTGGGCAACTTATCGCCTTGTTTTTTTTTCTACTTTGTATTTCAGCAGACACATTTAAAAATGTAATCTCTCACAGAAATCCACGTTTTCGTCCACTTGTGGGAAAATGCCATGAAACACACCTACATGTACATACGAACATAATACAAAGTCTATGTTCACAGACAAACACAAATGTTGATGTCTTTGTCACTTGTAAAATTGTTGTTTAATACATATATTTGTCGACATATATATATATATCTGTCTTGTTTGTTTTCTTTACATTTCTTTATGGTGGATTCAAAATTTCTAAATCCGCCAAGTTCTGTCAGGGGACCTTCTAGCAGGAATAAACAGCACGTGTTTCTAATTCAACAGCACATAAACCCACACAGGTCCACTATAAGTGGATAAATAGCAACATTAAATGCTTGTCAATTTTGAACTAATATATTTAGTTTATACTCACTAGACTCAAAATGAATATAAAAACAAAATGAGCATGCTAGTCTGAATGGAAAGTCATATAATGATAATTCTTCATCTAAAAATTTTGACATGAATTATAGATAAATAATTGAGATGATGATATATATTTTTATATATCAAGAACAATACTGGAGAAAAACGTATGACAAAGTGGGAGAAGTTTTCTTGTGACATGTTTCGTTCTTTAGGATTTCATTGAACTAAATTTGTTACGTTGGTGTAACTACACATGCCCACAAATGTGGGATGCTAGGAATTTAATTTTTTTTTTTTTTTTTTATCTAGCTGATTTCATTTACATACTTTTTATCCCTTTTGTTAACAGATATCTCCCACCATGGTGATAGAAGTTCTGTCAGGAATGGTAAAATGTTGTAAGAGCCCAGGTACAAATTTACTGTAGATGATGTTGCAATCAAGGCACTTCTTTGATATTTTTGTCACAGTGAATTGTTTTCTTCTTTGATCATACTAGCATTTTTTTTTATGTCAAAATAGTGGTCAGTCTCATTATGGCAGGCAACCAATGCATTTGATGTATTGTTTTGTAAAATGTCTCTTTTGTGTTCATATAATCTTTTATTTAGATTCCTTAAGGTTTCTCCTATGTATTTCTTGTGACAATTATTACAGGTGATCATGTAAATTCCTCTTTCAAGTTTTAGCTTATTCTTTTATATGTACCGGTGACAAATCCTACATCTCACCATTAGAATGGAGAGTAAGGTTCCTTTCAAACTGTGAAACTGGCTATTGAGATTTTCAAAAGGGTTCAATGAATTCTGGATTCTTTGGATTATTTTATTTATTTACTTACTTCCATTGCAATTATCAAACTTATAGGAAAAGGGCAATTTTAAATGACTAGAGGTTTGAAGAAGCCAAACTTCAGCTGCTCTTCTTCACTAAAATTAGTATTTCCTGTTTATATTATGTGCTTTTAACAATTGCTGATTACAAAAAAAAAAGCTGATAGACTTTTATTAGTTTTTACCATTGGACAGCAGCACATAAGTGAGATACAAATTGAACAGAAATTATATCACGTTGAAATACCCTAATGATTTTCTAAGCATAGTTTAGATGTGGGACCAAAGGTGGGGAGCACCCAGTGAGGATTGAACTCATTATTCAGTCATAATTGATCTAGCGAGACAAACTTGCTAAACATTACACCATATTAAAGAAGATATGGATTCATGCCTTTCCCAAGGGCATTTGTGAAAAAGTGAATGCAAGAGCTTAAGCCAAAATTTGATGTGACGATTGCATTTTCCCCTATTAGCTGTTACACTAACTGCACATATAACCTTAAAGTAAACAAGGCCAGAATGGTTCTGAGTAGTCGACGAGCTGGTGGTTCATCATTTTCCATTCATACCAGTTGCTGGTATTCGAGACTTTGGAAGGGTCAAAAGTCTGAGTACTTACTTTCAAAATAGAAACACTTATTTACACTATTTACATTGTTCAGACTGTTGTCCTCATCTTTATTGTCATAATAAGGTTTCAGCCATTGTATGTTCCAGTCTTCTTCAGGTGATATATGCTGGAATTTTGGACTGAACCCTCTATTTCGTCCATGGGGTTAGATTGCTCTAGTTCCATGTACCATAACTTTTCTAGATAACTCGGCATACATGTCCCAGTGGATAAAAGCATTGGTTGAAGTAATCCAGTGACTTGAACCAAATAGTTGCGTGTTCAATGCCTGGCAACAGTAGAGATGAACAAAACTTGGAGAGTTGAGATACTAAAGGGAAATAACTGAAATCAAGATATCCAGAAAAGGCATGGCACTAGAACAATCTATCCCGGTAAATGAAATAAAGTGTTTGGTTCAAAATTCTAATGTATATCACCTGAAGAACGTCAGAGCATACAATGGCTGAAATGTGATTATGACAAAGATGAGGACAACAGTCTGAGTAGTGTAAATAGTTACAATACCTGATCTCAAAAATATAGACAGGAAAGTTCTTTGTTGTTTTGAATACTGATTCAACAATTCTATAAGTTCTCTCCACTTTGATGTCATGCTACATAAATCAGAGCTTAATATCTATAATATCCATAAGCAAATAGCATTTTTCAAATTATTTTTTTTTCATATTTTTGGATTGATCTTTAAAGAGTAGAACTCTAATGAGATCAGAATTTTCTCAAAGGCTAAAATATAGTCACGTCTTTACTGTTTAGTATCAAGACAACAATGGAATGGTGACAAAGATTTGCAGTGTTTATAGGAAGTTGCCAAAATGAGATAACATTGTTAAAGCATAGTAGATCTCAGAAAATACAAATGAGAAGTTTTCTTTATGGACTGATTTTAATATTAAATTATATTCTGATATTTTTAACATGACTGAAATAAAAATAACCTGAAATAGAATATATCTTTCCATTAATGAAAGACTTCAGTCATCTCTATTCCAAAACTTAATCTATGTGCATATGGATTATTTCAGGAATATTCACAAAATAATGTACTTGAGCATATATACGAAGACTATTCCACTGTTTGCAAAGTATTTGGATCTACCAATTCAGTTCATTAGAACAAAAACTTGCATACATATATATATATATATATATATATATATATATAATTTGAGTATAGTGATGAAAGCTTGTACAAAATGAGCCAAAATAGAAAGCTGGTGCAGATTTTAACAGCTATTCTTCTCCAACATTGGTTGCAAATCAAGGATAAATGATCGAGTCTACCTTGTTATTTGATCCATAGCTTAGGAGAGAAGAGATATATTCATACTTTTCTCAAGAGTATTTGCATGAAAGGGAATGTAATGAACTTGACTAAAATTCAAAATCAGCTTACAAATTTCTAGCAGATGACATGCCACTTGACCATTGTTATTAGTGAGTGATGGTGGGCTACTTGTTTACAAGTTTGTCTGTCTGCTGAGGTGATTAGTTAATCTGCAGCAGACACCCACTCAGGCATATTCATTGTTTTTTAACACCTCAAGCCAATATGTGGTTTATAATTCAACTATATTGAGTGAACTTTCTTTCACTTTCTGACAGAGAGAGAGAAAGAGTGAGAGAGAGTGAGAGACAGAGAGAGAAAGGGAAAAAAGGGAGAGAAAGGGAAAAAAAGGAAGAGAAAGGGAAAAAAAGGAAGAGAAAGGGAAAAAAAGGGAGAGAAAAAGAGAAAGGGAGAGAAAAAGAGAAAGGGAGAGAAAAAGAGAAAGGGAGAGAAAAAGAGAAAGGGAGAGAAAAAGAGAAAGGGAGAGAAAAAGAGAAAGGGAGAGAAAAAGAGAAAGGGAGAGAAAAAGAGAAAGGGAAAGAAAAAGAGAAAGAAAAAGAGAAAGGGAAAGAAAAAGAGAAAGGGAAAGAAAAAGAGAAAGGGAAAGAAAAAGAAAAAGGGAAAGAAAAAGAAAAAGGGAAAGAAAGAGAGAAAGGGAAAGAAAGAGAGAAAGGGAGGGAGAGAGAGAAAGGGAGGGAGAGAGAGAAAGGGAGGGAGAGAGAGAAAGGGAGGGAGAGAGAGAAAGGGAGGGAGAGAGAGAAAGGGAGGGAGAGAGAGAAAGGGAGGGAGAGAGAGAGAAAGGGAGGGAGAGAGAGAAAGGGAGGGAGAGAGAGAAAGGGAGGGAGAGAGAGAGAGAAAATACAATGAACAAGGCCAGTACACTCAAACCATTGGTCACAAAGACATGATTTCCTGTTAGCTCAACCATCAACAGTTTCATCTACCAATTGTCCATACATAGCTTGGGTCAATCATTGGTCTTGTTTTCAGACACTTACCAATCGTACTGCATGCCCTCCCAGGTTGATATAGTCAAGAAATTACACCTTTGACAAACTGGTCATGGTGGGATTCAAACTCCAATCATGTGGTTGGATCACTAAATGTTGTAATCATTTAGCCATGCATTCATTTATATTTGAAATATATATGCATTGTGCATATATTTATAAAAGCTTAGTATCTGTTGAGATGAAACATCCAAAACACATTGTGCTATGTTATTAATTATATTTTCCCATGTGATTAAAATCCCACTTAAACTTTATGTGAATCTCATGGGAAAGTTGTGAGTATTACTTATGATAACAATCAAGTATGTGTTGATTATATAAAAGTAATTTATATTAATAAAATATTTTATTCCCAGGAAAAATATTGGATTGGAACAAAAGTTGAGAACATTTTCCAATAGGTGGCATTTGAACATAGGCTTTTGTCTCACACATGACTGAAATTTATTACAGACATGCATATTTTGAAATACAATGTTTTTACATGTCTTTCTATATGTTTCATGAGTATGTATAGCTGGACATGCATATTTGAGGATACCCATCTACTAGGGTGGTTAGCCAATCCTTATTGCAGACGCTTTCTCAGGCACATTTGTGTTTATTCAACATCCACAGAGCCCACTTGTGATTTATATGGCAACTATTCTGAGCAGATCTAAGTTACAGTTTTTGAGAAAGTGTGTGTTATCTAGCGTGATCAACAATTTGAACAAGGCCAAGCCCTCAGCTATGATGACTTGTGACTTTGTGCTAACACAGCTATCAACAGCTCCCAAGGATTCCATCTACCCAATTTCACTCACAAGCCCTTGGGTCAACCCATGGGGTATAGTTTTCAGTCACTTTCCAAAGATGCTACATGCTGTGATTGATGCCTATCAGTCCAATAACATCAGTAAGTTTCCTTCCTGACAAATCGACCATGGTGAGATTTGAACCTGGGCCTCATGGTCAGAATGTTCTAATCACTTGGTCATGTGCCCATATGTGTTTTATATCTAGATTGTGAATATTAAATGTTTTTATGTTAACAGAGAAAATGGAGGAAAACAAGCTGCATTTTTGTAATTTGATGACCTTTTATAATCAGAAAGGAAAATACTGTTCAAACAGCAAAAAGGATGTGTGCCATAATTGAGGGAACTGATTTCAAGTGGCTCATTAGATTCAGAAATGGAAATTTTAATCTGGAAGACTGTGTAGGGATACAGCAGGCGATTATCTCCCTTCTGTGGAGATAAGTCATATCGGCCATTTAGTGACATCAATTCATACAGTGATGAGAGTAGCCAGTTAGTGAGTTTGTTTACAGCAGCCGAACTGAGCAGTTGCTTTTTTAGCCCAGGTCAATCTGTCTCCTCCAGCAAATGCTACAGTTTACAAGTACATGGTGCTGTTTCACTTTGGGAATATATCTTTTACAGATATAGAAAGGAACTGTTTCATAGTCCTCAGTTTGGGAAAATTCTGAGACTCACCATTTCCCATTCATGGAATATATCCTCAGCTGGGACATAGATGAATCTAGAGTCTTTACACTCTGCTTTGCTGTGTAGATATATATGATATATTGTTTTCTGTATGTGTATATATGTATATAAAGATGTCTCTATGTCATTGCAGAGACACTCCACATATCACATTGTAAGGCATTTGAACATGTGAATCATTTGGGTGTCTCATGATTGTATCAAAAGAATTCAATGGACTGCATTTCCATCAGCAATTCTGTTTAAATGCAACAGAAACCCATATGTAAAAAAATAATTATGGACAATGAAAAATGGATTGTTTATAACAATGTGTAGTGAAAAAAATTCTGTGGAAATAAAAATGAACCATCATTAACCATTCCAAAAGCTAGTTTGCATTCTTTGAAAGTGATGCTGTGTATTTGGTGGGATTTGGACGGTATTGTGACTTAGGAGCTCCTTCTACAAAATCACATGTTGAATTCAGACAATTAATCCTAGTTAGTTCAATTAAAGGTATTAATTAATAAAAAGTAACAAAAGTTAGAACAAAAAGGCACATAAGTAGTTGATTAAATTTATGTACAAATATATAAATAATGTCTTTGAAATTCAGTTAAAAAATCCTGTGAACTTTTGTTCCATACAAATATATTGTAATAATTTTGCCAACATTGGCTGGTGAATATCAATTTTATTATGAAAAACATTAACTTGGATAATAAAATCTAGCATTAAGTGTGTGTGTTTTTCCTTGCTTATTTTATTTTTTTCCTTCATTTTTCTCCCTCGTTAGTTAGGCATATATTTCAGGCTTTTTTTTCATATATAATTCTTTATTTATTTATTCTGATGATTACTTCTTTCTGTGAAACATCTAATCACAGGGAAGAAGTGTCTCAGTATTTTTGGATTATATTCCTGCTCTGATCCAAGTGGATTTCTTTTATTGAATTTCTTAGTCTGGGTTGTGGAGCATTTTCTACCTTCTTAAATTAAGGTAAGTTTCCTTTAGGCACTTTATTTTTTTTCTTTTTGGTGTGGTTAGTTCATTATTTGTTTTGTTTTTAATTTATTTTCTTCTTTGTCTATATAAATTCATTTATTCTGATGAGCTTGTATGAAATATGTAATATAGCCAAGATATTAAATCCAAAATACTGGAGAACTGAACTGACCTTAATTCTACAGCAAAATCTGTTTTACTATTTGGCCAAGGACAGTTCTTTTTGTTGCTAAATATCTTTCCTCCAACAACCAATTCCACCCAACCAAGTTGCAATTTCGTTTCTATCTGACAGTAGTGAAACACTAATGAGTCTTTTTAACT
Source organism: Acanthosepion lycidas (assembly GCA_963932145.1). Classification (NCBI taxonomy): domain Eukaryota; kingdom Metazoa; phylum Mollusca; class Cephalopoda; order Sepiida; family Sepiidae; genus Acanthosepion; species Acanthosepion lycidas. The sequence goes on from OZ010582.1 coordinate 24,254,524, forward strand.
TGGCTAACGAGACAGACTCAAAACGAGGGAGCCACAACCTGTTTTGGTTTGTAACGAATACTCTTGATGAGGACTGTAAACATTACATACATACTGTGTTCATATATATATATATATATATATAGGAAGGGGTGCTGAAAAATTCTCAGCCTGACTTACTTTCTAAAATCAGATCATGTGACCAAACATTTGCAAGATCCTTTTGGTCAGTTTGAGATCTTTTTAGTACTTCTTCCAACAAAACATGTTCCTTTGTTCTTTATCTATTACATAAGTATGCTGTATATGTATTTATGATGAAATAGAAAGAAGGCATGCACACACACACATATATATATATATACATATATATTCATGGGGGAGAGACAGACTGTTGGCATAGGAATCAACACTACATGAATCCTATGACCACTTTCCATATATATATATATATATATATATATATATAAAAGAAGCAGGTTTCATTGATATTGGTGTTTTGCTGTGTTTTATGAATTTAAAACTATGCACTGACCACACCAATATCAAGACAACAGAATCATTAATGGAATTGCACATATTAAATAACTACAAGACAGAAGAATAACAGAAAAATAAATAACCACATTGCTAGTGTATAGTAGACATTACCCAGAGTAAAAAGAGTTCAGTCCCCCTGCCAAGAGATTACTATGCTAATCCTGTTTTTATTTGCTTTTTGGGTTTTTTCTTTTTGCAAGTTTAAGTCCTTTTGGATGTTGTTAATAAAGAGAAGGAATTTATAATGAAAGGCATCCAAATCTAAAGTAAGGAAGATAAAAAATCATGTCACTTGGTACAAGAAGATAGCACATCACCAGGTTGACTAATAAAGTAGCAAACTACTTTTATGTGGGGTCAACTTACTGATTACAATACTCATCATGTATTGTGTGGATGAGATTTTGAAAATAAAATACCTGTGTTACACACTGCATCTAACCACTTAATTTTATTATTATTTTTAAACTAATTAAGGTTTTTTGCCTAAATATCTGCCCTATCAAGGTGCAGGATATTTAATATATATAAATTATGCTTTACAAACTGTACCTATTACTCTGTAACACTACCTTGAGTGGCTGCTGGGTTTTGTACAGGAGGAACATCAATGTAAAAGATAATATCACTCTTATGATGTGGCAATGGTTTTATGAATTTAAAATATTTCCAACTATGCATTACTTACATGTGAACTATTCTCCTCTTTTTTTCTGTTGTTGTTATTATTACAGTTTTTTGACCAATTGTATCTTCTGGCTTTCATCAAATGCTGGTTGATCTGGGTAACTTTCAGATAATTTTCAACTGGACCCTTTACTCTATGGGGGTAGATTGTTCTCATTCCACTCACCATATCTAAGAATATCTCATTTCGTTCAGCTCAAATCAGATATCCCAATACATGGCCAGCATTGCAAAAACAATCTCCCCCAACCCTAACCACCATAGATTAAATAAAGTGTTCAATTTGAAATTCTCTTAAAATTACATGGATCAATAGAAAAAGTTTAATGGCCAAAATGCCCAAAATGTGATGACGACAAAAAAAATGAAGATATTAATTCACATGTAAATAATAGTAAGTCCTTATTCCAGAAATTCAAAAAGAATTAGCACATTATAAGCCAGTTTATTCATGAAACATTTTGTAGACATTAAAAATTCCAATCACAAAATATGTGCAAAATTTACAAAGAGCATTATTTTGAACAAACATTGAAAACTGTCGTAATGTTAAAGTTGAGATGTTAAAGTAGAAGGAATTTGATTTTAGTCTATCAAAATTATCACAATATAAATGTGAATTGAAACTAATTGTTCAGTTATTAATTGATTGATCTTGTGAAGTTCTGTATGTCATTTGTATGAAATGTGGATGATACAATGTTTAAAATAATTCATCTGGTAAAGTAAATCATTAGAATGCACTTTCTAAGTTTTTGATCAGGTGAACAAAGCTGCCTACTTTGAAACAAGTTTCTTTGAAACCCATCTTATCCAGATATTCATTTGTTTTCTTCAATAAATATGATAGATTACTGTGCATAATAATCATCTTTCTGAAAGCATTTGGCTGACTCTCGAACAATGGTTCTATGTAAGCCTTAAAGAAAAAAAAAACAAAACAAGAACAAAAACCAAAAAAAAAAACAAGAACAAAAACCAAAAAAAAAAACAAGAACAAAAACCAAAAAAAAAAACAAGAACAAAAACCAAAAAAAAAAACAAGAACAAAAACCAAAAAAAAAAACAAGAACAAAAACCAAAAAAAAAAACAAGAACAAAAACCAAAAAAAAAAACAAGAACAAAAACCAAAAAAAAAAACAAGAACAAAAACCAAAAAAAAAAACAAGAACAAAAACCAAAAAAAAAAACAAGAACAAAAACCAAAAAAAAAAACAAGAACAAAAACCAAAAAAAAAAACAAGAACAAAAACCAAAAAAAAAAACAAGAACAAAAACCAAAAAAAAAAACAAGAACAAAAACCAAAACAAAAACCAAGAACAAAAACAAGAACAAAAACCAACAAAAAACAAGAACAAAAACCAACAAAAAACAAGAACAAAAACCAACAAAAAACAAGAACAAAAACCAACAAAAAACAAGAACAAAAACCAACAAAAAACAAGAACAAAAACCAACAAAAAACAAGAACAAAAACCAACAAAAAACAAGAACAAAAACCAACAAAAAACAAGAACAAAAACCAACAAAAAACAAAAAAAAACAAAAACAAAAACCAACAAAAAACAAGAACAAAAACCAACAAAAAACAAGAAAAAAACCAACAAAAAACAAGAAAAACCAACAAAAAACAAGAAAAACCAACAAAAAACAAGAAAAACCAACAAAAAACAAGAAAAAAAAGAAAAAACCCCCAAAAAACAAGAAAAAAAAAACAAAAAAGAAACAAAAAAGAAAAAAGAAAAAACAAAGCAAAAACTGTCTGTCGTAGCTGACATCTTAAAACCATATGAAACTTGAATTAAGTTCACCAATTCACCACCAATGGAAATATTAACCATTACCTTATAAGGAAACATCTGTCATTCATTGATCAAGCAGCTTGTTTTACTGTCAGTTGGAATTTATAAAATCTTTCTCTTAAAACAATTTTTCAGGAAAATAGGTTTTCCAAGTCCAGTAGCTGTTATAACTCTTTCCAGTACTGATGGGGGGTTTCTTTTCTAAACACTATATTTGAAATAATGTGAAACACCAACATCGTCATTATTTAATTTTTTTCTTTTTCAAATTACATGTGAATTATGTTATCCTATTTACCACCTATAATCTTACTCCAAAACATCAAATTACCTCTCCTTTGTTAACAGCTTTGTTCTCTCTCAGATATATCAGTGAAAAAAAAAAAAAAGGTTGAAAAAATAGTTTTTGTCTGTTCTGTTACCCATTTGATTCAATTTTCATTATGAAAGGCTTTTAAAAGATGGCTAATGATCAGTTGCCCATGTCTTACCCCTTAATTCTGTTGATTTCTGTGAAGAGGTCAACAGTACTGAGAACTAAGTCCAGGTAGATGAAAGATGTGACAAACTTGATGGAGTCATTGCCAATGATGATGAGTGGTGGATCAGGACACTGTTCTACATGCATCAGTTTGGTCTTTAACCGGTTGATGCAGAGCCCAAGTTCTGTCATCTCTTTGTTGCACATGCAGAGTGTCCAGCTCAACCACTCGGGTGTAGGTCCCACAAATCTCTGTGAAATCAAATCCCAAAAGATAATTTTCCAATGACTACAATTTTAACCTGTTCGAGTCTAGGATTAACCATTATCTACCTCGCATATCCACATAAACTATGCTTCTTACACTGTAACCCTCTAACGTCAAGAGGCTCTCAGGCCTTGTACAGATGGAAGATCATTGTAAAAAAAAAAAAAAAAAAAAAAAAAATTCTCACATTGATCTACTCAATCAGCTGTGGGGTAACTTTGAGTCAGCTGTGGGGTACTAAAGACTTCAGTATTCCCAATAAATGGGTGAGTTGATTCTTCATATCTTGATCAGGGTGTTTTTTTTTAATAAAACCTGTCACTCACGTCTGTCATTCTTTTATCATCCATATTTGGCTTCCTACATCGTTTGAATATTTCAAAAGATAAAAATCACCATTGAAATAACATGGAGGAGAACATAACATTAAGGAGAATGCAATGAGGCAACTACAATCCCTAATGAGGACTTTGCAGACTCTATTAAAGATTAGAGGAGATATTTGGTCAGTTTTGTAACCAGTGGGCAGCAAAAGAGCATTGTGTTGTGTCATCAGTATAGTCCAGGTTGGTTAGATCATAGTCTGAGCTGAACACCAGGGAAGCAGACACACCATCTCCAGTGCTGCTGTCTTTTTCTGTGCTACTATACAGTGCTGAGATGTGGCTTCACAACAAGACCCTTGCCTTCCATGTCAATCACTTCAAGTCCTTCACCATCAAGACCATTGACGGAGTCCACTGGTCTGATCTTGTGTCCAACCACTAGGAGACTGGCCAGACAAAAAGATCTTCTACACCATCAGTGCCATATTTGTTGGCTCACTCAGATCTTGTGAGGACCTGATGATCACCCTGACTTAGAGCCATATAGCATTGAAACATTAGTTCATGTACAATCACTGAAGTTAAGCAATGTTGAGCCTGGTCAGTACTTAGATAGGTGACTGCTGAGGAATACAAGGGGCTGTAAGCTTAGATGTGCAGGTAATGTAATGGATAATGACTCAGAATTGTTAATCAGAGAGTCAAATTCCAATTTTAATTGGTTTCATTATTTTTACTTGGGGAAAGCTATTAATCCACCTTTTCTCCACCCAGCTATGGGTTAATTAGTAAAACTAAATCATTATCTCAGAAAAAATTCTTACAATCTAAAAATAGTTTCTGGATTTAAATAAACTGCAAAGGGTTGACAAGCAAGGAAAACAAATCAATCAATCAATTATATGATCACCCCAACCAGAGACATCTATCAGTTTGACCCACCATCTGCAGACTGGAGATGACCTGGTGACAGACCACACATCTACTGGAGGATGTTCCAACACTCTGCCAAGACAGTGGGAACTGGAGGAACAACATAGGTCTCATGAGCTCAATGTTTTCATGGCATGAGATTTAACAGCAGATTTTTGCTATTTCAATTGCAGACATTTGACAAACTATAATTGTAAATTGAAATCTTCCATTGAGAATTCTTAAGATTTCAATAAACAGTTTTTGGCTGTTCCCAGTGCTGCTGTTTTGATCTTGGATTAATCTTCTGTTTTCAAAGAACACTTTTAAAGGCAGTTAAACAAAAAATTAATTTTATTTAGTTATTTTTCTTTAATCATATTTATTATTCATTTGCAAAAGAAATAATTTTTTCATATTAGCTTAAAAATATGGCCAAATTTCATTTATTTTTCTCTGCTGATGTGATTTGTTGGTTAAAATGGGTAAAAAGAAGAAAAAATACTGAAAGCATGATCAATATAGCCTCTGTGAATTCGAACAATTTAAACAGGTACTACAAAAAACAAATTAAGTTGCTTAGAGGATCTAAGGGAGATAAATCAATTTTACTTGACAATTCTAACTTGCTAATAACAGTATAAAAATTAATGAATTATTCAAAAGCACTCTTCATGCAAAATTAATTAAATATCTGAATACAAATCAAATTTATATAAACGTTTGAATTTTCACAAATGTGAACACACATACGTTTTCATTCTATAATTTAGGTATGAAAAGGTGCTGAAAAGTACTTGGCTTGAACAATTTCACCAAATAATTAAATGTCAGATTCTTTTGAAGAGGCTTTTTGGTCAGGCTAAGGACTTTTCCCCATCCCTTCACACACATTTTATTTATTTATATATATATATAAGAAACATAGTTCTAAGGTGTGCTATATTTATGGGATAAAGTGCTCAATATCAGAGATAGAGCATGTGTAAATATAAAAGTGAACATTGAGGTCAACACTTAGAGGTGACAGGCTGTTTCATGCTAGACGCAATCGTCAGGCCACGTGTTGCCCCTAAGTGTTGACTTCAATGTTCAATATTATATATATATATATATATATATATATATCTATATCTATATCAAATTAAGATAACCAGATATTTTTTTATTAAAATTTAAATTATATAATTATTCTAAAATTATAACAAACATCACTACAAAAATAGCCAATTTGTTTTAACACTTCTGGTGTCTTCTTAAGTGATGATGTTGAATGTAGAATAATCACCAATTCTATACTTGGGTGTGTGTGTATATATATATATATATATATATATATATATATATATATATATATATATACACTCATTCTTTTTTAATGGTTTTGAAATAACATTATCCAAACAAAAAGAACCAATTATTTTTTATGCAAGTGGCAAGTAAATGATAAGAAGCATCAAATTGTAATTTACAAAATGTTGAAAATTTACGTAACATGATTAAGTAACAATTTAGTGAAGTAAAATAGAATCCAATCTATTTTTTCCATAAAGTGATCCCCCGCTCACCGGTCTGGGCAGAACCTATGCACTGTACCTACCACTGGCTGTGTGTAACCGCCCCATCAGATGCCACACGGTAGCAGTCGTTAACATAGTGTCTCACACAAAAGATGTGTTATGTGTTTCATTTTCTGCTATATTTTTTATTTGCGATCATGATAGTGATAACCTACCCCAAAATGTCGGTTGATACATCTCAGAAAAATAAAAGAGCATTAATTTCTTTGGAGACCAAGATCAATATTTTGGATTGTCTTCATAAGTGCAGTGTCCTTGGGTAGAGCTTTCTGGTTGAACAAAGTTACGATAAGAACTATCAAAAGAAATGATGCTGCTATTAGAAGATATAGAGCAAATTTATCTGCCAAATCATTGTCATGTACAAGAGACTTGATTCGAGAACGGAGAAAGCTTTAATAATATGGATAGAAAACAATCAAAAAAAGGATACCAGTTGATGGTAAAACCATAAAACAGATGGCATTAGGATTTTACAAGAAGATTAATGATCTGGAGTTATCAAGTGCATTACATCTGTCTAGTGATAAAAAGAAGAATGAATTTGCTGCAGGTACGGGATGGCTTACAAGATTCCTCGGAAGACATGAACTGTATAATATAAAAATGTGAGATGAAATTTCATCAGCAGATAAGACTGCTGCTGAAGAACTTCTTCCCAAACTAGCCAAAATAACTGAAGAAGACAGTTACATTTAAGACCAAGTTCTCAATGTAGATGGTCTCTTTTGGAAAAAAATGCCAAACAAAATGTATATAGCAAAATCAGAGAAAAGTGCCAGTGGTTTTAAAGCAGCTAAAGGCCATGTAACTTTTTTTTTATTATGTAAAACCACTTCAGGAGATTGTTTGTTAAAACCATTATTAATTAATTGATCAATTCATCTGCATGCAATGAAAAGCATAGACTGGAGTACATTGCCAGTTTATTGGAGAGTCAATAAAAAAATTATGGATGATAGCAGAAATATTTACTGAATGGTTTAACAAGTGCTTCGTTCCTGAAGTAAGAAGATAAAGTTCCTTTTACTTACAGATAATGCACCCAGTCATCCAGATTTGGAATACCTGAGTGTAAAAGTCATTTTTTTTGCCACCTAATACAACATTGCCTATTAAACCGCTTGACTTGTTCAAGGTATAATTTCAACATTCAAATCATATTATATCCAGTGAACATTGGAATATATTCTAGATGAACTACAAAAAGATGGCACACTTTCAATCATTCAAGCATGGAAAAATTTACTATAATTGTGTTAAATATGCTTTATCCAAATTAAATCCATCCACCCTAAATACATGCAGGAGATAACTTTGGCCAGAATGTGTAAAGCCTAAAAATCTTCTATCTAATATAAATATGAACGAATTGCTTTCTGATATCAACTGTTTGTCACATCATATTGGCAGAGGTTTTGTAGAATGAACAATTGAAGATATTGCAGAATTAACAATTGAGGAAGATCCTAATGAAGAACAAATTATACATAGTATTTCAGAGAATGTATATAATTCCATGTTAGTTCATAGTAGTGATGATGAAGAAGTGGTTCCACTGTCTGTAAGGACAATTCTAGAAGGTCTCCAGATATCCAATAAACTTTGAAATCATTCTTACAATTACAATGTTGAATGAGCTGGGCATTTCCAATGTAATTCGAAAATGCTTATGGCATGTTAAAGAATAAAATTACAGCATCTGATAAACGAATTCATATTCAAAACCAGTGAAACAAAACACAAGATATATCACCATTAAATATATATGAATATCCCTGCCCTCGAAAGAAGGGAAAAAATGTCTCTTCATCAGGCATTAGTATGCCTTCAGTATTCTTATGGTCCAGTGGCCTTGTCTTTTGCTAGATAAAATGATCTAACATGGAATTTTTTTAAGCAGTTTGTTTCTCCTCGTGGTTCAAAATTCTATTAAAGCAAGTTCCCCAAGCCCACTGTTGGTGGCAGGTAGGAATGGTCACTGACCTTCACCCCTCTCAACACTGCGTTCACTGTAACTTGACACTTGGGCACTGAGATAGGGTTGTATACTCACTGGCGCCCATCAGAATGCAAAGCGGACAATCACTTACTGCCATGTGTGAGTATAATTTCATTCTACCGCATCGAAAAGCATCTCTCTTTCTGTGTGTGTGTGTATATATATATATATATATATATATATATATATATATATATATATTCCAACGTATTTATGTACTTATTTTATTTATCTCTTTTTCTCTGTTTTCTCTTCTTCCACACTGTCCGACTAATTTAACATTGATACTTGGTCCAACCATTCTAACCTAACTTATAACACTATATGTTTGTGTATTTGGAAATCCCTCCCTCGAAAGAAGGGAAAAAATGTCTCTTCATCAGGCGTTAGTATGTCTTCAGTATTCTTATGGTCCAGTGGCCTTGTCTTTTGCTAGATAAAATGTACTAACTTGGAACACTCACTGGTGACCATCGGAATGCATGCGGACTACCAATATCACCTGCTGCTACAGGTGAGCTAGCTTTTATGCTATATACACAAAAAGGTGGATAATCATAGTTTTTCATTTCTCTCTTTAGAATATAACAATGGGACTTATACTAAGTTAAAACTTAGTGTTGTGTAAGGATAAAATACTAATAAATTCTTTCCTATCCCCCTCAACATACACCTAGTGTCAGCCTGGGCACTATGTCAACTACTTCCCCGCCCTTATTCCTCTGTTTGTTTTTTATCGTTGTTGTATGTGTTATATGTAATAGGAGTAGGTAGACCCTCCTACTGCCTGGTCAACACTCCTCCCACTTCTTCTAGACATGAGTAGAGGCTCACACCTTGTTTCTTGTCTAGGAAGGGGTTCTTGGAACTCTCTCTCTCTCTGGCCTCTGTACTAGTGCTGATGTGTTTCTCCTGTGATGTGTGCAGTCTGTGGCATTGCCTCTTCATTTTGAGGGTACACAGTTGACAGTTCACTGGTTGCTGTTTCCGACTGATTGTTAGGAGCCCTAGCTCTTGCGTAGTGTCTTGAGCAGCCGCTCTGATCAACAGCTGTATAATACTGGGGTGTTTGTATTGCCATGACATGCATGGAACGGTGTCCCTGCAGTCACCTCTGGTGGGCAACCCTGAGGCCACATTATGATGCAGGCTGTGCCAACTCCTCTCTGCTCATGTTGCGGTCAATAACCATCTGCTTCTCTTACTTCAGGCCTTCTCATCTTCCAACAATTACTCCACATGAATACTCAAAAGAACCAAAAAAGTAAACCTAAACCAGCCCCTCAAAAATCACCTAAACCCCTCAACATTTTGTTCTCCAACATCTGTGGCATTAGAACAAATTTCTGCAGTATGGAATCTTTCCTCACTGCAAACTGCCCGGATATACTAGCTCTGAGTGAGACAAACCTTGTCTTGTCTATTCCCTCCTCTGATCTTTCGATCCCAGGCTACCTTCCTCTCCTCAGGAAAGACTAACCCACATGCATGGCCTTGGTGTCTACGTCAAGGACCATCTCCCTCTGGCCAGAGAGTTGTCTCTCAAATCGCCAGACCATTCATACATGTGTCTCCGACTATCTCTCCTCAAAGCTGTAAGCTATCTCTTCTTCCTCTATCGCTCTCCATCCTCTCAAGACTGTGGGAAACTCGATAGCATATCTGACAGCATAGACAAGGCCTTCTCTCTCCCCATCCGTTTGCTCACATATTCATGTTAGGTGACTTTAACGCCCACTATACCAAGTGGCTTGAGAATGCTACTACTGACCAGGCAGGCATCCAAACACTTAATTTCTCAATCCCTCATGCAGATAGTTAACTTCCCCACGCACTTTGCCCTCAACCTAGAAGGTAAGGCCTCCCTTCTTGATCTGTGTTTTACCTCCATCCCCGAATCTTGTAGCGCCACGCAACTCTGCCCTCTTGGTAACTCCGATCATGCTGTAGTATCTGTTAACATTTCCTTCAACTCCACCCCCCGCAAAGAACCTTCTATCATTAGAACCTCGTTCTACTATCAACGAGCGGATTGGGACTTGTTCCATGACTTCCTCCGTGATATCCCCTGGGATATTGTCTTTACACTCCCTGTCCAAGAATGTGCTTCTGAGGTCTCATCCTGGGTTAAAGCTGGAATCAACACTTTCATCCTCTCAAGGAAATTTAAGGTCAAGTCGCATTCCTCCCCTCGGTTCTCAGCTGCTTGCTCTGCCGCCATTGCCCATAGGAACCACTTCTTTCACCTATTTCGTAGCAACATGTCGGACTGCAATAGACGTCTCTTTGCCTCCACCTGTAATGAGTGTAGTAATGAGTGTAGGCATGTCCTCAACGAAGCTAAGTCAATATTTGCTGCTCGGATGAAGGAGTGCATTGCATCTCACAAATTTGTCTCCAAAGATTATTGGCGGCTCTGCAAGAGTGTCCTGAACAATAGAAAACCTTCCATACCTCCTTTGTTCAACCAGTTTGAGGTCCTGACCTCCTCTTCTGACAAGGCTGAATGCTTTGCTCGGAAATTCTCATTTAATTCAACGCTCGACTCCTCTAGTGTACCCATACCAGACTTCCCTCTAAGAACTGAGGCCCTATTGAGCAAGTTACACATAACCCCATCATTGGTATTGAGCATTATCTCCAACTTAGAACCCCACAAGGCTAGTGGTGGAGATGGCATAGCAGCCATTGTCTTGAAGAAATGCACGCCTGAGCTAACGCCCGCCCTCTCTAAACTATATAATTACTGCCTCAAGGAATCCTGTTTTCCTGAATGCTGGAAGTTCTCATCCATTGTTCCTGCTTTAAGAACTCTGGAGACCCCTCTGACCCCTCTAATTACCATCCTATTAGTTTCCTACCCCTCTTTGGCAAAGTCTTCAAAGTCCTAATCAATGCCGAAGTGGTTAACCACCTTACCTCACATGACTTGCTCTCAGACAAGCAATATGGTTTCCACTATACCCAATCTACAGCTGATGTGCTTATGGCCATCACTGAAACTGTCTACCAAGCCCTTCAAAATAATGGTGAGGCTTGTGCCGTGGCCCTAGACATCTCCAAAGCATTTGATAGGGTTTGGCATGCCGGCCTTCTACGCAAGCTCCAGGGTTATGGTATTACAGGTCAATTGTTTAACCTAATACAATCATTCCTGTCAAACTGTGAATTGAAGGTCATTCTCAACAGATTCTCCTCCAATTCCTATCCCACGAACGCAGGTGTTCCCCAAGGTTCCATCCTTGGCCCCACTATTCCTTATTTTCATCAACAACCTTCCTGATGCCATAGATTCCCAAGTTGGCATCTACGCAGACAACACTACAATTTACTCCTGCCTCAAAAACAAATCTCGTGTTACTGACAAAACTAACCTGGCTGCTCGTCTTGAAATAAACCTCCAATCGGTTGTTAATTGGGGCAAGAATTGGCTGGTCAACTTTAACGCCTCAAAAACTAAACTACTCTCTATTAATCACCATAGAGATCCTTCCCTTCCCCCCCATTAGAATGTCTGATAGTCAACTTCTTGAGAGCAACTCTCTGTGTCTGCTCGGTCTCACGTTGACTGATGACCTGAGATGGAACAAATACATTGAGTCCATTGCTTTGTCGACCGCGAGGAAAGTTGGCTCTCTGTGCCGCGCCAGGAAATTTCTCTCTCCGGAATCGATACTTCAAATATACAAATCAACCATTCACCGTTGCATGGAGTATTGCTGCCATATATGGTTTGGTGCACCTTCTGTTTACCTTGGAGTTCTTGACAAGATCCAGAGGTGGATATGTAATATAATTGGCCCTGATCTGGCATCTCATCTACGGTTGCTCTCTCACAGATGTGCTGTTGCCTGTCTCTTTTTTTTTTTACAAGTACTTTCATGGTAATTGGTCCGATGAGCTGCTTTCACTGGTTCCCAGACTTCATGAATTCAAGAGCCCTACAAGGCTGGCATCCCACACTCACCCCTTCACTGTCGAAACTCCTAAATATAGCTGTCTCTTCTACTCCAATAGCTTCATACCTCACACCTCTGGAACACCCTTCCCTATTACTGTTTCCCTGAGAGCTATAATCTCCAACTATTCAAATTTAATGTCAATCGACAACTCCAGTTACCTTGATCTATCAAATATCCTTCTCCACATCCTTTCCTCTATCACTCCTATCTGCTCTAGCTCCAGATCTTCTGCAACACCCTGCATCCTAGTGGCTTCACACCTTGCTCAGGGTATAATGCTTAAAAAAAAAAAAAAAAAAAAGAAAAAAAAAAAAAAAAATATATGAATATATATATATATATATATATATATATGTGTGTGTGTGTGTGAATATATATATATATATATATATGGCAAAAGTATAGTTATAAGGTATGCTATATTTATGGGTGAATTTACTGTTGCCTCTTGCTATTGATCTGTATCCACATGCATCTTTATGTGTGCATGTGTGTGATTATATATATATATATATATATATATATATATATATATATATACACATGATAGATAAATTGTCGCCATTTTATATTTTCAACTTGGTGCATGCGCATTGTTTCTGATTTTGTCGACTGCACAGTATTGTAGTGTCAGTTAGGCACTGTGTGTCTGAGAAAAATTGCACCATGACACAATTCATTGTGCCAGAAATTTGGAAATGACATGCTGTATTGTTTGGCATTTGTGCTTGAAGCTCTAATATGAACATTTCAGAATGTTTGGGTGGCAATCTGAGGACAGTGCCAAGGATTCAGAAAGAGTTGGATGAGTCTAATGATAATTACAAAGGTATGGCAACTTGGAAAACTCACTCTAATTGTCCTGATAAGAACACTCCTGAAGTATGCAGTAGTGTGCCCAGGGTAAGATAGCCTGATGAAGCCCATCAGTCTTCCAGCTAAATAGCACAATGTTAATTTTTTGCAGTTTCCTTATAAACATTCCATATTCATTGACTGAGCAACCAGTACCACTTTTGGTTGAAATTTATAAAATCTCTTAAAATAATTTTTCAGGAAAGTCCAGTAGCTGTTATCACTCTTTCCAGCAATGATGGAGTTTTCCTTCCTAACCTATTTTTTTTTTTTTTAAGTAATGTGGAATGTTAACATGTAGAGGGCTTGAAATATTTGATACTCACAGGACAAATTAAAAAGAGAGCTTGAGTAAATTGATGACAGAGCAAGGTTTAAGAGAGATACCGAAAACAATATTTATTAAGAGCTATAAATGTCAGGCCTACATCAAGTGCCTAGACGAGGTAGTGCTGCCCCGGGTCAAGAGGGTGTCTGCTGGAAGACTCAGTGTCTGGCAACAGGACTCTGCACTATGCCACACAAGCAGGAGAACCCTGTCAGGCAATTTCTGTGACCACATCACACCTTACATCTGGCCACCTAAGTCCCCAGACTGGAAACCCTTTGATTATTATGTGTGGGGTGCAGTTGAGCAAGACCAACTCCTTAGAACACCAAAGATAAACTGAAGGCAAGGATTATGGTAGCATTCACTAACTTAAACAGGGAGGCCATCCAGAAGCATTACATGAGATTTCGAAGTTGGCTGGAGGCCATGGTTGAAGCCAGTGGTGAAACCAAGTTATTGAATAGGTTTTTTCTTTAGTATTTCAAGGTATTTTTATGCAATTTTGTTAAGTATATTTGTTAAAATGAGATGCCAGTGTTATTTTTATTTTTGCATAATTTAGATGACAATATATCTATAGCACCCTGTATACAGTGTGTCACCCGTATTTTCAGGGGTTAGGGACCAGAACCATCTGGTAAAAGTGCTTATAAGTACCTGTTTTGATTGTTAAAACTCCATATGCCTTAAACTTTCATCCTAAACACTTTAGAAACATTTCAGATCCTTTTTAAAACATTTCTGAAAAATAGTATTGGTGACCATACACTTAGTGTAAATTTTCTTTCATATATACAATAACCATATTTAATTATGTATAAATCGATACAACCATTTAAAATACTGTATAAAATATGTGTAACAAGACATTAAATATAAAGTTTAAAACATTTTCTAAAAACAGAACTGTGATGATGTCCCCAGACTTAGCATAAGCCACTTTCAAGACCCCAGCCAAAGCCCCTGATAAAGAACAAAGCCCAAACACTATGCATGTTTTTGCGTTTGTTTTTTAACAATGAAGATGTATAATTCTGCTAATTTTACCATAAAAATGGACTGTTGTATGTTTTAAGTCACTGAAATAACAGGAAAATAATACAAGAATAATTTTAAATATGTCCTATCAAAAAAATATGCAAATTGAGGAAATTCTCAGTGAATAATTTGTGCATATTTTCTTTAGAAAAACATGTGAATATTCGGGGTTTTCCACAAATAACATGTACATATACTCTAAAGAAAAACCAGCGAATGTGTGAGCTGCGAATGCTGAAATGTAAATAGGTGGGGCTCACTGTATGTATGTATATATATATATTATATATATTATACACAATATTTTCATTTTTTTTTTTTTTTAAATTAATGTATATTTTTTATAATCTGACAATGTCTTATCACTTAAACCATTACATTTAGTGGATACATGTATTTGATTAGATATCTCTGGAACCTATCTCTGCTATTTAAACAGTGTACATTTACATCTCAGGAAACAAATTTATCAAATATAATGGTTAAAGTAATTTGAAATAATGTCAGACTATGAACAAAATCCATTAATTTCTTTGAAATTACCCTCTTTATTCTTCAGATATGAATTATATTAGCAGACACGGTTTTTTTGAGAGACCTAAATGAAAGATGTGTATTCTTTTAAAAGGGTAACTGAATCTTGTTGGACTGTGAAAACTTTCCCTAACTGAGCAGTCTAAAGCACATAAGATCAGTTTTTTTTTTCTGACTATATTTTCTGGTTGCAAATTCACACCATTTATTAAGTCCCTCAAATACACAGGCTAGTAAACATAAAATTACACGGTTTAAAAAACAGGTAAGTCTACCCAAACACTAAATATAACATTTAATGCAATAACACATACACACACACATGCATGTATCCACGAGAGTGGCCCGAGAATCTTTCAGCACTTTCTTGGATAATCGATTTTACAAGTGCACAAAAAATTAATTGTAATGGACACTGTGAAAAGAAATATTAACCTGGAAAATCAGTATGTTCTTCAATTTACTGAACCTAACTTTAATTTGAATTTATAAAAATTGAAAAGTCCACATAAATGATTTACATATAAAACATGAGATGTGTGTATGTTGTAATGAATAGCAGGTCGAAATGAGAAATCAAAATTGGCTTCATTATATTTACTTGCATGCTGTAAGGTTTGAATTCATCTCTTCTATCTCAAATATGGTTTAAATAGACTTTGTACCTGGAAAAATCATTGTTATTCTCAGAATTGATGATGCAATATACATTTGAAAAAAAAAAAAAAAAAAAAAAAAAAAAGAAAAATTCTTTTAATCCAAAATATATTTCAATTTAAATAACCCCCCAAAAGGTTGATAAGCAGTAAAAAAAAAACAAAAAAACAAAAAAACAAACAAAAAAAACAAACAAAATCAGTCAATACGTAAAACATTAATTATGTATAAAATCACTGTCACTTACAAGTTATTTAAAAAAGAAAATATAAATAGCATATTTAATTCTTAATCTGGAAATGAGATTATAAATGAAAATTGTCATGTAAGAAAACTGTCGATTTCACTATTTAAAAAAACTCCATGACAAATGACAAAAATCCTGAAATAAATCGTACAAATATTTATTTTTATATATTGTGTATTTAGACAGCAAATGTTCTTTAAAGCAAATATTATTAAAAGATGAGACATCTTGTGTCAGTTAATTTTACTGATTGACTTTTCCTAATTATGAATGATCCTTCTCAGACAAGGAGGAAATTGCATCAGAAATCTTTCACATTCTCTCTCTTCTGTGTGTGTGTGTGTGTATATATATATATATATATATATAGATGTGTGTGTGTGTGTGTGTGTGTGTGTGCATATGTACATGCTTGTACAAATTAATTGAAACAACTGCTTTAGCTTCCTTTCTTTCACCATTTGGTCAGTTTTAGACCCACTGGACTGACAGGGTGTTAATTGATTTCTATTTTTTCCTCAGATTACGTCATTTTGCAGTGATGAGCAGTAATATGAATCTATTTTCAGAGTGTATGATGGAATTTGTTTGGCCTCGAAAAATATTGCATCATTTGTGATTGCATCAAACCCAGGCACTATTGTCTTGACAGTCAATTAGTTGTCCTATGTCCATTATCTATCATGGACATTACTCCAAAGAAGCATACCAAAACTGTACTGCTGCATGAATATACTGGCAAGCCTGACCAGTGAGCAAATCAAAGTCCTACAGATTGGCTTGGAAACTCTCCGGATTTAAATCCAATCCTGAGGTTAAGCTGCAAGGAACGACTTTGTGGAATGGATATACATAGTACTAGTGCACTGGGTCATGCTTCCTTGGAAAATACAAAAAAATGTAAATAATAACGGAATTATTCATTTTGTTTCAATTAATTTGCACAAGGGTGTGTGTGTATATATTTTTTACAGCAAAAAAAAAAACAAAAAAAAAAAAAAAAACCTTAACATTGAGTCTATTTCAAGCCATCCTGTATCCAGCTCTCATCAGTCTGTAAGTGTGTGCCTTGGAACATTGTTTTAAATTTATTTTCAATGTCATTACTCCTCTTGTAGATGCCTTATTAATGAGAGTGGGTTTGTGTTAGTGAATGGTGAAATTGAAAATAAATTTAAAACAATGTTCCGAGACAAACACTTAGAGACTGATGATGGCCACATACAGAATGGCTTGAAATAGACTGTGTTGTGGTAATTTTTGGTCTTTGGGTGTAAAAATATATATGCTCTGTTAAAATAAAAGCATCAAGCTCTCTGTGTATCAGTTTTAATAATTAATATTACTTGGATCCACCCGGATAATATACTAATGGATTGAGTACCTGTACTATATATATATATATATGTATGTATGTATGTATGTATGTATATGAAGAGTAGTTGCATCTATGTAACTACAAAACTTTAAAGTAAACAGGAGTTAAATGAAAAATTTTTTTTTTTTATCAGTTCTATTAATGCTCTATCCTTATTCCCATTAACAAGGCATCTACCATGGGAGGATTGACATTGAAAATAAATTTAAAAAAATGTTCCGAGACAGACATTTAAAGGCTGATGATAGCTGTATACAGAAAGGCTTGAAATGGACTATCTCTATGTTGAGGTAATTTTTGTTTTATTGCTATAAAAATACATATGCACTGTTCAAATAAAAACATCGAGCTCTCTGTGGATCAGTTTTAATAATTGATATTACTAGGATCCACCTGAATTATATACCAATGGATTCATTACCTTTATTACCTTTATATATATATATATATATATATATATATATATATATATATATATATATACGCACACACACATGCCTGTATCTATATACATATATTATAAAAAATATTTCATATTATTCAGAACTAGAAACTAGCATTAAAAAGATAGAATTCATATCCCATTTATGGAAAAGTTTGCAAGTCAATTGATGGACATACAAACAGTGAAAGATAAACTTAATGAAAACAAAATGTGTGTGTGTTTCATGTCTACCAATTTTATGCCATGGGTTTTAAAGTTTATGCAGCCACATGCATTCAAAGTTAACAAAGTTTTATAATGCTATCTTGTGATGGTCTTACTGGCAATAAAATGGCAGCTATCATCATAGATGCATTATATATGTGTAACTGTGTGTATATGTACTTTCAGCAGTCAATCATGTATGTGAATACGAACATGCGTTTGATAAGTATAACTGGATTTTAAAAGTTTTTTGTAAAAATTTCTACTTTATAAAAGCATCTTAGTTATCAATTATCATAAACTTAGAGATATTTTTCTCACTGGTAAAAAAATCTAAATGAACTATTCTAATTTTTATGGACAGTTTGAATGCCAATTATAATACATTTCCTTGGTTTGTTTTGTTTTATGGTATATCAACCTCAATGGGTTATTTAATGCCAACAAGATTTTTATTGCTGGTAATATTTCTTCCTTTAAAAATTCATTGCTGGTACTAAAACCTATTTTTACACTTTCATATTCTTTTGACCCCAGTTTGGGAGCTAACTATTTGCCCATAGGATTCTAACGTGTGCTACAACCCTGGGTCAGGGTGGGCCTGGGGACACCAGGAATTAAGAGGTGGCTCCATGCTCCTCAAAACCCCCTGATCAGAGGCCTTGTTGTTGGATGAAATTTATCGTCATACCCGGGATAGATACATTTCATTAATCTTCTATTTATATTATTACTATTTTCAAGTAGACAAGAGGATGAAAATCATTAAAATGTTAAAAGTTTCACATGGGGCCCAATATTGATAAAAAAATATTTGAAAATATTTTATGCAAAACACTCTATTCACATCATTTCACAGAAGGTAAAGAAAAATGTTGAATTTCATTTTAAGTATTGAAAAACTAAAGAATATAAGGTAATGATAGGTTCTAATAATTTTTTATTTATTTAATATTGTCCATTATCTGTTTTCAGATGCTGGGCATCTTAATGTTTTTTCCCCTCCCCTTTTTATAGGCGAAAAAAACCATACAAATGCATACTGGGATTTTTTTTACTACCCAATAAAATAGGCTGGTTCTTGGTTTCATCTGACTCAGTTCTAGTCAGTCCTGTCTTGAAGTCAAAACACTACATTCGCTTATCCAAACTTGCTATGGTGTGATAAACCCAATACTTAG
Source organism: Acanthosepion lycidas (assembly GCA_963932145.1). NCBI lineage: Eukaryota > Metazoa > Mollusca > Cephalopoda > Sepiida > Sepiidae > Acanthosepion > Acanthosepion lycidas. The sequence continues at coordinate 24,273,935 of OZ010582.1, forward strand.
TTTGTGAAGTTTTTGTCTTATTACCGTTGATTTGTCTTGCATTTATTGTTTGCTTGTTTATATTAATTTTTGGCCCAGCTCTTGTTCTTCGTATTGAAAACTTAATTCTGTTTGATGTACAGTTCTGTTACTCATTTTGCATTTGACCATAGCTACTCACTCTAAATTTATCAGTTTTTATTTTGAGGAAGCAATTTTACAACTCCCTAAAACTTTGGATAACATCACATTTTTAACAAAAAAAAAAAAAAAAATTCTTTTATTGATTATATTTCATTGGACATTATTAAATGTTTTCATGCTTATTACCATCAGAATTATAAATTATACAAATTATGAAAAAAAAAAAAATGGTTTTATTTACAGTTAGACTAATATCCTCATTTTTGCTGGTATAGATGTTATCCCTTACTGTTATTCCTTCATGTGTCTTTTGAGCTGGCTAATCCTCAGAGAATTTTGAAGTGAACTTTATTAAGGATAGATATGCCTTGTATGGGGTGATACTGTTCAAAAAAAAAAAATAAAAATCATCCCAGAAATTCAGACAGAAAACACATTTTGCTATAGATTATAAATATTAGGTTGGTGCAGAAATAATATCGTTTTCTCACATATGTTACTATGTGAGAAAACGACATTATTTTGCACCAACCTAATAGTATATTGACAATTTAAAATGGCAACCTATTTTGTTGATACCCAATATATATTCATAAACCTTTAAAAGTAAATAATACTGAAACATAGATTTCACATGACAATCAATTACTTATTTTTTTGGAAAATGGATAAGAAAAAAAAATCACAGTAAGATGTCTTCTGGAGTACTTCTTCATTGTGTGTGTACTGAATATTAAACCTGTAAGAAATTAATTTCCAAATGATTTTTACTTCAAACAACATGACTCACCTGTCCAGTTTAGATTTAATGTCCAAAACAACATCTTCAATTCTACAACAACCTTCACAAAATTTAAAACAAAAAAATTACCACTGAGCAAATAAAAACTAACTACCAAAAACCAGATAAATTAAAACAGACATTCAACTTAGTACTTAAATATACACTACCAACATTACACACGAAAATAAAGTGAGAGACAGCTACAACTTAATGCAAATGCAGGCCCAAACAACAGAACTTCAGATGAGCAGACTAACAGACAGAGACACACATTTCTTTATAATTTACAGACAGACTACTGAATACTAATATAAATACATGTACACACACACACACACGCACATATATATATACATATACTAATAAAATCTTCCTTACTTCCTTCTCTATGAAAAATGTATTTGATTCAATAAAATTTCCCTTAAATTTGTTAAAATTCTAACTTACAATATTTGAATTTTGCTATTTTAATTAAATGTTTTCAGTGAAATTAACATTGATTGAAACAAAGAATGAATGGAAATTTGTTAGTTTTGTGTAAATGACTTTTATTCAAATAACATGTCATTATTTGTAGAAAAATACAGAGAAAATTACTATGAACATATTGCTAATGATGTTCTGTGGAAATGCTCTGTAAATGATTTAAAGTCTTTGAAGAGGAATTACTGCCAAAATACATCATAAATGAGTTACTTTAGAAATTCATTGAAAATTGTTTACTATAGAAATGTGTTAACTTTTAAATGGTCTCATACATTGAAAGCCATTGCTTTAATCATATGATAAAATAAATGAAGACATAGTGTAAATGAAACATGTCTGGCCTCTGAGGATCCAGCTTTCAGGCAACATCTCGGTTGAACTAAAGTGGCTTATTAAGGTTATACCTGTAGAAAAAGCTACTGGGAATGGATAATTTTTTTCCTTTAATCACATGCATGTATGAGCCAACATTAAACTTGCCCATGTGCCATATTTGTTTTCATCGAGAAGCAAATAATATCATCCTTGTACATTTTTAAAATCCAAAACACTATTATTTTATTGTAAACTCTAAAATATCCCCATTATTTTTTTAATTCTAAAATACCTCTATAATGTTAATAATACAGAAGTTAATTTTAAATCCTTATATTTTTTCATGACCATTTTAACAGGTGGAAAGTTGGTCAAATAGAATTATGGAACAATTTCAAATGTGAATATATTGTATAATAATAAATTACAGTATTTATTTAATATCTATATAATAATATAAAATTTAACAACATAAATTATGTGTAAATTTCAATATATAATAATTATATTATCTAAATTTCAATATGAGAACAGATTTATGAGGCTACAAGAATAACAGATTTTATAAAGTAAATTATAATATCTAAATTTAAACAGTTTAAAGCATCCATATAAAAATTTAATATTTATTTCATATTAAAAGCTTAAAGAAAGTAAAAAAATCATTACAATTTTTTTTAGGTTTAATATTCCAATGATATTTAAAAAAAAATAAAGATCCTTAAATTCTTTGGATTATTTCTGAGTTTATTGATTTCAAACACTGAATTGTCCAAAAACTTTAATGAATAAAAATACTCAAAGCTTTATCTTTGATGTTCAACAACAACTTCTGTAATTTCTAGGGAACAAAATTCTTCAGTCAAAAAAGTTAAAGATTTTTACTTACATTTCTCTGATGAGCATGTGAGACAAGAAAAAGAAAGATCAAAAATTATAAGCTACATTTGACTTACATTAATTTCCTATGAACTGGAAAAGAATGCACAACAAAGCAAATCCAATATTTTGATTTCAGCGCAGTTTTCAATCGATTTCATACATGAAATGAAGATGACACATACAGCTGCATAAATCTGGAGCAGAAACAGACACGTGCAATGACATGCAGAAAAAAATATTAAATAGATATGCATATAATTTTAATGTGCATATTTACCCAACTTAGCCTAGTCTAGCATTAGACCACAAATTTAATGTGCATTTAGTCAAGTTCGGCTTGATTAACCTGAAGCATGTTTAATTGAAGGCAAAAAATATATTTGGATGAATTATTTTTTTAATGATAGAGTAATCTGTTTTTTGAAGGGGTAGACAGCTTAATGTTTATTAGAGCAGAAAGTGAAAATTAGTGACCAGAGTTCAAACTCTGGCTTAGTTGCATCCACTTTTGCTCAAACACTTTTTGGAAAGGCATGAATCACTTTCTTTGCTCAGCTGAGAGTTAAATAGCTGAGTAGACTGCATGTTCTAGATTTACATGATAACCAGTCTAAGCAAAGGAAAATTTTGAATTCCAAACTTTGAAGAAGGTCATGGGAAACCACTCCACCCTTGTTCCCAAGAATACATAGCAATTCACAGATAATGAAAAGAGATGTGTGGAAAGCCATTATCAACTCCACCTTGAAAAAAAAAAATGGATGTCATATTGCTGTCAAGTTCCTCTTACTGTTGTTACTTTACAAAAGTCATCTAGAATTTCCTTGACAGTGTTGAGAGATTTATCCAATGTAGATGATGTTAATCTTATAAATTTTAAGCAGTTTTGTACTCAGTTTAATCAAAATAAAAAAAAAAACAAAAAAAAAAAACTCCAAACCAAACAATCCAGAACAGTTCAACATATTGTTTCTAACATTGAGAGAAATCACTAAAATGTCAAATTTTGTTCAGACAACTGAATGCCTATTTTGAGTTCATGGACAGATTCAGTCATTAATCCTTCACCAGATGTATGAAGATTTTTTTTCTTTTTTAACAGACTCTGTACCTAATGAAAGCTGAAATGTAACAAGGAAACAATGAGGTCAATTATCTGAACAAGACGAGTCAATGGTTTTCAAAGAAAAATGAATACTTTGAAAGTCTATGATGATAAACTTTATTGGTAATACTAAAAGTATTGTCTAAGCATTTAACAGAATATTTAGAAAGCCATAAATAATAAAGTACAAAGCAAAGTTAAAGATATTTTTATGCTGTACAGATATTTATTCACCATTTAAATGTAAACTGTACAAATGATCAAGTATGAACATTATATATAATAATGATCAATCTGACTCCAGTTTATTTCTCTGTTCATTATAATAGACCTACACTCATCACTGGGTAATTATCAGTAACTAGTCTCATTACTGATTGAGTAATGAAAAGATCTAGAATGATTAATCCACCTTAAGTACCAAAATTCCCACCAGACTGCATGGCAATCAGGAGCATGAAAATATTCCCTTTCTCTTTGTTTTAGTTTCTCTACAATGTAGTAGTAGTAATAACAACAGGACTTTTTCCATTATGGGATTATTTATTTAGCTATAGTGTGTGTGTGTATAAATATATATGCATGGCACCACATAATGGCGTGAAATTAAGAAATCTGCTGTCCAGTGAGTATCCCCACAGGACATTCCTTGGGCAGCAGACTTCTTAATTTCATACCACCATGTGGTACCTCACACACTATGGCTACGTACATGAATGCTTTCTTTCCTTTTTTTAAGCTATCCGTATACACAGGAAAATAATTTTCTTTCTCTTCTTTTGTGAGCTTTGCTGTTTTTTACAGAAATATATATTTCTTATCCATATATCCTTTTGAAAAGGCTGAATTCATTTACTTTGAAAGTTTTCCACCTCAGCCATAAGTTGTCACTCCTGCTACAAATTGGTGACCAACAGCAACCTCGTCCATTACAATCCAAGTAGCACCCCATCACTATAGATCTAGTCTTTATGGTAACATGATGCAGGTTTTTTTTACTACTTGAATCAGCTAAGCATCATGTTTTCACCACAATGAGATGTAATAAATTAGAAAAAATTGTAATATAGCATGACGGAGTCATAGATAGCGGTTTGGATTGAGGAATTGGAGAGCTGAATTCGAATTCTTGTCAAATCCATTACAGTCACTTATGTGCTAATACCCTTGGGAAAGGTGTGAATACTCTTGTTCTCCCTACAGCTATGTGTAAATAGCAGGACAGACCAGGTTCTATAGCCTTAGATGGCAACTGGTCTACGTAGAAAGAAATGGCAACCCATTGTGGGAAAAAATCTGCCTTGTCAGTCGAAAGATACTCGATTGCCTAAGTGTGCATCATGCATGGCACATAACTGACTGAATATATTTTAAATAATGGTAATGGTGACAGTAGCTGTTTCCTTATAAGGAAATATTCAGTATTCATTGAGAAAACAGCTTTAGTGTCAGTTGAAATTTATAAAATCTTTTTATTAGAACAGTTCAAGAATTTTTTTCTTTTTACAATTATGTTCACCCTGTACAAGGTTTGTGAGCCACTCAAGATAAAGCATTACAGAGTAAGAGGCACAGCTTATGCGGGTATGTGTGGAAAATGGTTAATCCTAGACTTAAAAAGATTAAGATTATTGTAATTAGGAAGCATCCTCTTGGGAGTCACTTCTACAAGGCAATGGTTTGTGGAAAGAAGCTGATTGAGTGGAACTTGCATCTCATCAAATGAATACCATGGGAATGAGAGTGGTTTGCAAATGCCAGAATTTAATTTGTCTTTAGCATATATTTGTCTGAACACTTTTCATGGAAATAGTGATAGAGCAGCAATGATGTCTGTGAGAAAGGTGTTGTAGGGCGGAAAATAATTTGTCACCCCACAAAGATGCAGAGAGTCTTTTTGTAGTCTATCAATAGTGGAAAGTGAAGACTGAGCAGCTCCTGCCATTATATGGTAGCTTACTCCATTTTTAGCCTGATCTGGCTCTTGTAAAGGTAGAGAATAGCAGGAAGAGTCAGGTACTTGCTGAAGCAGTACAGAGAATTGTCTGTTTTTCCAGCATCTTTAGTGATGGATTGTATGTAAGAGTTTCACTTTAGTTCTGGGCTCAGCTTATGTCTCAACAGACACTCAAGTCACAGAGCCTCCCTGAGGTAACAGCCATTCATCACAATTGGTGAAGGTTCTTGGTCCTATTGATGATGGTGGAATGTCAATAGTTTGATTTTCAAGACATTAAATGTAACTGGGCAGTTTTACCCCCACTGAGCTGCAAGAGCTCAATCAGAGGAAAGATCAGCTGCCAAGCTCTGGTTATCTAGGATTTTGAAGGTGCCCCATATCAGTTATGTGCCATGCATGATACACACTTAGGCAATCATGTATCTTTTGATACATGACTGACAAGGTAGATTTTTTCCCACAGTAGGTTGCCATTTCTTTTTGCAGAAGACCAGTTGCCATTCAAGGCTATAGAACCCAGTCTGTTCTGCTATTTACCCATAGCTGGGTGGAGAAAAGGATTTATACCTTTCCCACGGGTATTAGCACATAAGTGAATGTAATGCATTCAACTGAATTCGAACTTGGCTCTCCGATTCTTCAATCTGAGCCACTATCCATTATTCCACTGTGCCATATACCATTGTATAATCAGTATAGATACTCACAAATGATTGGAGTATACTAATTTTGAATAGTGATTAATGCTTCTTTCTAGACCTCAATACTATGTAAATGCTTAGGTTCTAAAAAAAAAAAAAAAAAAAAAAAAAAATTCATATTTAAATATGTATTTACTTTTCCACAAGTATTAACTAATATAGAAATAATTACTTTCAAACATTAAAAAGGTTTTTTAAAAATTGGGTCATTAACTGGTTGAAACAGTAAAATAAAGAGGAATATTCATTTCATCTGTAAAATAAGTGGACAAAAGTGTCCAAATGATTAGCGTTTCATATCTGAAAAAAAATTGCAAAATTATTATGCTAATATTGAAATATTTGAATTTTATTATTGAATGGAAAACCTAAAACAATAATAAAGTAACAGAGATGAAATATTATCAATCATTACGATTTAAAACTGGACTTATATTTACTTTCACCTTCATTTTTTATTAGATGAAATGTTGTCAACTACTATTAATATTTGGCTTGAGTTACATATAATAAAGAAATTATGATTATTATTATTATAATGCATGGTCAGATAGGGATTAAGCTGGTTCCTCCCCCAGGATTTTACTATGAGAGGGTGGCTAGATACACAGCAGGATTAAAAAAACAAGACCTGTCAAAGGACGGATGGCCATTCATGTAAGGTCAATAGCCTTCTAGCACATTGTGGTAGACTGGGTTCAATACTTATATATGCAGCCCATGTAGTGATGACATGACAATGCTGGGCAGTGGGTTTCCTAGACTGAAATCAATGACTAAAGCAGAGGGTTCCCCCAATAGAATCAATGACCATGTATTTGTAACTAAGTGAGCCTTCAATTTGGAGGACATTACTGGAGAGGGATAGGTTCCACCAGGTCTATTTATCCAAGACATGCTGTTCTTGAATGAGTAGAGGGAACTGGTTTAGTGTTCAGGAACCCTATGACCCACATTTGGTCATAGAACTGATGATACTTAATTTCACTTAATTTGCAATGAAAAGCAACTAAAAATTAAAATGAAAGTAAGTATGTATAAAAAGTGAATAATAATAATTGACAATGTTTTATCTAATTAAAACAATACTGCTGCTCTAAATATGTCTAACAAATATGGTACCAAAAGGTTATTTAATAAAGTGATGATTTATAGGTATAATTTTGATTTCTGTGAATCAATTAAGTTCTTGTAACAAAGTGGTTAAAGCAAAGAGTTTAACCTTTATTTCCAATCCTGTGTTGCCTACTCACAGATTATAAAAAGGAACTAAAATTAGCATGGAAAAAAAAAAAAAATGAAAAAACTAACATGAAAATAAATACTTGTCAAAAATAACAATATTTTTGAACAGTAAAGTGTGCTAATATAAATATATAAATATTCCTGGTTATTTAAAAATGAGAGTAATTTATTAAACAGATTTTAAAAATGAAGAGATCTATCAGAAGAATACACAACCTGTTTTTAATCATTATAGTGGAATACCATTATCAAAGCAAAGTCTTTGTTCATCTAACAATTTTAAAGAAGAAATTCTGAAAAACAAAGTTGTAAATAATCACTGATTCTATAGCAAAGATGGTATTTAGATAGTATTCACTAATTATATTCCTTTCTACTGTTTTTATCAAAATATTTTAGCTGGTATTCTCCTGAAGAGCACACAAATTGAAACAAGATAAAGACAACAAACATAAGGATTGTCAGATTATTTTCATCTTATCTGCCAGGATTTCACTCAACACCTGCTAGATTACTTGACAACCAGCAGTATAAAAAGGAAAGGAAACACTCTCTTCCTCTTTTTCATTCTCTAACCCATAGGATGTAGTAGTTACATGACAGTGTCCAGTCTTGTTTCATGTAGATAGATATTCCTTGGACAGTTGACTACTTAATTTCAACCCAACTACGTGGCACACATACAAACAACAGCTCAGCATATAAATGTTTTCATCTTTTTTTTTTTAAGTTATCTGTATACATTCAGATATAATTTTCTCTTTCCCTTCTTTTGGGAGCTATGTTAGAGTTTATAAAAATATGTGTACAAAAATTCTGTGTTGAATTCATTTTATTTCAAAGTTTTCGACTTCACCACAACCCTAATCATTACAATTTGTAACACCTGTCTGCTAATTACACTGCTGTTCAATGGAAATTATAATTCATAAATTCAGACAGAAAATTAATGATTTCATTCATATTTCAATATTTATTTATATAAACCTTCAACAGAAGAACATTTTTACATTGATTTGTAGAAGTCCTTACCAGCAAAAGGAGTTTATAGACTTAGTTTATTGGTTAACAGAATGAAAACTGGAACCAGTAAAATGATTTCAAATTCTGATTGCAGGACTATATTTTCCCTTAGCATTAATGCTCTTTAGAAAGACATGAATCTATTTCTCCACATAATATCAAGTCAGGTTTTGCTGCTGGCATTGAGCCTGTACAACCTGTAGCATGTTACTTAGAGAGGAGATAGGTAATGCCAAATAACTCATTATCTGGGGAAAAAATACCACAAAAGAGCCAGCATGGAATCCTAGTATCTTTTTTAGCAATGGTGTAGTTTTTATGAGCAAAATATATAAGTAAATAGAATCAGGTAGAATAAATATAACCTAACAAGGTCACATTTGATTTCTTATTCATTCACACACATTATATAAAATGCATACATGCAGAAGGGTGGCAGAGAGTGTAATAACCCTGGGCATCCATATTGAGAGGGCATCCACTCAAGGAGTGAAATAAAAATTTAGTTTATATTTAATTTCAATAAAATGTTTATTTCATGTTTCATCTGATTTTACATATTTAAATTATCTCCCTTTCTCAGTACTAGGCCTTGTAAGCTCCCTTACTTGAGTCTTAGAAGTATAAAAATCGAAGAGTTGGTCCCAGGCATCACTTCGTACATATACATAACAGACATGTATATAGTAGCATGTAAAAGATTTTAGCCACTTAAAACCATCATATAGTTCTAAAGACAGCTAACTTATAAATGGCTATTTTGTATTGTTTTCTGTAGATGATTTTTGAAACCATTTCCATGACTAATTATTCTATTTTATTGCAAAGGTTCTAAAAGAGAAGGTAAGATATGAGAACTCTTAGAATGGCTGCACAAAAGTTTTTGACCACTTCACTTAAATCCAGCCAGAAACAGTATTTTAAAACAGAAAAATGTCTATAAGGAAACTTAACTATATAATTTTTATTTCAGGAAGCTACTGTACATTATTATTATTTCATGTGGCCTCTCTTAGCTTGAATAATTGGTTCACTTTGCTTGGGAAGAGATTCAAATTAGGTTGGTGCAAAAATAATGTCGTTTTCACACATATGTTACTATGTGAGAAAACGACATTATTTTTGCACCAACCTAATACAAATCTTTGAGTTGATGAGTTGCAGTTCTTTGTAGCAGAGATTACGCAAATCTTCAAGATTGTGTGGATTTTTCTAACAGAATCTTCTTTTTAGCTCCATACACATTTGCTTGATGATATTGTAAACCATAGTTCCAAGCTGGCCAATCTTTGAATACTTTGACACCTTCAGCTGTATTCTGTTTTCATGGAGCTCTATCATGGTGAAAAATTTTACCTTCATCAATGTCTGGTGTCAAATGGTCCTTCAACACCAGGATGTATTTGGCACTATTCAGGCTGCTGTCAATTTTATTTACTTTTCTTGAATCATCATTGTTTATGTAATTTTAAAATACCAGGTTCTTACCCTCAAACTGTTTTAATCATGTAATTTGGATTTGTTTTACTTCCCTCTATGCTTTATGACAAAATCTTGCTTATTAGAATGCAGCTCCATTCAAGTTTTGTTATTGAATACAATCTTATTTAATCTATCTGCATCCTATAGTTTATACTGTTTTGAATAACTTAATCTCAATTTTAAAGGCTTTTTACTTAACATTGGTTTCTTAGCTGAAATGTGCCTGTTCAGTCTGTGTTTTTGGGTGATGCTGTTACAGCTATCTGCTGACACCAAAATGCACAAATCACCCATGTTCATCACTTTGCCTGTATCAACATTGGTCTTTTACTATCCTGAATATTTTTTTATTCCATCTTATGCTGCAGTTTTAAAAACAACCATATTTAGGTTGACATGAAACACTTTCAGTGCCTTGAAACCCAAAGAGGAATTTTAAAATTCTGAGTTTCTTATCATTCACCTGCTGGTTCATCTTCTTGAATAGATTCACTATCTCTGTTCTGGGTTCTTTGGAAGTTTTTCCCAATTCACAATGCCAGTATAGGTCTTGTTGGTTGCAATAGTTATTCGAAGGAGGTAAATCTGGGTTTCTATTCTATGTAATTTATATGCTCTGTTATAATAAATATATTGAGCTCTTTTTGTGGATCAGTTTTAATATTTTATATTATTAGGATTCACTTGGATTATATACCAACATATTATTACCTGTGTGCATGTGTGTGCGTATATATATATATATATATATATATATATATATATAGGAAAAAAATTAGTACTTGTGCAAAAATTATTTTTCACAATAACACTGAAAAAGAGAAGTAATAAAGCTCAGGTGGCCAAAACCTTTTGTTCAGTCAGTTTTTGAGTGGCATCTCATATCTTTCTTTTTCATTCAGAACATTTTATAAACCATTATAATTAAGTCTAAAAATAACTAATAGAGCTAATGTCTGTGCAAAAATGAAATAAATTCAATAATAATAATAAAAAAAATAAATTCATTTTCCTCATGCTAGTAATAAAGGAACTAGAAAGGGTTTTGGTCATCTGCACAATTTTATGACCCAACTTGGCTTTGCTAAATGCCTATGGAAGTGATACTGTTTAAGTTCCATAAAAAGTAAAATATTTCCTTCCTCTCTCTTTTCTTCCTCTTGCTGCAAGGTGTAACAGGATACAGATAAAGATACCCCTGGTGGTGAACATCTCTTTTCCCTAGTCTACTGATGACAGGATCTCTTTCCACTTTCCAGAGCATGGTGTTTGGACATGTTTTGACAGAACCTTTACTTTGGTCATTCCAACTCAGCACAAGGCTGACTGGAATTGGACCATTATAACTACCAATGAAGTACAATCTTTACTTTGGTTATTCCAACTTAGTACAAGGCTGAATTAAGCTCAACTATTATAACCATTCTTATGACTTACCCTAACTTATAACTGAAAAAGAAAACAGACATACCTAAGAGCTATTGAGAATTTTGTTTCCCTACACGTCTCTAAAAAAATAATTAACTGTCTGTAGTAGAAACCAGTGTTTTTGTTGTTTCTACATTAATTATTTATGTGAACATTTCCACACCTACAATACAACAAATCATAACTTTAAATTCTATATATTGAAACATGTTCTGAAACTGGCAGTTATTACAACTGTTTAAAATGACTGAAGAATTTTGAATATATATATACACACACACACACACACAGTGTTATATCCTTTTGAGGGAGTAATTCTTTTTTTTGTTGTTGTTTGGTGTTTCTTTTTGCATATTGAAAGTCTGATTATTTTCCTTATTTGTAATAGTAATTAAAACCAAAGAGAGTCACTTCTTCAAAATTGGACAGACTAAATATTATATTTCAGTATATGAGTTGTAATGTTAGCATCACTTCAAAAATGTAAACAATATATATTTGGGTTGACTTTAAAACAGACTAAACAAATGGGTTTTCTCTACTTTTTATTCACAATTTTATATATATATATATATATATATATATAATAAAAAGACTTAAACACTAATATTCCATGGTCATAATTTATTCCATTGGAATCTTAAATACGATCCAATTCATCAGACCTACAAAATTGGATCGTATTTACGATTCCAATGGAATAAATTATGACCATCGAATATTAGTGTTTAAGCCTTTTTATTATATCCTTACTCTGTCCTGGACATTGAGTTCTACCTGGATTCTATCCTCTCGGAATTTTTTATTCAAAAAATATACATGTGTGTATATGCACCTGTGGATTTCACATATATATGTATATTTACCACTAATATTATATATATATATATATATATATAAACATCTATGCATATTATTAAAACAAAGGCATAATACCCATCAAAAATGGCAAAATTATTACATTTAGATTGGCACTTCTACATAGGATCTGAGTATCTGTGTGCACTGGGATTTCCCAGCAGCATGTTTGCCTTGGATTAGACTGCTTTTCCCAATTTTGGGATGCGATCAAAGTATGCTATCTGTTGAAAGTTATAAGGTAAGTCTATTTCCAGAGATTTCACACTACAGCAAAAAGGTTGGTGGATGTTCCTGCCAGAATGACAGCATTTGTTTGAATTGGACAGTTTTTGTTCTTGGCATATATTTACATGTATGGATACCACACCCACATTAAACTGACCTCATATCACATCCTGCCACAGAAATTAGGAGATATATCAAAAAGACACTTTACTAAGGGCTACATAGGACAGAAAGATGTTGTGAGCCATGATAGCCAACATCCTAAAGAGGCACAGCATATAGAAGATTGGGAGATTTCATTCAAACCTGAAAAGACTATATACAGTGTATATAAAGACTGGTGCTTATTGAATGTGGGCTTATCACTTTATCACATTGAAACATCAGTTCCTGTATGATTACTGAAGTTAAGCAACATCAGGCCAAGTACCTAGATGGGTGACAACTTGGGAATACCAGGTGCTATAAGCTTTCGTCTGTGGGTAGTGCAGTGGATGATGAGATGGAATTGTTAATCAGAGAGTTGAGTTCTAATTCCAGTTGGGTTTGTTATATTCACTTATATGCTTTTTACCCTTCAAAAAGGTATGAATTTATCTCTTCTCCTATGGGTTAATTAGTGAGACTTGTATTACTAAGCCATTGTTATCTCAAATAAAACTCTTATAATCTAAAAATATTTTCTGGCTTTAAATAGCTTGTCATGGGTTGATAAGCCATAAAAAATTAATCAGCTATCGAATGTCTTGTGAACACATTAATATATAAAAGACAAAATTGCAGAAAAAACAAATAAAAAGTAATAAAATATTCTCTAAGAATGCTATTGCCGGTTCTTCTTGGCTTACTCATTATTCAAGCATTATTGTCATAAAAGGAGTAAAGATTCTCAGTTTACACTATTTACATTTACTTTGGGTCAAGTCACAGTATTCAAACAATGCTTTTATCCAATGGGCCATGTGTCCTCAAAGATAAAAGCATTGGTTGAATCCAGTAACTTGACTCAAAAAGTTACGAGTTCAATACCTGAAGGTGAACAAAAAACTTGGAGGGTTGGGTTAAAGGGAGATAACTGGTACTGAGATATCTGAAAGAGGCATTGCATGTAGAACTAGAACAATCTAACCTAATGGAAAAAAAAAAACAGTTGGTTCAAAATTCCAATCATCAGAAGAACAGCCAAAACGTTGTGAATTTGGCAACAAAGATGAGGACAACAGTCCAAACAATGTAAATAGTGCAAATAATTAGAATACCTCACCTCAGAAATATAGACAGATATTCTCCAGTTTGTCAGTATAGTTTCAGCAATGTGCATTTGAAATTGTTAACAATTAGAAACAGATTTCAAAAAGATAAAGTATCATTTTTAAATCCTTTAGCACACTGTAGGTGACTTCATTCACCCATCAAAGAATTTCTACTGGCATTACACAATACCCAAAAGATGGTGTGTTTGGAGTTTGAGGTTGTGTTGTCATCTCCTGCTATGACAACAGAAACTTGATCCACAATGAGGTTACTGCAGTTGATGGTTCCTGATAAGGAATGTTGTAGAAGTGATTCCCATGAATAACACTGAATAGAAAAGTTATTTATTTTTGGGGTATTCTTAATTAGATTTTTTCAGTGTATTTAAAAACAAAGTTATTTTGTAGAAGAATGTGTTCATTCATTGCAAATAAAATTAGAAACTAGTATGATCTTGGAGAAATGCTATTAGCATCTCTCCAAGACCATAACAGTTTTTACTTTGACTAATTGTTGTTTACTTTTTCATTGAGTTCAGTGAAATCAATAATAGAACAGACTTCAGTTGTTTTGAGAATAAACAACAAATTCTGAAAATATTTCTTATAAAATTGCCTTTATTTTTAGATTATTGCATTTAATTCATAAATGACTAGTTCTGAGAATATTCTGTTATTCTGGAATTGTTATTTTAAGATTAATCTATTATTCTAAAATTTTTCATTTGAGATTTTTATCTTGGTATAATTTTCTATGGATGCCATTTTTATTCAATGATCATTCCAGTTATTTTGAGAATATATTAATTTTGTTTGGTTATTTATACGTTTTCTCTATTATTGCGGCATTTGTAAATGTTTTCAGTTCTGCAATTATCAAGTTATTTTGGTTGACAGCTTTTCAAGCCTATGGCTGCATTTGTACAGACCATATTTTTATATCATTCTGTTTTCACAAAAATTATAATTATTTTATATTTTTTACATTATTCTTCTAACTCATTACTAATAAAGCAATTCTGAGCAGAAACCATTGGAAAATTTATGTAAGTGTTTTCTGATATTTAAAATTAATCAGAAGTTCTTTAGTGAGGTTCATGTTTGTGTAGCTTTTGCCATTCAGACATTATTCTAAGAATGAGGGAAACCCTAAAAATGACTTTTCTTATTCTGAGGCTAGTTTGTAATGAGTAGATATTTTCAGAATCTTTCATATCACATTCATTGGCCATTGTCTATCTTGGCTGTGAGTTTGAAATCTTTCAGAAACCTGGGGTAAAAATAAAATATAAATAAAATGGATATGCATAATTCATATTCTTAAAATGTGTATAATGTTGATAGATTTATATGTAAGATTTCTTGTTCAAATAAAATAACCAAGGGGGACAAACCATTTAACATGTGGCTCTACTTAGATTAAATGCATAATAAAGAGAAAAAAAGCATGAAGAGAATTGAATAAAATTTGGATTAAGTTAGATATTTAATAATATGAGATTTCAAGATCACGCAAATTGATATTATTGGGCTGAAGAAATAGGTTTTGCATTTACTGTAGATTGTCGTCATTGTCAAGTTGTTTGTGAAATTTCTTTTATGTATATTAAAATACATAGCAAAATCCAGTTTTCAGAAAGAATCACTGGGAACATTTGCACACAAACACACCTCATAAATAAAACTGCTTATTACTTTTTGCCATAACATGCTGAAATCTGAGACTTGACAATTTGTAGATGTACTATTCCTAGACATTTTAGGGTAAATTTCACTCTGACTTTTGCAGTTATGCCCTTTCTTTACAAAAGACAGATCTGACCAAAAATAGAGTACCATTGCCATATATTCTGTCATCCTGAATCCTATTCTTTTATTGTATTTTCCACTTACTAACATTTCATTTTCTTTCACTCCCAGTAGCTCCTTGTGTCATAGTGTCTTATCACTTTGCTTAGGGTGAAATAACTAAAAAAAAACAAAACAAAAATGTTCAGATGTGCTACATTCATTGGTGCCACAAATTCAGACATCTACAGTTAAGACTCACCATGCTATGTACATTAGGATGAATCCTCCTCATTCCCTTTGTATTCCATTGGTAAGGAGGAAGATCTGCCAGTTGAGACCTTTACAGCTAAGACCCTCCATTCTATGTACACAGGGTTAACTCATCCTCATTCCCTTTGTATTCCGTTGGTAAGGAGGAAGTTCCACCCAGACAGCTTCTTTTCAAGGAATGTTACTTTGTGGAACAAACTCCCAAAAGGATGTTTGTTTGTTTGATCACTACAATCTTAACCTCTTCAATTCTAAGGTCAACTGTTATCTTTCCTATATATCCTCATAAACACATTTCTTAGATCTTCCTCTTATGTTCATACAACTGCATTCAGTGACTCTCTACCTTGAGTGGCTCTTGGACCTTGTATTGAATGAACAGTTAGTAAAAAGAAAACTGCCTGTATAAAAATAGTGAGGAGGATCAAAAGGGCTTATAAAAAGTTGCTCATATGAAAATTCTTGTTGGTATGCCAGTTCTATGGCTAGTCAGTCAGTTATGTGCCATGCGTGATACATGCTTAGGCGATCATGTATTTTTGATACATGACTGACGAGGCAGATTTTTTGTCCCCGCAGTAGGTTGCTATCTTTCTGTGGTAGACCAGTTGCCATCCAAAGCTATAGAACCTAGTCTGTTCTTCTATTTAACCATAGCTAGGGGGAGAAGAGGCGGATAGGATTCATACTTTTCCCAAGGGTATTAGCACATAAGTAAATGTAAGAGATTTGACTGGAATTAAAACTCGGCTCTCTGATTCCTCAATCTGAACCGCTATCCATTACTCCACCATGCCCCCTAGAACAAGAAGGCAAATATGATATATGGAAAAAAATATGTTTATTCTTTATAGCAATTAACAGAAATCATTTATTTTTATAATAGAAACAGTATTGTATTGGCCTATAAGAAGATGTATGAATTGCAAGTTTAGCCTTCTTTGAGGAAACAATTTTTTCTTCTGTCTTTTCAAATATATAGGGTTCATTTATCTTTCTTTTGTCAGTCTTAATTTGGTGATCGGAGGACATAAGACAGTTTTCAGTGTTACCATTCTGATATTTTATCTTATAATAAATATTTAATTAAAAAGGTAATTTTTCTATCCTTCCTGCTTGACTTGTTAAATAAACTTAAGTCAAGCAATTAGCAGAGATGGTCTAAGGTATTTTTTTTTATATGATGATGTTTACTCTGTACAAGGTCTTGGAACCACTTGATATAGAGGGTTACAGAGTACGAGGCACAGTTTATATGGATACGTGAGGAAGATAATGGTTGCGCAGGTTAAGATTGTAATGATCAGAGAAGCATCCTCTTGAGAGTTGGTTCCAAGGAGCAGCATTCTGTGGGAAGAAGCTGTTTGAGTGGAACTTAGATCTCACTAAAGGAATATGAAGGGAATGGGAGTGGTTCACTACAATGTATATGGCATAGTGGGTCTTAGTCATGAAGGTAAAAACCGGTGAGACTAAAGAATGTCATTCATCTGAACACTTTTCATGGAAATAGTGATAGAGAGGTTTGCAAGGTTTTGTCTGTAAGAAAGGTGTTGTCAGGTGGAAAATAATTTGTCACCCACAAGGATGCAGAAACACTTTTGAACTTTATACAGACTGGAAAGTGATAACTAGGTCACTCCTGCCCATATATGGAAGCAGTACTCCATTTTCTGCCTGATCTGGTTCTTATAAAGGCAGAGGACAGTAGGAGGAATCAGGTATTTACTGGTGTGGCCTTATGGTCAAAATATGCTAACAGCAATTACAAGAGTAATTTCTGCCCTATGAAAAAGCAGCATGCACTCCAAAACACGAAAATATTGCAACCCATTGTATTTCAAGTCACTGTTGCACAGAACTGTCTCCATCTGATATTGAAATATGGTGAAGGAAAAATATGACTTGCGAAAATTCTATTCAGGCATAATATATGCTGTAATGAAAGCAGCCATACTTTGTGCTATCAACAGATCAGACCTTGCAGCTTTTAATTCTTTTCTCTACCTCTTGGGTGAAACCAACAAATAATTTTCAAGTAGATATTTTTAACAATTTTTGTTTTTAACTGTGTTAAGAAATCTCAGCAATGCATTCCTGTAAATAACTTAATTAAACTACAGATTTAAAAATTTGTTGTCCATTGCAAGTAAAATGCACTAAAAAGAATCAAGTTCTTTTGTTATTCAAGTTGATACAAATGTAATTCATTCATACTTTTATATTGATATTTTATCAGTATTAGCCTCTGAGCTAATATGTTGCCTTGGACATGTCTTTTAGTCCATAACCTTCTTGTGAACAAATTAATTTAAAAATTTATTGAACTTAAAGATCCCTTATCTAGAAAATTAATGCTGCTTAAAGACAAAAATATAGAATATTAATTAAGACTCTTAACAATTAAGCATAAATCAATCAAATATAAATATGTTTCTAGAGTAGGGAAAAGTTGAATACAGATAAAATGAAATAATTGTTGAAAATAAAAATCTGATTTTCATATGGACAAAAAAAACAACAAAAAAACTTCTTATCTCTTTGATAGTAATATTTCTCTGATATTTTATCAATATTAATTGGGAAATGGATTTGTTTGAGTAGCAAGTCAAGAGCCTTGATATATCGAGATCAATTATATATGCAATGGAAAAGCCTATCAAATGATGCGTTCTTTGCTGTGATACACTGGCTCCAACTTTTCCTGTGAATGATGTCAAGATGCTACAATGAGATTCAAAAACTGACTGACTTTATTCAATAATAAATATGTTGTTGATGAGGACCTGCAGTTTTGGAGTTCATGACAGATCACATTAACAGTGAACCATTTTTTTAGAAAGAGAAATTAAACATATCAGAAGTGATGAAGGACATGTCAACATAATGAAAATTTATTTTGTAGTTGTTCAACAAGATTTTACCATCTTTAAGCAAGAAACTTGATTACAGAAAAGAGACTTAGTTTCATAATATTGCATATGATCATCACTGCAAACTTGTTATTGAATCATATTTGCAGCATTTAAATTCTATAAAGGTTTTTAGATATCTCATCTAATTTTTATTTTTAGTTATGGGCAGAGGAATGAGAAAATGGTTCAGTTTGGAACTCCATGTAGTTACCAGGATCAACATAAACCTGATAAAGACTGAAACATGATAACAAAAACAAAGATGAGGACATCAGCCTGCATGTAAAATAGTGTAAATAATGATAATTCCTCATCCCATAAATTCAGACAGAAATTTTTTTTTTTATGTCTTACATTCATTTGGGAATTTGCATAATTTCATAAAAAGTTACTTTACTGATAAAAATGTATGAAATCATTCTTAAATTGCTTCTTTGTGTAACTCATTTATGAATCATCTTGTTACAGAAATATTTTCTGACATGATTTTTAATCTTCAGTGGTTTTTTTCTTTTCTCTCTTTTCTACCTAAAGCCATTTTTGTCACCTTTTAGAAAATTTATTTTTTACTACAAAAATTAAGGAGCTAAGAACAATGGCTTAAAGATTCTTATAATTGTTTGATATTGATCAGTTGAATGCAGTAACTCAGCTCTCTAAGTTCTTGTTCAATTCTGCTGTGGCCAGGTATTGAATTCACAACTCTTTGGGTCAAGTCACTGGATTACTTCAACCAATGATTATATCCACTGGCCATCTTATTAAGTTGCTAAAGGGAAATAACTCAAACTGAGATATCCAGAAAAGGTATGGCATGTGGAACTAGAACAATCTACCCTGGTAGATGAAATAAAGGGTTTGGCTTGAAATTCCAATGTATATCACCTGAAGAAGGCTGGAGTGTACAATGGCTGAAACATTGTGAATATGAAAATAAAGATGAGGACAATAGTCCGAACAATGCAAATAGTGTAAATAGTTGCAATACCTCATCTCAGAAATATAGACATATATAAGAATACCTATTAATAAATAAGATCTGAAGAAGAATAGAAAATACAGTTACTATGCTTTCTTACCATTTGTAAGTCTTTGGAAATATAAAACTGCATTTTTGGATATAGAATAAAAACCTGTAATAATATTCAAATTTCTTACATAAAGCATTGACAAGTAATTATTACTGTTGGAAAAATATTTCTTTCATTTTAATTTCTACTGCTTTTCATTGCAACTCCCAGATTGTCATTCTGTGACCTTTAATCAGCAGTGCAAGTTAGAATAATTCTGATTTGCTTTGTTTACAGATTTGAAGTTGCAGTGGAAAAATGACAGAAATCAAGAAAGAAAAAAAAATCAGGATAGAAATTAAAAATAAAATGTTAAATTTATTTTTCAAAAAACAAACCACTGTTGTTGGAAATTCTAAAATTGTACAGGAAAACTAATTCTTTTATTTCTTATTGAAAGAACTTGGAGTTCTAAATGAAAGAATTCGGATATTGTTGAGTTGATTGCTTTTCTATTTTCAGCAAAGTGTTCTGAAGTTCCAACTAAATAAAAATTTGTAAGTGTTAAATTAGGTGAATATGGATTCAGATGTAGAACCTCCCTTCCACACAATTCAATCTTTTGAGTTTATTCTACAGTGAGTGAGCTTCAACTGAAGAATAATTCCCATCTGACTGACAGACGTTATTTTGGTATAAATCTGTACTAATATTTGATAATGATCTGCAGTAATTGTCTTATTTGCGAACTTCTAATAGACAATATCTACGTTATATTCTATTAATTGCTCACTCAAGACTTTATGGGGTACAGTTTCGATTTAAAAGTTGACATCGGTGATTCTTTAAAAAAAAAAAAAAAACGAACAAAACAGTAAACGAAGAAAAGAATGCTCAAATGCTATGTAATATGAAACTTTCTATATGACAATGAATTCTGAACCATTTCCTCACAGATGAAGAGGAGAATTGAGGCAGCAGAGATGTCATCTGAATGGAACATGTGAGCAATGAGGAAACTTTAAGGACAATAGGAACAAAAATGATTCTTGTATAGAGAATCTGAAAGATACAGTTGAAAATTTTTAAGACACATAATGAGAAAATAGGGCTTGGAAAATTTGACACCCACAGGATATACTGAGAGGCATATAGTAACATCAGGTACCCTACCTGTGTAAATGAATAGAACAACAAGGAATGATGGTAATGGGATAAACATAGAGCTATAAAGGATAAGAAATTATGAAGACCCATGATTTCAAAGAAAAAAAAACAAAAAACAGGAGGGTAACTGAGAAGAAATAAAGCAAAGTCCTTCATATTTTAACTACTTTCAACAGATGAATAGATATTTTCTTAAAAAGAAAAAAATGAATTCTGGTTGAACTGCTTATTATCAAACAATTCAGTTTTTTGCTGGTGTTTCAGAGAGAAATTTGAAACATTGAATCTTCTGGAGTGTATCATGATCATAAGTTTCATAACCCTTAATGGTTACAGGATTACAGGCTGTAGGGGCACCCTATTTAATGCAACTGTGAAGTAATGTGGAATATCATTATCTTGATTATGCCATTATTTT
>OZ010582.1:24300378-24375378 GCA_963932145.1 Acanthosepion lycidas
CATTCTGAGTTACTATCCATTACATCACTTGCACATTTATTTAAAGAAAAAAAAAAAAAAAGAAATTTTAAATGTTAGAAATTCATTTAAAACAGATTCTCTACATTTTTTGTAAGCAAATTTTTTTGTCAGACTTAAAAGATAAAAATTCTTTCAACAACAATAAAAAGAATACCTACAATCTTTTATTGCTTTTTTTGGGGGGTACCATCTTGTCTATCATGACATTCACTTGAAAGCTTTCTTTTCTAATAGAGACAAGAAATCTACTTATAATACAAGATATTAAGAAATATAAGTTTAAATTGACAGATCTGTAGAATGATGGAATGAATAAGTTTCAAAATCAGGTTGTGACAATTTATGATCATTTGGCATTAGAATCCCTGGGAAAATTATGATTCCATCTCTTCTCACTACCAAAAATTAGGATTCTATCTCTTCTCTATACAGAAAATAGCAGAACAAACTCGGCTCTCGATTCTTGGTTGGCAACCAGTCTAAGAGAAGATAAAAAACTTACTTTTTTTCTTTCTTTCCCAAGAACAATTGTAGCAATCATATTAGTTTACAAATATGAAAGAAAATGAAGTTGTGGGGAGCCATAATTAATTATGTCTTGAAGTGACATGACACTAAAATAAAAATCCAACTGGCATTTTGAAGTTGAAAATATTCCTATGCTAATTAAGCTTTATTCTCTTTGAACTTTATTGATTATGCCTTCTATTCCAAACAAGCAACAGAGATCATGCCAATACTTGCAGAGAGGATAGAACCAGATGTTGGTAACAAAGTTGTCAAATTGAAAAAGATGCTTTTGAGAAATGTATTTCAAAAGCAATTAAAAAAAATGTTACACAATTAGGATTACATAAACTTGGTTTCTTGTTATATTTTCTGTATATGTTTCACTTTTTTTGAAGCCCTTCCACAGAAATGGAATCATGATTCCAATAACTATAGGAACTACAAAAGCACCGTTGTTCTTACCTATATTTAAAAAAGAAAAATATATTTAATTAATTTAAATAATAGTTGGATATTTAACACAATCAAACAACTTCTGCTGGAGAAAAATCAGTCTTATGCCAAAATCTGTAAAATCCAATAAATGTCTCGACTAATGGTAATGCTGAAAAGCCCTCAGTTCAATCCCATTTCCATAATTTAACCAAATGACTAAATATCAGAATTTATTCTGGCATCCGTTCTTGGCCAGGCCATAATCTTTATCAGCATCCGTGCACGTGTGTGTGTACATATATATTACACACACACACACACACTTTATAAGTAAATTACCGACTATGGGACAAAAATATACATTAAAAAAAAACAAAAAAACCTGCTCAATATTTGATTACTGAACAAATATATTATTTCCAATATGGTGTTGATTCTGGTTGGCTTTATCTATTAATCCAAAAAATGTTTAAAGTGATAAAATCTGTTGTATTAATAAATAAAAAATCCATTACTTCATATATATCTCCAAATTATATAACTACTGCCTTAATGAATCATGCTTTCCAGCCTGTTGGAAGTCCTCATCTATTGTACCTGTCTTTAAGAACTCTGGAGACCCTACTGAGCCATCTAACTACCATCCTATGAGTCTCCTACTACTCTTTGGCAAAATCTTTGAAGCTTTAATCAATGCTGAAGTGGTTAAGCACCTTACTTCCCATGATCTGCTCTCTGACAAACAATATGGTTTCCACATTGCTTGTTCTACAGCTGATGTACTCATGGCCATAACTGAAATTGTTTACCAAGAACTTCACAATAACGGATAAGCTCATGTCATGGCTCTAGATATCACTAAAGCATTTGATAGGGTTCAGCATGTTGGCCTCATTTGTAAGCTTCAGAGATACAGAATTTCAGGTTGATTATTTGACTTAATACGATCATTCCTGTCAAACTGTGTAATGAAAGTTGTCCTTAATGGATTCTCCTCCAGTTCCTTTCCCACAAATGAAGGTGTTCTCCAAAGCTCTATCCTGGGCCCTACACTGTTCCCTATCTTCATTAACGATCTTACCAATGTCATCAGTTCCCAAATAGGCATCTATGTAGATGACACTCCTATTTACTCCTGCCTCAAAAGCAAATCTGGTGTTGCTGACAAAACTAACCTGACTGTTAGTCTTCAAAAGAATCTCCAATTGGTTGCTGACTGGAGCAGGAATTGGCTGGTTAACTTTAATGTCTCAAAAGCAAAACTGCTCTATATTACTCACCACAGGGAACCATCCCTGCTCCCCATTATAATGTCTGATGCTCAGCTCCACGACAGCACCTCTTTGCAACTGCTTGGTCTCACACAGTGCGCTGACTTGAGATGGAACAAATACATTGAATCAATAGCTTCATCCACTGCAAAGAAAGTTGGTTCCCTGTGTTGCATCAGAAAGTTTTAGTCCTAGAAATCTAGAAATCAACCATTCGCCCTTGCATGGAATACTGCTGTCATATATGGTCTGGTTCTCCTGTTGTTTGTCTTAAGGTCCTCATCAATATCCAAATACAGTATGCACTGTGATTGGCTCTGTTTTGGCATCTCATCTACAGTCGCTCTCTCACAGAGATGTCATTTCCTCCTGTCTTTTCTACGAATACTTTTACGCTAACTGCTCTGATGAGCTACTTTTGCTAATTCCCAGACTGCATGAATTTAAATGTGCTACTAGGCCGGCATCTCATTCCCACTTTTCACTGTCAAAATGGTTAAATGCGGCCGTCTCTTCTACTCGAATAGCTTCATGTCTTGCACCTCCCATCTGTGGAATTCCCTTCCTATTACTTGTTTCCCTGATAGCTATAATCACCAACTGTTCAAATGTAATGTCAATCGACATCTGATGCCTTGATCTATTCCCTGTCCTTCTCTTCGTCCCACCTTGCTTGGGGTGAAATGCTTAAAAAAAAATAACAAAAAAAAAATAAATAACAAAAAAAAAATAAATAACAAAAAAAAAAATAAATAACAAAAAAAAAATAAATAACAAAAAAAAAAAAAAATAAAAAAAAAAAAATAAACAAAAAAAAAATAAATAAATAACAAAAAAAAAATAAATAACAAAAAAAAAATAAATAACAAAAAAAAAATAAATAACAAAAAAAAAATAACAAAAAAAATAACCAAAAAATAAATATGTGTGTGTGTGTGTGTGTGTGTGTGTGTGTGTGTGTGAATAAAATTGCAACCCCTTACTCACCTAAAATTCCATTCATGTATGCTTTGTTCCTTAGAAAATGAACCATCATCATCCTTTGGGTTGTATAACGTGTGTCTGTCTGTATGCATAATATCTATATGCATATATAGCAGAAAAGGAATATGCTACATAAATATCATAATGGATATTCATCTTCTGTTAGTACCAGGAAGTGTTTGATAAACTCATAAAACGTTTTTCCTTTATATTTAAGCAAGTTGCAAGTCAAATCTTCATGAGAGAATAACTTTCTGTATACCTCTATCAAGTAATTACAAGAAGTTTTTTTTTTTTTAGTTTTTTTAATTGATTCACCCTAATCAAAGTGACAATGCCACTAGAAGAAAGAGAAAACTTTAGTGAGGATAAGTGATGAAAAGGACAATAAAGGTATAAGGTTCAGGAAGATATAAGATGACAATTGGCATTGCATTTAAATTTTTGAAGAATGTAGATGGCATGGAAGCAAGAAATTGGAAGAGGTGAGAAAAGAAACTATCAGAATAAAACTGATGGTTGCATCTAGCTAGTTCAATAGTAAAATGGTGATGCCTAATTGCCAATCTAGTAGTCCACTTATATTCATGCAGTCGAGGCACTAAGGAGAACAGCTTATCAAAACAATTGTCATGAAAACATTTGTAGAAAAGCCAGAGGGAAGATACATTACGTTGGTGGGAAAGTGACTGAAGTCAAGACGTCAGGTCAGGATCAATTACATTATAGACCCGCCTTCCGAACTTTACCAAGAATCTTCAGATATATAGTAGGAGCACCAGGTTTTAGTCATAATATCTGTGTGAATTAGAAACAGATGATTGTAATGTAAAGACTGTCTGTAGTAATGTTGGTAGGAAATTATATAAAGATCACAGTAACCTTCTTGTTCATTGCTTGGAATGTGAAAAATAAGAGAGAAGAATCAGACTGATCATAAATTGTTTTATAAAAGTATACTGAAAATAAAATGAAGCTTTACATTATTCGGACTATTGTCCTCATCTTTGCCGCCATATTTATTACAACGTTTTGACTGTTGTACATTCCGGCCTTCTTCAGGTAGTTGGAATGTTGAACTGAACCCTTTATTTCATTCACTGGGGTAGACTGTTTTAGTTCCACGGACACATGGCACAGTGGATAAAAGTGTTAGTTAGATCCAGTGACAGGACCCAAAGAGTGTGAGTTCAATACCCGGTTAAGGCAGTTGAGAAATTTCAGAGGGGAATTAAAAGGACATAACTGACATCCATTAAAACATGGCTGAAGAAGGCCGGAGAGTACAATGAAATGTTGTAATAAATATGGCAACAAAGATGAGGACAATAGTCTGAATAATGTAAATAATGTACATAATACCTCATCTCAGAAATATAGACAGGTACTGAAGCCTATTTTTGTATTTTTGAAACTAACTTAAAAATTCAGCTTTAATATTGACATTTTGATTTTCCAAAATAAAAACGTTTTTATTCTTTTTTACTTATCTTATATAGATAAAGAGTGTAATGGAATGTCCCACTTTCCATATTGCCCATTGTGGACTGACTATATATGCGCCTGAAAAATTTATTTCGGTTCAGCTCTCTGGGGAGAAAGCATGGGTTTGTAAACAGTGAATATTACGGCTAATAATGCAAGACTCTTCAGTAAATTGAATCGAGTTCTCTCAGTCACTGTGTGTTTATCTAAAATTAAATATGATAAAATTCACCTTCATCCCTGCCATGCACCAACTGACACCAATTCAGCCAAGTTTTGATCCTAGCTAGAGGCAACAGGATGTCTAGCCACACTGATGAGCTGTGGTACAGCGAAACAGTCTGTGGATGACATACATATATATTACTAGCCTGCTAACCTCTACCCTGTCTTTCAGTAGTGTATTCTCTTTTACAATAAACATCTCTTTCTTTCATCTATGTGTGTGTGTTGCTATTCCTTTCACTAGAGTACCACCTTTGTCTGTTTGTAACCTCTTTAAGGATACAGCAGTATATAAATAAATAAAGAACTAAATGATATATTTTGAATGGAATGCTTGACAAGGCTCCAGAGTACTAACGGAGGGTTAATGGAAGCATTATTTCTATATTAGAGTTATGTCCCTTGGATCACATTAGTTTCAGTTCATTCTGAAGCAAACCATGTCCAAGAAACAATATTTAACATCACTGAAATTTTTTATTGACTGATCTATATTAAATATTAATTTGTAATCCCACATAATATCCATTTCATCTGTCAGTAGTGGATAAAGGGTTTTAATTTATTAAACCTTAAAGCAATTTGTAAATAAATCTGAAAATTCATTTTAAAGTTAATGTCTTTGTGGTGTGATAAAAAGTAATGGTGTTATAGACAGACTTGGCTGATGAAAATCTGGTTGGCATTCGCCAAAGTCATTTTTTTCTAGCAAGAATGTGTGATGCTTGTAAGAAAAGACAAAAGTGTCCTTTCTTAATTCTCAAAAAAAAAAAAAAAAGAGGGAAAATGTTTGTTGTTGGCATTCACAGGATCAAAGATTAAAAATATGGGAGTCAGAGAGAAAGTGGATTCAAGTCATCTGAATGGAAGTGAAAAAGATTGTCAATTATGTCCTGCTTTTCATTTCTCTTGAAGATGAAGCAAAACAGTAGAATGTTTTTGTTTTTACAATTACGTTCACTCTGTACAAGGCCTGAGGAGGTAGATGATTATAGAGTAAGAGACACAGTTTATGTGGATATATGGGGAAAATAAAGGTTAATTCTAAAATTGAACAGGTTAAAATTGTATTAATCGGGGAAGAATCTTCTTTGGAGTCAGCTCTACAAAGCAGCAATTCATGGGAAGAAGCTGCTTTATAGAACTTAGATCTCACCAATGAAATACAAAGGGAATGAGGGTGGTTCTCTACAATGTATATGGGACGGCAGGTCTTAGTCATGAACTTGTGGAGCAAAGGAATGTAGTTTGTCTGAGCACTTTCTATGGAAATAGCAATAGAGCAGTGAGAGGCTTGTGGTATTTCATCTGTGAAAAAAATGGTTATATGGTGGAAAAGAATTTGTCACCGATGCTTTTGGACTAGTAAGAATGTAAAGGGAAAACTAGCAGCAGTACTCCAGCATGATTTGGCTCTTGTAAAGGTAAAAGAGAGCAGAAGGAGTTAGATACTGTTGTAACCTAGGGAAGATTACTGAATAGAGTAATCACACAAAGGTTGGTAATGAACAATAATACTTAGGAAAAGGACAACACATAAGATTCACCAGTGGTATCTAGAAGTAGTAGTCAACTGCTAGCAGTGAGTCAAGTGAATTCCACAATGAATCTCTAACTGCACACCAACATATAGTATTTACTACTGTATTTATGTGAAAGGGGACATACCTAGGTATGCTACAACACTATCTGTTATATCCTAGGGAAGGTTACTGAATAAAACAATCACATGAAGGTTGGTAATGAACGATAATACTTAGGACAAGAACAACACATTTAAGATTTGGCAACAGCATGTAGAAGTAGTAGTCAACTGCTAGAAGTGAGCCAAGTGATTTCCACAATGAATTTCTAACTGCAGACCAACATACAGTATTCACTACTGTATTTATGGGAATGAGGGCATACTCATTATCGTCCATAGGTATTCTACAACAGATACTTACTGCAGTGTTACATGGAACTGACCATTTTTCCATCCATCTTTAGCAATAAATCATATGTATGAGTTCCACACTGAAGTCTGGGTTGAAATTAAGTCCCAATAGCATGGAGGCTCCCTGAGGGAACATCCATTCGTCACAATGGGTGAAAATTCTGAGTCCACTACATGCAATTTTAATTATGTTGTCTTCATGAAAAAAGATTCGTTTTTTATCCCTATATAACAGTAAATTATTTCAGTTTATAAAATGATGAAAATGAAAACAGAGCAGTAAAATCAAATTAATATTGTTAACTTTTTTTTTTATGTCTTAATTATTTTTCTTCCCTTTCCCCAGCTATGTGCAACTACTACTGTTTTCTTTATATATAAACATGAACATATGTAAAGTGAGTGCTTGTGTGTGTGTATATATGCTTTATTTTAATAATTTCACCCCAAGCAAGGCACTAAGATGCAAAGAGTTACTGAGTATGAAAGAATGAGAAAAAGAAAAATTAAAGGAATTAAAACAACAGGAATTAAGAAGAGAGAAGATAATGATTGACATTGAATTTAAAATTTGTGAAGATCAAAGTTGATTGGAAAGTAAGAAGCTGGATGAGAGTTCCACAAGCAAGAAGTGCAAGAGAAGAAACTGTTAACATAGAACTTACAGTTACATAGAAGCTATTGCAACAGTAAAATATTAAGGCCATGTTGCCAATCTAGTACTGCACTTAAATTCATAAAGTCTAGGTACTATGGATGAAAATTCATCAGAACAATTACCATGAAACTGTAAGATGACAAACCTATCTGCCAATCTAGAATTGCACTTAAAATTATAAAGTTGAGATACCAAAGAGAAAAGCTTATTAGAACAATTACTATGAAAATATTTATAGAAATGTCATAGGGAAGCTACCTTACATTATACACTTACATATATGTAATAATGTATCTATAGATATCTTTTGTAACACCTTACAGATTTTACATATTGTTATATAGGAATAAAGTGTCACCACTGACACTTGAGTTTTAACGTAGATTGCTAGTGACCAAACACTGGCGATCCCATTATTGAATTAAGTAGAACATGTAATCATAGAGGAAACATATATGTAGGAAGTAGCTATTTCTAACGATCACTATTTCTATTCTATCCCCTGTTTGGATTGTTATTTCTACTCTAACTACAATTACTTTTTGGATAACTTTTCTCTACTCTATTCACTATACTATTTCTCTATTCAGATAACTATATGGGTTACTATTCAAGAGAGTATTATCAAGCAAGTACTATTAGTGTGAGTGTTATTCAAAGGCGTCTGACACCAGTATTATTGTTCAACGGCGTTTTTATAGTTGTATCAGTGATTACAAAGTTTCTACTACAATGAGGATTATGAAACTGACAACAAGTATTTGTTGGTATTATAAAAGTGTCAAATGAATGTTTTTTTGAGTTAGAAAACATATACTGCACTCTGATCCTACAAAAAGTAAGTATATTACCTTTGATTCATGGTAGGGGATGGCACCGATTCTTCGAAAAGCATACAGATACTCTGACTCAAATGCAAAAGTACTGATCCATACCTCAATAATCCACTATGTTACTAAAGCATAAAATGTTAAAATCAAACAAGTACAGAAGTTTAAATATCTGGGAGATATTTTATTAGGTTGGTGCAAAAATAATGTCGTTTTCTCACATAGTAACATATGTGAGAAAACGACATTATTTTTACACTTTGAGCCCTGACCAGCACTTTACCAGTGATTGAGAAAAATGACTTAATGCCCAGTCACCGGTTGAACTATTTTTATATCTACCATGAAACACTACATACCAATTATTTTTTGAGTTTTGACTCAGGAGCTCAGGTAGAAGGGTTAAAATTTTTCAGGAACGCAGGGCTCAAAGGGTTAAAGGCAAAAGGGACAGAAGAAAGAAGTAAATGAGTTAACGAGATTGTGTAAATGGATAGCAGAACTGTTAAGAGCTACAAAGAATTTGTAGACAGCTATGATGGCTCAAGTCTTAGAGGAACATGGCACACAGAAAAAAACTATGGTAATGTGTGTGTGAAGAGTTAGAGCGTGCTAAATGCTTTCTTTGTTTGACCAAGAAGTATTTCGAAAATAAATTCTGATGTTTGGTATTTTGGTTGATCAGATTCTGGGAATTAGGTACAGTAAAAAGTAGAGGTATTGAAAAGTTTTCAGCACCCCTCGTATTTAAACAATTTTGAGTATTTGTGCATAGAATGTAGTATATAAAGTAAAATTTGCAATGCTTATGGAAATCATTTTTGTACTCTCACATATTATATATATATATATATATATATATATATATATATATATATGGGAGGATGCTAAGTTCTAAGCCTCACCCACTTCTTAAGATCTGATCATATATATGAACAATTTTGCATATATAATGTAAAATACTTGTTTGTAGAAAGGATATAGAAAAGCAGTCTCATTATTTCCAACACGTATTGCTTGCTTAAAAAGACTGATATTGAATTCAAAAATGACTTGTGATAAAAATAACTAAGATAAAAGGTAAATGATTTAAAAATCAATAAAGAAATTGTTTTAACTCATTCGATATGGTGTCTGTAACAAGTATTTAGCCATTAACAACTTTGTTACTTTTCACATAGCCAGAGTAATGCAAAATATCAGAGTTAAGTCAAGCGGTAGGTCAAGAGAAGAGCAACTTTATAGTAAATGAATATCTTTTTGCAAACAATATTATCTTTTATAAGTCCTTAGAAATTAGGATTAATAATGTTTGTTTTTTTTTTCCTATTCCTGATTCATGAATAGATAACTGTTAAAAAAAAGTTGTACATAATATAATATTACTCTTGATATTTTGAAAAACTGGTTAAAATGGATTAATTTTATTTGGGTTTGTCTTGTATTTACAACTTTCTGTCCACATACATTCTGGAAAATATAGGATAAAGTTTTGCACCAAATGTTAGTAATTTTGTGAAGAATCATTACTCTTGCAAGAATTATTGGTGAAAATGAACTCATTCTTTTATTGTTCATCCAATGTTTAAGCTAAAGGAAGCTGAAGAATCAAGCAGATAAAATGTGGAAATAACATCAATAACAAAAGAATGAGTACAATTGTTGAAATAACTCTTGTAAGGTTAGTCATTTATGCTAGTTTTAAATTTAATGAATAAAATTTATAACTAATGAAATTATTACGTATGTACAAAAGGTAAAAAAATACCTCCAAAAAGGAAAAGAAAAAGAAAAAAAGAAAAAGAAAACAAACCTTTCAAGAACCCCACCACCCACAAGAAAAAAAAAACTAAAAGCAAAACCAAAAAGAAGGAGGCCTCTGAAAGATAACAAGCAGCAAATCTTTTTGTTAACTGTGTATTTACTATTTCATTCTAGGAACTTAATATTTAATAATAAATAAATTCACTAATATTTAGTGAAATTATACAAAAATCTCCCAATATTCCCCAAGCAGTTTATAATCACATTTCAACATAAGTGCAGTTGACCAGTTTTCAAAACTGTCAATACATTGCATAATTGATGCACTGATCTTGCTCAAAATGCATTTGTTATTGTGACCTTGGGTTTATCCAGAGAAGAATAAGTTGAAAAAATAAATGTTTTAATAAAACTGAGTAAAAACTTTACTTTTGGAAATCAGTCTTCTATCTATAATACCAATGTATATGAGAGGATGCTGAAAAGTTCTTGACCTGACCTAAAAAAAGAAAAAAAAATGTTTGATCATTTGGTCAGATTTTGGAAAATATGGCATACTGGAAACTTTTCATTACCTCCTCTTATATGTGTAATATTCTAATATTTTTCAACTAAATGTGATATTCATATGTTTTATTAGGAGCTGGAAGTTGTTGCTTGGACAGTAAATACAGTATATTGTTCTATGTATAGATGGCTGTTTTTGTTAATATCATACACAACATATTTTAAGGATCATATTGATATTAGATAATACACTGTTGTTATTTTTTATTTTTAATTGTTGTTTTTATATAATAAATTGTGTGTGTGCTAACGATTGCTCTATCTAAAACAGCTGTATTCCCTGATCAACATCCTTGCATAAGAGGCTATCCTCTCAATACAAGATTAAATTGCTTATTTCACTTGATACATAATAAATCATTGTATATGTGGGTGGATGTTTTTGCTTATGCTACTTAACATCAAAATCTGTGCCCTTGCGTAATTCATGCTTTTCCAAATACTATACTTTAACCTCTTAATTCTCAAGATAACTTTTTTTTTTGTATGTGTAACATCTGTATGGTTGGGTGCTTTTGCTAATATTACATCACTCTTAAATCTCTCCCCTTGTTCAGCTGCAGGCATTATGCCTTGTGTATTTTATCACTTCACATATAAATGACAGTTTTTTCTATCATGTCTGTGTCTTGTGATTGCATATGCATTAACACTTAAAAAAAAAAAACGTTAATTTAGTGGAATAATTCATTTTTGTCATTAAAATGACCTAATCATGATAAATTATATCATTCAAAAGGCAAATGAGAAGAGGTTTAATTTCTTTCATTTTGTTTTTCAGATGTGAACTCTTGGATGAAATGAGTAATAAAAATAGCCTAGTGAATTAAATCATTGTCTCATGAATTTCATGACATAATAAATGTAAGTTCAATCCCTGGCCTAGGCAGTACAGATTTAGACTCAATAGAAACAGAGCAAGCAATAACTGAACACAACTAAATAAGAATAAAACAAGATTATATATATATATATATATATATATATACATATATATATATATATATATATGGACAGTGACATGAAAACTATCTTTATAGAATAAAGGATTCAGTTCTAAAGTCCCTGAAGGTTACCTGAATAAAAAAGCTCCTGAAGAAGGCTGGAGAGTACAACGGCCAGACTATTGTGAATAGCAAAGATGATGACATTGGTCCAAATGTAAATAACAAAATGAACATATAATTTAATAAAACAGTGAACGTAATTATTTTACATAATTTGAACAAAATACATCTAATTGAAACAAAATACATATTGCTCCTATAAAAGAAAAAAAAAACACCTAAGTCTTCATCAGAGAGAATCATCTTGAGGATCAAACAATTTTAGAGCTGAAATATTATCACTAACCCAAGGTACCTCAGTAATAACTCATGATATAATGAGACTTTTTTGTTTCCTATCACTGTATGGAAATACCAGATCAATGCAAATGTAGCCTTAGTTTCATTTTAGATCATCTTTATATATTCCCTATTTAATTTGGTGATAATCTGAGTTTTGTACCACATGTTTAAGCCAATCACATTGTTATAAACTGTATTTTTAGTATGAGTATATAAGACACATAATTGTTTTTAGACAGAAAAATAAAGATCAAATGATGTATGGAGAAGTACTTCACATGATGTAAATTATCCAGCATTTATAACATTTAAATGCAAACTCAATCTATTTAAAACAAAAAATGTATCACTTTAACTTAAAACTTATATTAAAGTCTGTTAATATTTTTAATGTGTTTTTCCAATTTTCACTTAAGTTATTGCACATCTGGATTGATATTGTGGATAAACTATTTCAAGTCTTTATTTCTATACTTTCAACAATCTTGATAATTATTTGAAACTAAATGTCAGTAACATAGGCATAACTATGTTGGTTGCATCCTGACACATTCTGAAATGTTACATTTTAAATTTAAATAAGCATTAATCAGATAAGTGATGTCATATGTAGAATGGTTTCATAGAACTTGAGAACACTGTGTATATTAAGTATTTTATACACATTTTAATATGTTTTTTTTTTTTTTTGCATAATAATAACTGAGTATAAGAAGTTGCTGAAAAGGTCTTGGTGAGTCAAAAAAAATTCTTAAGAAAAAACAAATTTAATTTAAAATCTTATGTTCAGTTGGTTTTGGGAAGTGGCTGAGTCTTTCAGTACCCACTCATATTTATAAAGAAACATTTAAATAATGAGAAACTAGGTTTTATTCCTTTCAAACTGTACCTAAACTTTGGACTTTCCAGTTTGTGTCCAATGAAACAGCCACCTCTACCTAGAATAAAAAATAGGTATAAGTATTTACATTTTATGACATCTGCTAGGGATGGTAACTGGTATCAGAAAATATGCCATTTCTCTCTTTCTAGATATATATATATATATATATATATATATATATATATATATATATAAACTAAGTCCGACAATTATTTTAATATATTTTTTATTATTTCCATAGATACAATTATTTAAGTAAATGCTCTGTTTATAATATACAGTATTAATTACATGTACCAGCCTGAATATCTGAGAAATTTTGTCCTCCAGCAGGAATCGAACCTGTGTCCTACATGGAACTATCATTTGAACTGACATTCTATACCACTCAACTATAGAGGAAGCGGCTGGTTAGCAAAGTCCAAATTACTGTTTACTTTATGATAAAATAGTAAGTAAATATAATTCAGACTGGTAAATGCAATTAATACTGATTATTATAAACAGAGTATTTACTTAAATATTTGTATCTATAAAAATAACGTATAAACAGAAAATATATTAAAATAATTGTTAGACTTAGTCCATTTCATAATATATAATGTAATTTGTATATGTTAAGATATGCTTTAAGCAGATAATGATTGTTTGAAAACAACTGATGTAAATTTTTTGTTTAAAAACACTAATTTGAATTTGGCTAACCAGATGCTTCCTCTGTAGTTGAGTGGGATAGCACATCAGATTAAATGACAGTTCCATGTAGGACATAGTTTTGGTTCCTGTTGGGGGATAAAATTTCTTGGACATTCTGGCTGGTAAATGCAATTAATACTGTTCATTATAAACAGAGCATTTACTTCAATAATTGTATCTATAAAAATAATGTATAGACAGAAAATATATATATATATATATATATATATATAGTAGACACTTTATGCTGCTACTATGATGAGCAGACTTTAGTTACTGTTTCTGGGATACTTCACACTGTATCTTTGTGCCATACAAACCTAAATTTCTCAAACATATTTGAATTGTTTTTCTCTTGAGAATATAACTTATGTATTGCATTAAAATTTTCTAAGTCCTTTTGAGTTTTTCATAACCTTTCCGGACAAAGAAAGTGTTTTAGTGTACTAAGTCACTGAATTATTACTATTAGCCAGTAAAAGAGTATTCTAATGTGGTCTGAATATTGATATATGGGGAAATAATGGATTATCAAAGATGGAAATTATCAAATAAAGACAAGAATTACAAATGCAAGAAATTTTATTATTTTTTTACTAAAGATAATATTCCAGTTTAGATAAGAGGCTGAAGTTTAAAACGCAATGAAATTTACCAAATTTGTCACAGATCAAGAACTCATGGGATAAAATGTTGAGAAAAAAAAAAAAGAAAAAGAAAATAGTTAATTGGTCAAAATGCTGAAAAGAATGAACATCTTTCTTTGATGTCCTGAAATTGTCAAATACATTAACGAATTAGCAAGTGCTACTTTTTCACTCACCTGTCTTTCTTGAGATCATTGCTTGATTTTCTAAATGTTCCAATCACTGTCTCCAATTCTTTGGAGAAATTCTCATAGGCTGTAGCAATCTGTTGGGCAAACTCTGCCACTGTTAGAAAGAAGAAAAAAAAAAGGTAGTTGAAGTAATAAAAACAGATATGTTAAAGCAAGAAGAAAAATTAACAAAAAAATAAAATTACTGTAAATGGTTAATAACAAAACAAGTTTCAGAAAAACGCAGCTGAACTGGTTTATCAGTCCATCAGAGATCAACCGAGGAAAGAAAGATAATAATTAGCAACAATTTGAAGTTGGTTTACAAAGGTTTCATTGTATCATTGGGCTTTGATAAAACAATAAAGTGTTAGCGGCAAGGTGGATATTTAGATACCTTAATTGATTAGGTAGCCATAATATGAAGGCAAAAGAAAAGAAAGTGAAATCTTGATAATTTTCTTTGAGTTTTTTTTGTTTTGAGAAGAATATTAAATAAACAACTGCTGATGAATTGACTTTAATGCCATTTATTTATCGTGCCCAAAATATAACAGAAATCCTTTATTCCCCTCTTTACCAGCCCAAGATGGATACTAACATTGCTCTAGTGAAACATATCTCAGAAATTTCTATCTTGATGCTTATAAGATACTGCAGGGTACCCAATAAAAAAATGGTTAATTCAGAAAAACATAAGATAACCATTAAAAACTGGTGAGACCTGATGTAACTGAAAAATTCAGGAAAAATTTTGGCACATTTTGTCAATCCCCATGTCAGATGTTCTTTGATACTAAAAATCAGTGAGTTGTTTAGCCATATGAGAAGAGCAGAACAAAAGACAAAATTTGTCTGCAAATAAACCTTTAAACAAGTCACAAGATCGAGCTGTAATTAATCAATCATAAAAGAACCAATCAAAGTTGAGTAATTTTTTTTTTGTTGAAAACTATGCAATATTTATTGAAACAAAGCAAGTTCAGTTGGCCATTGAGGACAATTCCAGAAACTATAAACAATTTTTTGCTATCCTCTGCCAGCCGCAATGATGGATAAAGCATTATCTCGAAACATCACCAGTGAGACATGCTGCAAGAGCCACTCTGTTTCACGAGAATCATCCCTAATTGAGATGCTATCATGCCAATCCTCCGAAGGAACATCATCGAACGAGGGCCAATAACCCCTGAAGTCTCTACTGCCACAGGAGTAAAAAAAAAATCTATCAGCAAGAGAAGAATATTTAACTAATTTTTCATCGCTGCATCCCAGGCGATGGACCCTGGCTCAACTGAACCTGATCAAATTACCGGCCGAAAATATATCTGCACAGGTCACATCCCAAATCAACGACTTACCCATTTTAAAAGGGAAAATGGTAATACCATCCGGCCACTTTCCATCACCATGGTCGAGGCCTACTATTAAGTAATTATGCAAGAGTTGAATGATTATTCAAGGTTATGAATATTCAAGAAATTTATTCAAGGTTAATTATTTGCAAAAGATAATAAATTTTCAGCTTTTTTTACTGTGAAGCCTGTAGATCTAACAGATGATGAAAATGAAAATATAAAAAAGAAAACAACAAAATAAACACATTAACTCTCCTGTATATATACAATGTATTTCTCAAATGTCTTTAGGATTTGATCATGAGAAAAAGGAAATTATACAGGTCGAGAATGCTTTATCCAAAATTCTTGGGAGTGGAAGTGTTTCAGTTTTCAGATTTTTTTTGATTTTGGAATACAGGCTATTTAATTTGTATATAGCATCTATAATACAGGGCAGCTTGGGAACCCAAGCATAAACATGATATCTCTTTACATTTCATAACACAACTTATATATATATATATATATATATATATATATATATATATATATATATATATATAACACCATGAAGGTAGTTTTATATAAATAACATATACCCTGAAAATAGTTTTATACAAAATTTAATAAATTTTGTGTACATACAGATAATGATGCTAGTCATGTAATGTTTGCATAACTTTTTAAAAAAATAATATTTTGTACTTTCTGTACGCATACATGAAAACCTGATCACTATTTATAAAAAAATATATAAATGCAACACCAAACACTACTTCTACATCAGGAGAAACTGGAGGGAGAGGGTACATCGTCAGTGACATCATAGTGTGCAAAGGAAAATTTGGTAAGCTATGAGTCTCTACCAATGATGTTGTCTTGATTAAATTACAATACATGCAGGTACAGTATTTGTATAAAAACAAAACAAATTCTGATTACAGTTAAATGTAATGAAAACTGAACAAAGGTTAGCATTTCATTTGCAATGCTGTAATGCAATAATCATGCTGTAGGTAGCTATGTTGCTTTCCGAAATTTTCCTCATGTCAGCACCTAAAAAACTTAGGGATTTGGGAATTTTGGATAAAGGATACTAACATTTAGTTACCATGATCTTTTCGGAAATATCTTTTGGTCATGTACAAAGTTATCTTGCAAAGGATAATGGTTAAAGTCTGCAAGAAATCTAGATTGTGTGTGAACTTATATTGTTCAAAGTTTTCAAAATTTTAGGTGGCACTTTGTATAATGCAAATTACTTATACAAGCATTGTGTGCATGTGGAAACTGGTATCAGTGAGATAAGTTCAAATTTCAGCCTCATCTACTAATTTACTGTGCTTCTTTTCTCACTAATGTCCTTGGGAAAGGAATGAATCGATCTTTTCTCCTTACCAACTATGGGTTAAATAGCAGGGTAGACAAGGGATTCTTGCGAGGTAAATGTCAATAGAGGAATTTCAGATCCCAAAAATCTCAAATCTGGAATCATTATTCCAAGGGACACAAATCAATCTTGCAAATTCCAAGTCAGAAAATACAGGGGAATAAATCAAATGGCTAAAACATCCACATCACAACTGCCCTCTTCATCTAAAAAGATTCCAGAAAATTTGTGGTCCAAAGTGATATTCTTTTATTGGAGTAAGAAAGATTGTGATTGGTTGAGACTTGAGTGAAAGGGCAAACAATTACCATATTTTGTGGACTAATCAAATCAACCTGATTTTAATTTTCTCTTTCGACAGATAGCACAAATAACACAAATTCACTTTTGAGGCAAGATTTGGTTTTCTCCTTCATTGCCACAGAACGTCAAAGAAATGTTTGCCTGAATAATGTCTGAAATAATCATTATACGAATAAACAAATAGAAAACTAAGTTTGACTAAATCACATAAAACAATAAATTATCAAATAATCAAAATATTTTTTGTATTAATGTTTGAATTTTAGTGACATTCTCTGAACATTTTAAAGATCACCCTTTTGTACAGTTGGTCAATTGTCACACTTAATTCTTAAACATCCACACTCTTTCAGCAGCCAATGACAAGACTTTAGATCTTTTCAAAAAGATCAAAATATATTTTAGTTGGTTGATTTTGTTTAGCAGCCTATCTATGGGTCATTTAATACTGAAATTTAGTTTTCTTAGAAGCTTTGAAGTAATAAAAATGATAAATGTTATTCTGCTTTCACAACTGAATAAATGGTAGATGATACTCAGATTTTGTGCATATACATGTTTGCTAGTTGATTTTGTTTCGTGGCAAATCTCTGTGGATTATTTAATGCTGAAATTTAAATATTTTGAACAAAATTTTATGGTTTCAACTACTGATATATTGTTGGCCAGTCTAATATAAAATATACTTTTAGTCATTTTGCTATAAATAAGTACTTTTAGTTAATATTTCTTTTATAAAAAAATATATTGCTGGTATTTTTATAGTTTCATAGAGCTTTGTTTTTGTTTGGGGATTCACTATTTGCTCATAGGTGGGACCCTAACAGCTGCTACCACCCTGGGAACAACAGCAGTTAAGAGATAGTTTAATGCTCCTCAAAACCTCCAATCTCCCAATCAGAAGCCTTGCTGCCAAATGTAATTTATCATATCTAAAACTAAAAATACATTTTGATTATATTGCCAGATGGTAGCTATACTTGTGTACAATGAGCCTCTATAGCTTCCTTAAACATTTTTCTAATTCAATGTTTCGATAAATCCTGTTTTCTGCATGTTGTCTTTGTTATGTCTTTTACTTTCCATTTGTTTTCCCATTTTAGCTCAATGGCTGCTAGGTTAATAATAGTAAATAAATAAAAAAAATGTCCTTTGACCTGGCCCACTCCTCAAAAATTAGTGTTTTTATGTCTGTTCATTCAAATATTAATTCTAAAGAGTGGATTGGGTGGAGGAACTTTCAGCAATTCCTCATAATATGTATAATTTGAATGATGTCAATATTTGGGGTTGGCACTGACCCACATCCAAGCATCAGGATCGTAATCATGTCTCCCTATTTCCTTTCTCTCCCCTACTAGTGGTGGCAGAGATGGTTTTGAATCAAAGAGAGTTTGACAAGGCCATTTACATGAATTGATTTTGGTGGACAACTCTGTGCGACAGAGAAGCCCGCACAATTGGCCTCCCTCACAGCTAAATATCATTTTTATTAATCAGTCAAAAAAAGAAAAAAGAAAAAAGAAAAAAGAAAAAAGAAAAAAGAAAAAAGAAAAAAGAAAAAAGAAAAAAGAAAAAGGAAAAAATAAAAAGGAAAAATAAAAAGGAAAAATAAAAAGGAAAAATAAAAAGGAAAAATAAAAAGGAAAAAAGAAAGTGTTTCCAATGGTGAATTCTTGGCTCGTATTGCTGACCACAATATATAGCATCCCCCAAAATAAAAAACAAAATCTGTTCTTTAATCTGCTTACAAAATAAAATAAAAAAATCAGGCCAAGCTGTTGAAATGAGTTTCTTTAAATGATCCAATCAAAGGAGTAAATAAAAATAAATGACTAAAATATTGGTGTAATGGGAAAACAAGTAAATGACAATAATAATATATTCCCAGAGATTCTTTGCAAAGCATTTGGCCACAACTGCACTACAGGATGCTGCTGTGGTTTCAGTACCAAATCAATTTTCATTGAGCAGACATGACCATTACATGAAAGGAGTTGTTTTACAGGGTTAAAGAATTAAGGGAAGGGGATAAATTAATTTTACAGCAAAGTAAACTTCAATTTTCTCAGTAAAATTTATAAAAATCACTTTAATGATTGCGCCCTCTTTGTTATTAACCATTCAGGTGCCTTCACCCCATTAATAAACATTTTTCCCTTCAGGACAGACACACATGTTTCTCCACAAATTATTCTTTTGCTTTCTTATCTGTAAATTACCATACCTTCTTGGGAAACATTCTGTATAGTTAAGAATTCAGAGTTTTCATTTTCTTAGACTGGTTGCCATTGAAGGCTAAAGAGTCCAGTGTACTTTGTTATTTGACTCATAATTTAGGAGAGAAACATTGCTTCATGTGTTTCCCAAGAACATTTTTGTAAATGTGAATGACAGATAAGTTCATCAATCACATTTTTTGTGCTGACAACAGTCACATTATTAATGTATTCATGAAGAAACAACATACGTGAGGATGATGAAACAAAGCAGAAAAATTATTAATGACATGTTTTGCTGAGAGCATCTGTTCTCTTTGGCTTCCTCAGGTTAGAATGAAAGAGAGACAAAACTATGCGAGGGATAATGCCTTGGGATCTCAGAGGATAAATGAGAATCATAAATTAAATTACATTATCACCTCCAATGTCCAAAAAGAGAATGTCCATTTTTTTTTTTTTTTTATCTATATGCTGTTTGGTGTTGTTGAATTTTAAATTAGTCCACGGAAAATAGAGAGTGATATATATATATATATATATATATATATATATATATACGCACACACAAAGGGCATATACATATATTAGAACCTTTTTTGTTGACTTGTACATACATGTACACATATACATGCCAATTTGTATATATCTGTACATGCATACACACATTATAGAGCCTTTTTATGTGTGTGTGTGTGAGTATATATATATATATATATATATATATATAAATAGTTATACTCGTTTGGAAAAACCTCAGGTATTTTGGCTTGTAATTTAACAAGCCAATGTCCAAAGGAAAATAAGGGATAAAAAAAGAAAGAAATTGAGGCAAAAACGATTGTCCAGAATCCAAGCTCAGAGGCCAAAGAAAAAAAACCTCAAAAACGAGTGAAGCAAAAGTAACTAGGTAAAGTGCTCAATACGCTAAGTAGAACAAACCTAAATATAAACCTAAAGAGCCAGGTAAACCTACCTAGGTTTCACCTATACAGATCGTCAGGGTCTCTCTTTCTCTCTCTCTCTATATATATATATATATATATACACATATACATACACACACATAATATGTATTAGAACCTTTTTTATAACTATATATATATATATGTATTATAACCATTTTTATAACTATATATTATTCAAAATATAGATTAATAATATAAAGTATTATTAGAAAAAATAACAAACATTTTAGTTTTATAATAATCAATATTATCATAGAACCAAAATGTTTGTGCATTATTTTTTTCTGTTCTTACTAAATTTATAGTGCAGCATTTTCCCTAATGCATTTTCTTTTCCAACATGGCACTAGTGCATAATATTGTCAGTGTTTTTGTTTAAAC
Source organism: Acanthosepion lycidas (assembly GCA_963932145.1). Lineage (NCBI taxonomy): Eukaryota > Metazoa > Mollusca > Cephalopoda > Sepiida > Sepiidae > Acanthosepion > Acanthosepion lycidas. The sequence goes on from OZ010582.1 coordinate 24,321,411, forward strand.
TTAATGCAAACATCAGACTCATTTGAAGCAGATTAGATTCAATGCAAATTCACAATTCTTTATAATCATCAATGCTTAACAGTTATCCTTTATGAAGTGCATCTTCAAGTGATGCATTTCCAATAGAGAACTTCTCAAATCACTTTTTAGAAGGATAGCCACTAACTTCATTTCCAAATGAACATATTGTACATGTTGTATTTTTTGTTTCAATTTGTACAGTACAAAATTTCACACAATCAGTGAGAAAAGAAAGAGTAAAATTCTTTGAGATTTTGAAACCCAGATAGATCTCACTTTCTAAGCTTTGTTTGGCTCTAATAATAAAAGAGAAAAAAAAATTATGATGTAGCTGATCCAATATAGACCAGGGTTAATGTAAACAGATCATAAGGATGGATGAATATCTTAATTTTACCACAAAAAAAAAAACAAAAAAACATTGTGGAATATGAAAGTAAAAGCAATACCCAATAATAATGAAACATTGAAAACAATGTTAATAAACACACAAAGGGCATATACATATATGGGAGCCTTTTTTGTTGATGTGTATTAATGTTCAGAAGTTTGTTATTAGTGAGGCTTTCCCATTGGTTTTGCCATTTATTTGTGATCATTTTATTGAAAATATTCTTATAATCAGTGTGTGGTATTTTCCTTGAGGACACAGGCGTTAGTTAGATCCAGTGACAGGACCCAAAGAGTGTGGGTTCAATACCTGGTTAAGGCGGTGGAGAACTTGGAGAGGGAATTAAACAGAAGATAACTGACATCCATTAGACATGCCATGTGGAACTAGAACAGTCTGCCCCAGTGAGTGAAATAAAGGGTTCAGTCTGACATTCCAACCACCTCAAGAAGGCTAGAGTGTAAAACAGCCAAAACGTTGTCAAAAGATGAAGACAATAGTCCGAATAATGTAAATAGTGTAAAAGATTATTTGATTTTTTTTTTTTTTTTGGACAGTTGAATTCTCTCCAGCACCCAGATGTTTAAAGAGTCACTAGTTTTTTTATTTTTCAATGCAGTTAGTGCAGATAAAGAGCCTGAGAAAATTATGAATTTATTGTAAAGATTTGTGGTTATTATATCAAGTACCAGATTAATAGTAATTATTTTGGTACTATATAATGAGGCTACATTTGTAATTCTTTTCCGTTGTTTATTATCTTTTAGAATGTATTGTTAATTATTACTAGAGTCAACTTGTTGATGATGATTTTTATTAGGATCGAAGTTGCTACGAGTTTTAATGATTAAAATTATTTTTTAGATTTCTACTCTTTGTTACAATCTGATATAAATAAAAAGAAAATGGCATCGTAACAAACATCTTTCTACAGAACAACAACAACAAAGGGAAAACCATTAAAAAAAACAGTTCAATCGCAGCAAAGATCAGGCATTTTAACATTTCTGCTACTGGGATGAAAAGGTCAGTCATGTGCATTTCATGAAATTTGTTCTTGAGCTGAGAAGAGAGATTCTTGACTCTACTGGGTTTTGGAAACAACAACTCAAAAGATCAAAGAAACTGCAATGCTCATCTCTCTCAACAGAAATTCTTTTTGTTTCTCTATGTATACATTGGTCAATGTACAAAGCTGTCCTGATAATATTATTCATATAGTGTGCATTTTACAAGCATTAATGAAGATGTACCATGATGATAAATGGAACAGAAACCAACTTAAAATGCCAAAAAACAAGGAAATTTTTTTTTTTAATCATTTCCCCCTAAGCAAGATGATAATGACACCAGAACATGGGGTTACAGGGAGTGAAAGTGAATGAAACAGAGAAGCTTCAAAGTGAGGATGATTGAGGAAAGGGCAAAAATAGGAACAGGGTTTTAAAAGAGAAGATGGCAATTGATGTTGCATTTAAATTTTTGAAGATTGTAGTTATCAAGGAAGCTAGAAATCAAAAGGGAGTTCCACAGGTAGGAAGTTCAAGAAAAAACTGTTAGAGTAGAAGTGGCAGTTGCATCTAGTGAGTTCAATAATAAAATGGTGAGAACTATTTGCCAATCTAGTAGCATACTTAAATTCACGCAGTCACCAGTTACCATAAAAATTTTTGTAGAACAGATGTCAATAAAAAGTGACTGGAGACAAGATGCCTGGTCAAGATTGATTGTATTGCAGACTCTTCTCTGGATTTTGTCAAAAATTTTGAGATTCACAGTAGGAGTACCAGAGTAGATATGGCAAAAGTATTCAATATACAGACAAATGGTAGATGTATAATTGTGAAAGATGTATCCTGAAGAGAAAATTTTTTTGTACACTACAGTAAACCAGCTTTCCTTGTAGCAGATGTAGCAGTTGACTCAATATAGTTGCTCCAGTGGAAAATGTAAGGCCAAGAAGATGTGTGTTGCTCTCAAGGTGTTCAGCATCAGCCATCCTTATGGTAGGCAGAAAAGGTTCTCTGTGATGATTAAATGAAAGCAGTTTGGTTTTGGAGGTGTTGAAATTTATCAAGCCATTTCTTGCCACAGTTAAACAGTGATTGGTGGTACTTTTCAAGAGGAGTTACCAGGTTTACTTTGTCAAGTCTGTTGGATTTGCTACTAACACAGGAGTAAATAGTTGAGAAGTGATGACATCATGGAGATCATTGATAAAGATCAGAAACAGCATAGATCCAAGGATAGAGCCCTGGGGACTCCCACATTAGTATTAAATGATTTGGAAGTGTGCCCATTCCTTATGACCTTTATTACCTGATTGGTCAGAAATGATTGGATTAAGCTTAATATACATCTCGTGACACTACAGCCCTTGAGCTTGCATAGAAAGCCAGCATGCCAAACAGTGTCAAACACCTTTGAGATATCAAGTGCCACAACCTGTGCTTCACCATTCTTATCTTCTCAATAGATAAGTCCAGAAATGGCTGTTAACACACTGGTGATAGACCTGACAAAACGGAAGCCATACTGTTTGTCTGAAAAGAGGTTGTGTGAAGTAAGATGCTTAGCCAATTCGGCATTGATTAGGGCCTTGAAAAAAAAAAAAAAAAAAAAAAAAAAAAGTAAGAGACTAATAGGGTGATAATTTGAAGGGGTCAGAGAGTTCTCCAAAGTTCTTAAAAACAGGGACTATAGAGGTCTTCCAATAAGCTGGAAAGCAGGAAGAAACGTGGCATCTGTTGTCAATTTTTGAGAAAGCAGGAGCCTTGAGGATGACAGCAGGGATCCTGTCACATTCACTTGCCTTGTGTAGGTATAATTTAGAGATGATGCCAGAAAACAGTGGCATAGTTATGTGCATGCCACTCAGTAAAGTCTCCATTCTAGAGAGGAAAACCTGAACAGATTTCTATTTTCTGGTGGTATGATGAATTGTCATTTCTCATTTCAAGATTTTTAAAAATATCCTTTTCGTATGTTACAATTCTAAAAAGATACTTTTTGAAAAACTCCATTTCATATTTAAATCTCTCTTGATATTTTTCTTTGCCATCCCCTCCATCAATTGTGTCATGGCAATTTTGGTTTGTAAAGCCCCTGTAGTAGAATTTTAAGGGGTTAAAATTCGATACAACAGATGCTTGTTTCAAGAAATCCTCCTTCATCCCATGTAATGTCTTGTAGAACCAATTCTCCCTGGCCGCAAGCAGCACTTGTTTATATCTAGGTTGAAAAGTCAGTGATTATTTGAGATGTGACTAAATATTTGCATGATGTTCTCAATATATAAATAAGAGTCACATGTGCTTTTCTGATGTAGGATACATGCAACATGCTGTCACTTGGTTTGATGAGATAAGCCATTTTCTTTGCTACATCCCAATTGTATCCAGCTTTAGTTTAATATTCAGTCCTTTATACAAGAGAATTGCCAGAGTAAAGATTGGAAGGCTTTTTTATCTTTTGTATTATAAAAACAAACAAAAAAAAATGTGGAAAATAATTGAAAAACAAAAAAAAAAACAAAAAAAAAAAAACAAAGAAGATAGGGGAAAAATATATGTACTGAATAAGAAAACAAAAACAAACTTAGTATCTTAATTATTTGAAATGTTTTTCTTTTAGCTTTGTTTTAAACTGACTTTTAGGAATCTAATGACAATATAACTAATAGAACTGAAAGATACTAAACAATATATGAACTTGTAAAACAAAACTTGTAAAAAAACACATTAAGCAGTCACTAAAGCTGGATACTGTGGGTATTTATAAAACAATAACAACAACTTCTGAATTATGCACTGGAACAAGAAGAATCTCTTGCTGGGCAAGGAATTACACCAATAATCAGGTTACATGATAAAATCTGTACTCATTTTGCAAATATAACAAATAAGAACAGAGTTGTAAGTGCATGTTCAGCTATAAGTGACATTCACTATGCATTTTACTTTCAATTTGCTTCACTTTATCCAATACTTGTGTGAAAAAGGGATTTGAAGACGTTCAAGAACTTAAAGGACAAATGGAATCAGATGAGAATCTTTTATGATGTATGTTTGCTTTGTGACACATCAACCTCAATGGGTCATTTAGTAGTGACAAAGTTTTAGTATAAGTTCCTAGAAATAAAATAATCATTCCTCGTAGAATAAGTTTGATACAGGACTAAATATTGTAGGTGCATATAGCTGGAATATTATTGTTCACATTTTTTTAGTACAATTCCACTTCTCTGAGAAAATGTAATATCTTGGATGGTTTTGTCTTGTTGAAAAGGTCTTTTAATTTGTTCTCTTGTTAATGTTTTTCTCAAGGTAAGTCAAAGTCTATGCAGTCCTGCAATATGTTTTATCATAAATCTGTCTTGGCATGCAGTGCATGCTGGGGCTTCTGCAACCTCCAGTAAATGGTGATGAGTGATGTAGCCTATGTGATGGTGGGTCAAGACTACCTGTTCTCTTCTATTGTTATTCTATTTCATGTTCAATTCTCCAATAGTGGGTTTAATGTTCAGAAGTTTGTTATTAATGAGGCTATACCACTGGTTTTGCCATTTATTTGTGATCATTTTATTGACAATATTCTCATAATCAGTGTGTGGCATTTTCATGCCCTTGAGGACACATGACACAGTGTATAACGGTGTTAGATCCAGTGACAGGATGCAAAGAGTATGAGTTCAATACCTGGTTAAGGCAATGGAGAACTTTCAGAGGGGAATTAACAAGAGATAACTGACATCCATTAAACATGGCATGTGGAACTAGAACAGTCTACCCCAGTGAGGGAAATAAAGAGTTCAGTTCAACATTCCAACTACCTGAAGAAGGCTGGAGTGAACAACGGCTGAAACATTGTAATAAATATGGTGACAAAGATGAAGACAATAGTCCGAATAATGTAACTAGTGTAAAAGATTATTTGTTTTTTGTTTTTTTGGGACAGTTGATGAATTTTCTCCAGCACCCCGATGTTTGAAGGGTCACTAGTTTTTATTTTTTATTTTTCAGTGCAGTTAGTGCAGATAAAGAGCCCAAGAAAATTATGAACTTATTGTAAAGATTTGTGGTTATTATATCAAGTGCCAGATTAATAGCAATTATTTTGGCACTATATATTGAGGCTATGTTTGTCATTTTTTTCCCATTGTTTATTATCTTTTAGCAAAACATCGAAAATAAAATCTCTAAATTATTTTCATTTTTTGCTCCATCTGTCTGTGTGTGTGTGTGTATATATATATATATATATATATATATATATATATATATATATATATATATATATATATTATATATAAAAAGGTGGTTTGGTTGTTTATTTTTGATATTGAGTATTTCGGCTTGGTAGACAATTGGGTTTGTTTCAAATTTAGGATATCTTGTAAGTTCTAGTATTAATTTAGGTTGGCTGATCATCCAGGGAGGTCTAATTGATAGAATTCATCTATAGATCTGCATTATGCCTATTTAGTTCTCTCGTGTAATCTCTTTCATATGTAGACTGAATGGGTTGATAGAATTTTCCCTCTGCTGGAAAAGTTCAGTATACTATACTGTGGTTGGAAAGTATCATTGTAAGCTGGGTTTAGAGAGCAGGAAGAGTACTGAAGAGTGAGTTTTTCATGTTTTAGTCTTAGAGATAGTTCGTTTGTTTCTGTATATAAGCTTTCAACAGGAGAGGTGTTATATGCTCCAAGGGTTAATCTAAGACCTTAGTGGTGTATGGTATCCAGTTCTTTCAAATATGATTTCCTGGCTGCTCTCTCTCTCTATATATATATATATTATATATATATATAGTTTTAATAACATTTCACCATCTGCTCCCCATTTGGTGTGCACTATGGCTCTGAGTAATTGCATGGTTTTATTACATTTGGACCTTAGGTACCTAATATGGGAAATAAAAATGATATTTTTAGTCATCTACAATTGGGATTTTGGTGTGGTCAAGTTTCAGTACCAAGTCAAGGTAGAATTTGCATTGGTTACAAAAGTGGACCCGTTTTGTTTTTGCTTTGGGAAATTTTAGTCTGTTCTCTGTGGTCCATTTGTTCAACTTATTGAGGCATATTTGATGCTATCTTTCTATACGATTCATGTTTCTTGATCTATAGCAAATACTTGAATGAAAAACAGTAGAACAAACTGAATTTCTGGCATTTGCTCGTGAGACAAGTCAAAGCAGCAGTACTCATCCGCAGTCATGCACTCAGAATTGTCGCACACGACACTAGCCTAGTGGATTATCGGATGGGTTGATGAATATAGTGACATAATAATTAGGAGTTCAATCCTTGTGACAGTTTGCACTTGGGCATAGTGGAAAGAGAGTGAGCAATAACTGAGCAGTACTAAATAAGAATGAGACAAGATATCCTTAGAATGAGAATGATCTACCCCATAGATTAAATAAAGTGTTCAGTTCAAAATCACCATAAGAAGGTCAGCAAGCACAATGACCAATATGTTGTGATAACAACAAAGATGTTTGTTTGTTTGGGTTTTATGGCATATCAACCATTGTGGGTTATTTAATGACAAATCCAGTTTATATGAATTTTAAATACCTATTTTGTATGGAATAAAAAATGTATAGCTGGCAACGTTATTGTTTCAAAAAACATATAGCTGGCAACGTTATTCTTTACAAAAAACTGTTGGATGTAGTTTATCGCCATACCCAGGATGAACAAAGATGAGGAAAACAGCTTAATGTAAATAAGAAGCACAACAGAACAAACATGAACATTAGAAAGCTTATCCACAATATATAACATTTTATTTGAAAATTGAAAAAGTACAATAAAAATTACATTCCTGGATGAATTTAATAGAACATGTTTAGATGGATACTTGTTGCCTATTTATACCTGTGTGTGCATGTATGTATGTATGTATGTGACTAAAGTTGGTTGGCTCTCAACACTGACAACCTTCTGGCAACTCCTGCAGCCAAGCTAGCTTCAAATGTAAGTCCCTGTATTCTTTTGAATTTTGTTATAAGATTGGGAGGGGCACTTTGTGGTCTGTTCAGTATATAGCCTCCATAACCCAGGCCTGTACTCTTAACAATTAGCACCAGTCTCACCACCAAAAGACTGAATATTGACCAAACATAGTACTACCTTTATTCCACAAGGTAAATGGATACATGTGTGTGTGCATGTATATACATATTTTTTTTTATTATTAATATTTCAATTGTGTCATCTCAGATCTAAACATTTGATTTTTTTGTGGTGGGGAAGAGTTTGGGAATGAAATTAGGTTCATCTATAACCTATAATAGGAGTAAACTGTCTGCATATGGATCAAAAGAGAATTCAATAAATACACAAAAAATACATAAAGCATATATGTTTTGCACCAAACATATTCAAACCTTTACAGCAAGGTGATCCTGAGCAAATTAGAAGTCTGACCAGGATTCATTATTGATGAACACAAACTTAATATATGCAGATGACACAGTATAGATAGTAGATATAGAAATCCAAGATGTGAGTTCTGATTTGAAAACACTGAAATCAAGCAAGTAAAAAAATTAAATGTCTAGAAAGTGTTTTTGGGAATGTGATAAAATCTGAAGGCTCATTGGAATAGTGAAAGTGCCATCCAAAAACTAAAAGTATTAAGAAATAGGAAAATTTCATTAGAAACAAAGAAAAGAATACTGAAGTGTTATGTAATATCAGTCCTCTATATGGCAGTGAATATTGGACAATTTCCTTGCAGATGAAGAAGAAACTTGAAGCAAGAAAAAGATGATTCTATGGAAGGATGCTGATAATGCTATGTGTAATGAGGATGCTTTAAGGAAAGCTGAATAAAAAATTAACATATACTCAGAATCACAAAAAGATAGATGAAATTTTAGAACAGATGATAAAAGAGGACTTGGAGAATTTGATAGAATAAACTATGTAAAAAGATGATGTAAATGATTGGTAGCACAGTGGGTGGTGGTGTAAGGATACAGAAGGCAATGGGGATAAGTCACATGGGACATGTGATAGCAGCTTAATGACATCACACCATACAGACATGAAAGCACCAGTCAATTTCAGTTCATTCACTGCAACTAAATGGTAAGGTTGGTTTGTTTAGCTTGGGCTCCCCATAGCCCAGGCAGAGGCTAAATCTGCCCAACAGCTTACAAGTCCATGGTGCAGTTTCTCTTTGGGAATATATCTTTCCCCAGATACAGAATAAAACTCCAGCTCATAGTCCTCAATTTGGGAAAACCAAAGACCTGTTGTTTCCTATTTGTGGAATATGTCCTCACTGATGACACACATGAATCCAGTCTAGTTGAATCTGGAGCCCTAAAAATGGCTTCTCCAGGCACAGGAGTATCTCCATGTTATATGTAAAACCCTTCCTTTTTGTTTCTCTTTACACTGTGGTTTTATATGTCATATATATTTCTCTCTCTCTCTCTCTCTATATATATATATATATATATATATATATATATATAGTTTTGTGTAGGTTTTCTATATAATGAATGCGAATGTCAGTGTATCATACTTTTTCAACTTTACTCCTAGAGGCCATAGCTTAACATATACCATTTTGGAATCAGGCCAAATCTGTGAGCAAATTAGAAATATTCCAGGCCAAATCTGAACCTGCAACCCTGAAAATTTGGATTCCTAAGTTTTCATTTCTGAGATTATTTTTGGTGACTTTTTAATGCGAGTTTTTCCAACAAATTTTTGGTATGACAACAATTTTTATAACTTAGAAATAAATTTGAGAATAATCAAAATTAACTATGAAATTCAGTGAAAGTCACCCATGAAATAAAAATAATTGTTTGTATAGAAATCAAGGACCCATGTACATCAAACTGTCTTTAAATTAAGTGGCAGCAGAAGTATTACTGTTGAACTTTTAAAAGGTAAACTTAAATATTAATGCAATACTTAAATGCAGTGATCAATTCTGAGTTCTTTTATAGTTTATAGTTGCCAGTTACATATGGCAGCAGTATGACTCACAAAAAGAAATCTCCATCAACAGAGGACTAGATTGCAATCAAAATAGCTGCAGCGAGGAAAAGAAAGTCCCATGCAAATGAAAACCCAGATCAAATAGCAGTCAAGAGAGCTTTCAATGCTGAGAATATGCAAAGACTTAGGGACTCTCAAACTCCTGAACAAGCCACCCTTGTACATGTGTGTGATCAAGAACTGTTTTTTTTCTTTTTTTAAAAAAAAAAAAAAAAAAAAAAAGAAAAAAAGATTTCCTAGTATTCAATGTAGTATTATTATTTGATTTTTTTAAAAGCAGAGGAAGAGAAATGTAGAACTTTATTTGAAAGGCATATTTATCAACCTTTTCTGTATATTCAAGAGATTTTATTTCATGATAATCTTGTGACAGACATAAGTATCAACAAAGAAATGGTACACAGAAATTAAAAAAAAATATTTTGTGCATTAGTCATACCAAATGTGGCATCATTGTTGCTTAGTCATTATATTCTATATTACATTCTTAGACAGTTACTTTCTCTAACATTGCTGCAGAGTAATTGCTGGCAAATGTGACAGCTTACAGTATTATCTTCTTAATCAAGTAATACATGTATTTGAACAACTCAAACAATCAAGAATTCTTTGCAGCTTTGTTTCTTTCAGATATTTTACAGAAAATCTTTTTGTCTTAAGAATATAGGGAAGAAAGACTTCCTCAAATCATTGTGACGTTAGAACTACAAGATTTTATATGAAGGGCCCAAGATAGACCAGATCATATTTATCCTCTTTTCAATATTAATTTATAAATATGCAAATACAGTACAACAACAGAACCGAACAACCGAGATGTTCAGTATTGAGGGTACTGTTTGGATTCAAGAAGGAAAAGGCAAGCTTAAAGTTTTTATTAAGTTTTAGAGTTTAGGATATAAAAGGTAGTTTGTAATGTTGATTCATTTTTATTTAAAGTTTAGCTTGAATATATAAATGTACAAAATGATTGACAACCAATAGTAATTAAAAAAAAAAAAATGAGCTAAGCATATATTGTAATTTGTGAAAAAGTAAGACACATTATGAAATATCTTATTTAAAAACAATTAAAATTTGTAAAAAAAGACAAAAATAAGGATAAGTACAACTCTAAACTGAACATCTGAGATGTTTAGTATCGAGGGTAATGTTCTGATTCAAGGAGGAAAAGGCTTTATATCATATCAAAAGTTTGAATTTGAAGAATAGTTCAAAATTTGAGGAAGTCTAGATTATGCTATGTTCAGATTTGGGCAATTCTAATGTACATTCAAGGTTGGCTCAGTAAGTTTGAGGGTGAATGCAATTAAATATTTAAATATCTAAGGAGTGTTATAACAGAGAATGGAAAATATGATATTGAAGCCTAGTGGTTCAGTGGAATAACAAAAAAAGCTAAGCAAAATATTAAGAAATGTGAAAATTTGATTAGAAACAAAGAAAGAGTACTTAAGTATTATATATTATCAACTGTCCTATATGGCATGGGAATAAATGAACAACATCCTTACAGATGGAGAAGATACTTAAGGCAATGAGATCCATGTGACAAATGGAGAAGAGTTGGAATAAGTGCACTGACAAAGATGAAGATCATGTTGAAAAATAAATATTTGCTGTACCAAATAAATGTATGACTATACAAATTATATATATATATATATATATATATATACATATATATTCATAAGTACATGTTTACATTTGCAAATGTGTGTGTGTGTGTGAAATTTTGATAACATATTAAAATATTTTTATTAATTTATCATCAGTCTCATGACCGGTGGTTGTTATCATCAGGTCACTGACAGCTGAACACCTGACCATTTCACCCCACATATCTGGGCTCGAATCCTGAGAGAGATTCCTTCATGCATGTATGCATAATGTCCTTGGCAAGCAGATCTGTTTGAGCCCATCTCTTACGAGGTCAAACCACTGACAATATCCTCCAACATGTGGCTATTGATTCCATCAAGTGAACATCACTCTGGTTGAACCTTCTGCCCAGAAAGGCCATGTCATCAACATGCATAAATGGAGCCAAGTCTACCATGTGCTACATGGCAGTTCACCTTTTATTGGCCCCTTGGCAGGTTTTGTTCTTTTCTTATCAGAATGATCGAAGTGAGTTTTCTGAGCTACTGTACCTTCATAATCATCATTAGATTCCTCCAACTCTTTCTGAATCTTCTGCACTGTCCTCAGACTCACACCCAAACACTCTGAAATGTTCATATTGGAGCTTCCAGTGCAAATGCCAAGCAGTACAGCATGTCATTCCCAAATTTCTGGCAACTGTGTCTACTATTCTGTGCAGTTGACAAAATCAAAACCAACAACATACTTGCATGAAATTAAAAACAGGGTGCAATGGATAAACTGTTACCATTTTATATTTCTCATTTCGCTGTATATACATACATGTGTGTGTTTGTGTATATATATATATATATATATATATATATATATATATATATATATATAAAATATATACAGAAAGAGAGGCAGTGTGAATATAGAAATCAACACTGCATGGTGTCTGTCAGTTTCATGCCTTAAGTGTTCATCATACGTTAATCTATATAAAAAAAAAACACACTTTGTTCAAACACAAGGTTTGCTGATTGCTTAATATGTGAATGCATTAATTTTTAAGAGTACATTATTTATATTTACAAATTCATTATTCTTAATATTGAGAACTTTCCCTTATAAATATAGAAAATTTTAAATATAGTTCCAAACTATATATCCTACTAAACTAAATGAGTATATATCCAAACATTAAAAAAAAAAAAAAAAAAATTAAAATTTTAAAATTTCAGCATCCCTTCTTTGTATGCATGTATATAAATGTAAATATCACTTTGGTTCAGTGAAAATACTAAAGGCCGAAATGAGTAACACAAAAACTTCTATGTTGTAATTAATTTTCCTAATGGTGTTCTGGTATCTGTAGGTGTTATTTTATATATATATATATATATATATATATCTCGTGTGTACACACACAACTGTTGAACATTCAACTGAAATACAATTCAGCCAAACACAGGCTAACATTAATTTTTTTTTTTTTAATACAGTGCTCAATATCCTTTAGATAGTCACATAGAATGCATATATTACATTTTGGGATCTGATTATTATTTAAAGAGTAAAAGAAAGATTTAGCAAGTAAATAAATAGTTCATAACATACCCTATTATTATTTGTTATATATTTAAACATATTGTATCGGAAATAATAAAGGACCCAAACAGGAATAACTGAATTAATTATTACAGAATATATATTTTATATCATTTGATAAATTTTTATTATATAGGCTACATAGATTTTTTTAAAAACTTACAATTGTCAATCCCATGAGTTTGTGGAATCTTCCACAACAAACCAGCCTTACCTCTTTTTAGGAAATGCACTCTTCCTATCTGGTAGGTAACATCCTACTTTCACATAAATATAACAAATATTCATTGGTCAATCACCTCCAATCTTGCTTGCTGATTGGTCAGTTCCGACCAATCAAACCGCCTGCACGCGACCAATCTGTTTTCCCGCGTTCTCCGTTTGAGCCTCCCACGTGGTACACGACCATTATATAAACCTAACACGTGTAAACTTCCTCGAGTTTCTCTCGCATGTCTCATTCCTTGCTACCAAGTGCCAAGATGCAACCTTCAGGAACTCCCGTCTTGCTGACCAGACATTAAAGACAATTACCAACATTCACGAACTCTGAAATCACTTCTGAACTTTTACCTCACAATTCCAAACTTTCTTAATATGAACTCCGGTACAACTAATACCTAATCAAAGGGACACGACTCTGTCCTACCTTTTCAGTTCGCATGCATGTACATCAAACATTAATAAATCTAATTGTTATGTTTTGGAATCATTCGGTTCAGTTTTGTATTTTATTCTATGTGCTATTTACATCAAATATAAATTGCATTGCGTTCACGCATTGTCCTTAATCACATCTTTCTTAGCCATTACATATATTGGTAACTCAATCACTACAACGATGATAATACGACCGCTACATATTTAGTGATCCCGTCGGGAATAAACAATAATCATTAATGGTACCCCTACCGCTACAAGTTCCTTACAACTAAAAACCCAAATATTCATTTTTTATATATTTGCATAAACCACAATATAAATGTGAGCAAAACAAATATTAAAAATTATCATTTATCTAATCACTCTTGTAGATACTAATGTTTTATGTAAATTACATTATTAGCTTTGAACAAATATCAAACTAAATTTATAAAAAAGACCGTGTTTTTAATCTTAACGAAGGGAGATAAATCCATCATTTTTTAGATTCTTTAAAATTAATGAAGTTATTTATTTATACATACACACCTATATTTGATTTAATTTATTATTTTTAATGTAAATTTTAAAATCTATTCTTTACCAAGCATGTGAACAGATCAAATAAATATGTTGATATTTTTTAAATATATTTATGAACATAAATAATTGTTTCCCTCGAAGCAGTTATATGAGTGAAATGACTTATGATAGTGGACATAGAAAAAAAAAAAAAACTGTTTGAATTAAATGGAATGAGGAATTATTATTGCTATATTATCACAACGTTGTGCTCTCCAGACTTCTTTAAGGTGTTTTGTAAATATTAGGTTGGTGCAAAAATAATGTCGTTTTTTGACGTATTTTTAACGTCAAAAACGACTTTATATTTTTCACCAACCTAACATTTCATATGCACTTTAAAATGCCGTCTACTTTAATGAAAGATTTTATTTAATCAGTCAGTTATGTGCCATGCATAATACACGCATAGGCGATCATGTATCTTTCGATACATGACTGGTGAAGCAGATTTTTTTCCCCCCACAGTAGGTTGCCATTTCTTTCTGCGATAAACCAGTTGCCATCCAAGGCTATAAAATCCAGTCTGTCCTGCTATTTACCCATAGATGAGGGGAGAGGAGGAGGATTCATGAGTTTTTCTTTACAGTGAATTCCGTATATGCATGCCCGTGTGTGAGAGAGTCAAATCAAATGCTTCAATGATGAAAAGGTTTTTCTATTTCCAAAGGTAATATAAGAACACCTCTACATTACGTTATTATTTTTCAATAACTACAAAATTTTTGATGGTGAAAACTTTCTGTAATGAACCTCTGATTCAAGTGTTCTGCAAAAAAACTTTTGCACATCAGAACCTGTAGAATTTTGCTCAGAATGTATTGAAGAGCTGCCAGATAACAATCATTGCAAATAATGGTGAATATATAATTGAAAACATGGAGGCACGGTGGAGTAATGGACAGCTGCTTGCATTCACTTAACCTTGGGGAAAGGTCTGAATCCATCTCTTCTCCTCTCAGCTATGGGTAAAATAGCAGGACAGACTGGGTCCTATAGCCTTGGGTAGCAACCGGTCTAAGAGAAAGACATCTCTATATTTATCAATCCACCCACGAGGATCGAATGTGGCACAAGGCCGTTTTAATGTGGGTATCCCTGAGCCTGTAGGCTCGGCCAAAAATATGGCCTTTCTGAACCCGCCTAGACGGGTTCAGGCCCTGTCAACCTCCCCAGACGAAACCTTGCCCTTCGGCAAAGCCTCGTCTGGGTTCCCCTCTGCTAATGCAGAGAGTTCGACAGTCGCCAAGACAGAAAGACATCTCTGAATTCATAACCTCCAACTATGGATTAAATAACCTCACAAACCTACAATTGGCTTGGCATGGTGAATACAGAAGACATGGTTAATAAAGGAGGGGTGCCTCCAAGGAGTGAGAAAGTGTGATCTGACAGCTTTCATCCCTGGTACCTTTTTGATACCATTATATAATTGCATATGATATAACTACATTTATATTTTGAAGAATTAAGTGGATAAAGGTAAATGGAAATTATTTATAATATTTATATTTGCCTCTTTTTTTTTTTTCTACAATAATGTTCACCCTATCAAGATCTAAGAGCCACTCGAGGTAGAGAGTTGCAGAGGTAAGAGACACATTTTATCTTGTGGGAGTTGGTCCCTTAAAGTAGTGCCTTTTATTTCAAGAGAATACTCACCGAATATAATTTAAATGAATATAATTCTATTAGTGATTTCAGAACCAAAATGATGTGTTTTTCTTCACGTGTTACATGTTTACACATTTCATATTAAAAAAAGAGTAAATTATGTGACCCCTAAAATAAAGCCTTTTCAGTCCATTCTAATTATTCCTTTTTATGGGTATCTAATTAACTGCTTAATATATTATTGGTTTGATAAAATCAAATTATGCAGCAAAAGTTGATGATATTGAAAGCTATTTTAACTTGAGCAATATAAAAAACATGAAAAAGAAAAATGACTGAAGTCTCCTCATTTATGTATATAACATAAGGTCAAATTACTTTGGCAACATCTTCCCATTAAGCAAGAAAAGATCAAGAAAAAAAAAAAAAGAAAAGTAAGTAAAACACACCAACAAAAATACATGTGTATTTTCATGCTCCAAATATGAATACCACTACAAATTTTCTTGCTTTCTTAAAATTAATTGTGGGTAAAGTTCACTTAGAGCAGGTGGGATAATTTATTATGTAAAGTCTGCTTTATTTTTATTTTATTTTTTTTTTTTTACACTAGGCATGTTAGTTACATTGGATAGCTTCAATACTGTGCCTATAGGTAGGCACTTATTTTTCAGCTACTTCTATGCTTATTACTACTCAATTTAATCTATTCATGATCTTGTCAAATCTGAAATAACCATGCATGTACATAGTTACAGACTGAAATATATCTACTCATATCATCTTTTATATACTTCTGATCATGGCTGTCCACAATTTCCTATCATTTATAGCTTTAAGCTTTATAGTTTGTTGCTTTACTGTCACTCCTAATAACTATTCTGCCATCTGTTTAACACAAGCTTGTTTGTTAGGTTATTCACTGTTTCTCTTCAGCTGCTTTAATATGACCTTTGATTGTCAAATTCTCCAAGCCCACTTTCCTTATTATGTATTCCAGAAACTTCAACTGTTTCTTTCTGATTCTATGTCCTTTTAGTTCCCATTTTCCTTAAATCTTCCTTCTTGCTCACATATTCCATTTATGATATTTTCAGCACCCTACTGTGGAACCACATCTCCATTGCTTTAAGATTTTCTTCATTTGTGAGGAAATTGTCCAATATTCATTGCAATATAGGACAATTGATACAACTTTTTTCTGTTTCTTAATACTTTGTTTAGCATATGTGATTCCAATACGCCCTTGGAGTTTGTGTCAGAGGTAGCTATATAATAACGGTGACAGGTGAAAGTGACTTTACTGATATTAAATGGAATCACATTCTGTTTATACTCCTGAGATGAGGTATTGTAATTATTTACATTATTTACAATGGTCGGACTGATGTGCTCATCTTTATTGTCACATATGGCAATAAAGATGAGGCTAACAGTCCGAACAATGTAAATAATGTAAAGAATAACATTCCACCTATTCTGATTTCAAACTTTTGATTTTCTTCTCTTTCATCACAAAAAACTCAAACAAATGTCAATGTCACATTTTCCATCATCTATTAAAACACTTCCCAGTTGAATTTCTGTGCTTGCTTGAGATGGAGGTCTCCAATTCATAGCTTCCATCTTGGTCAGTTTCTCTTGTTAACACCCATACACTGTTTTCTTACAATTGATGGTTATTCCTTTCTTCTTGCTTTCCTTTACTACCTTATCTAGGACCTCCTACACTTTTTTCTGTGTCTGCTATCTATCAATATGCTGTTATATGCATATCCTATGTGTCTACCAATAATAAATCCTGGTATGACTTCTAGTTCTCATAGGATCATTTTGCCGTAAATCTGGCAAGAAGATGCAACCTTGTCTTATGCTCCATTCTATTTTTGGGTTCTGTCTCAATTCATTTTTTATCTTTATTCAGGTGGTTTGTTCCATGGCAAGGTTCTGAATTATTTTAATATCTTTACTAAATAAAGTTTTCCTAGCAATTCAAATAGATCTTTGCACTGTACCTTATTGAATAATTTTCATAATCTATGAAACATTGGTATATATCTTTCTGCATTTGATCTACTTTTTTTCACTATGGTTCACTCAATACAAAGCTCAAGAGTCACTCAAAGTAGAGGGCTGCTAAATGGATCTCTTTTATGGATGTAAAAATTGTATATTATGGGGATATGTAGGATAGATAATGCTAGACTTGAAGAGGTTAAATCTTTAGTTGTCATGGAAGCATTTTCTTCTGCAAAGCAGTGGTTCTTGGGAAGAAGCTGTTCAAACTGAATTTTTCTTTTAGCAATGGAATATAAAGAGAATGAGGATGGTTCACCCCTGCGTACATGGCAGTGCAGGTTTAGCTTTAAAGGTCTGAACTGATGGAACTATGGAATATAGCTTGTCAGAACATCTTTCATTGAAATAGAAATAGAGAAGCAACATTATATACTTGTAAAATCTGTGATAGCTTAGAGTATAAATAGCTATTTCAAGATAAGAATTCATTATCTTTACTTTCAGCAAGTAACTTCTGCTGATGATACTGTGATTGATTTATATTTTATCCGAGGAAACTTAACAAAAGGCAGGGAGAAGATTGATTGCTAAAAGGTTTGGGATCCTAATTAAAGTGCCAAACAGCAACCCCTCCCACAAAATATGAAAAACATAAAAAATACAAAGAAACAAAAACACAAAAAAAGAAAAACACAAAAAAAGAAAAAAAACCTGCTGTGAAAATACTTCCATTTTTATGATCAATATTATAAAATATTATGGATCTCTTCATAATAGAAATATTGTAGTAGGGTCACTTGGCACTGTCTGGAATTAGAGAATTTATGTAGGAATAAGATTTACTACTTTTACTAAGACTTCTGTTCCTTTTAAGATTCTTCTGTATATTTCAATGTAATCATAGATTTATTATCTGTATAATTTGGCTATATGCATAAGTTTTGAAATAATCTAGGGGGATGAGATTTAAGAGACTATATCTCTCATATAATTCAAAGAAACTTCCACAGCATCTTACCAGCTAACTAATTTTCACCAAAACTGATCAGGCCTTATGATGCAATCTTCAGCTATGGCCTGAAGATTGTGGTCAAGCAGGAAACAGACTGTTTTCACTCAGTGTTCACTTATTTATAAAAGAGACTAAAACAGATTG
Source organism: Acanthosepion lycidas (assembly GCA_963932145.1). Taxonomy (NCBI): domain Eukaryota; kingdom Metazoa; phylum Mollusca; class Cephalopoda; order Sepiida; family Sepiidae; genus Acanthosepion; species Acanthosepion lycidas. The sequence continues at coordinate 24,340,065 of OZ010582.1, forward strand.
TATTTGTTATTGATGATAGTTTGTACAAAAATGTCATAATCACGCAGAGACTTTGAACAAGTTATATTGACCACATATATTCATTTGCACGTGAAAATTAACATGTATAAATAATTTGTCTTTATGAATACTTATATTTCTTAAGCTAAAAATATTTCAAGAACATGATAAATCTGACTTCCTCTCTTCCAAAGAATTTTACGTATGTATATTTTTACTTTTACCTAATTTTCTTATCTGTCCTTGAGCTTATGGTATGAACTCAAAATTTAGTTATTTTTTTTCCAAATGATAAACATTTTTCCCTACTACAACATGAAATGAGACACTGATATAATAAATCACATACATTTGGAACCTCATTAAGATAAACATTTTATAAAACATTTGTTTTACCTCCCAGAGACCACTTAGATATTTTTTGTTTTACAAACTTTGGTATATGTTACTATTTATTCCATCATATAGAGGGAGATTTAAAAAAAAAAAAGAAGTTAACACTCAGTAAAACAAAACTGATATGTAGATTATATATATCTTAAACACCTACATACAACCAAAATTTTCATATGCATCAATATCAGATATATATGCATATATATATATATAAGCACCTGTCTATATTTCTGAGATGCAGTATTATGTATATTATTTACATTATTTGGACTATTGTCCTCATCTTTGTTGCCATATTTATTACAATGTTTCGGTCGTTGTTCACTCCGGCCTTCTAAATGGTTCAGTTCGACATTCCAACCACCTGAAGATGGTTGGAGCATACAACGGTTGAAACGTTGTAATAAACATGGCGACAAAGATGAGGACAATAGTCCGAATAATGTAAATAATATACATATAAACACATTTCACGCATATATTTATATATATATACTCATATATAAAATCACATTTCTCTCGCACACACAAATATATATATATATATATATATATATACATGCACTCATATATGTGTGTGCATATAGTACCTTCTAAAAATAACCAGTCTTCCTTACCAATGGAATATGAAGGGAATGAGGGTAAGTTGCTTCAGTATAAATGTCATGAAATCTGAATTGGAACTTTACAGAAATATTTGAGATGAAAATAGCAATAAAGTAGTGTGATGCTAGCAATGTTTCATCTATGAAGAAAGAGTTTGTAGGATGGAAAACAATTCATCACTCACAAGTCCATCTAAAAGCTTTTGAATATATAACATGAACACAAATAAAAATGAATAAAGCTTGGAATTGTCCAAACCTCACTTTCTTCACAGATGAAACATTGCTAGCATCACACTATTCTATTGCTATTTTCATGGCAGATATTTCTGTAGTGTTCCACCAATTCAGACCTTCACAACTATGATCTACCACAACATTTATACTGAATCAACTTACCCTCATTCCCTTCATATTCCATTGGTAAGGAAGCATAGTTATTTTTAGAAGACACTATATGCACACACACACACACACATATCACACAGATTGTTAATACCTAACAAAAAATGTTGTCCAGTTGATAGATTTATCTTACCATGATGAGTGGTAAGTGAAAGAGAATGAAAAAAATTTAGATGAACCAGAAACCCAATTCTAAACAGGACACACGGAATAAAACTGGGAAGGAGTATGAACCAGATGATAGGCAAACCTATCTACTCTTATGGAGGAAAAAAGGTAAAAAAAAAAAGATTTTTTTAAAATAGTTTTAATTTTAAAATTAGACTTTAAACTGAGATGTTGCATATAATACAATAGACATAAAAGATGAAAAGAAGATAAAATTAAGGACAATGTGATAGCAGTGGGATCCCATGTTTGGGATTAAATTACAATATATATATTTGGTATGTAGCTTAAGAATCTGTCAGTGTATTATTAATTATTAAGTTGCAACTTTATCACACAAATGGGTTTATTGGTATTGAATTTGTTAAAAGAAAATTTGATAACAATCCACATTGTTATGTAGTGGTTTCACAGTGGAGGCTTGTATTTGTATTAGGTTGGTGCAAAAAGAATGTCGTTTTCTCACCATAGTAACATATGTGAGAAAACAACATTATTTTTGCACCAACCTAATACTAAGTCGGTCCTAAAATAGGTTCGACATACAAAACGTTAGGAACTTGATATAATAGGTAAAGACGCAGTAATCTAGTTGTGAAGGCTGATACTTTAATATCCGACTAACGGTTGTCGGACATCGACTGACTGACCAGCTCCCTGAGCGACTGCTACTACTACTCCTACTACTTATTATAGGTGTGAGAGTCTATTAACTGTAGAATAGGTGTGTTCCACTATAACACACATATATTTAATTCTTCATCCTTTTTAAGATTATTACAATAGATGATCATTATAGAAAGATCTTTTTGCTGTTTTCATTCATTGGCTATACTCAAATAAACTGGTCCACTCATATATACATGATAAAAATATAATTTTAAGGTATATTATATTTATGGGTAAAAGTACTCAATATCAAAGAGAGTATATACAAATATAAAAGTGAACACTGAGGTCAACACCAAGCAACATCAGTGTTTCCTACTTCAGTGCAATCTTCAGGACATGTGTGCAGTGTCCCTGCTTGACCACTCGTATATGCTGGTCAGTAGTGCATTACGAGTAGCAAGGGCCATTGTATCATCCAAAAGACAGGTGGAAACTGCTATATTTCAATATATTTATAAGGATATTTATATATAAGGTATATTTAGTTATCAGGTATTCTTTCCAAAAAGTTTGATCAAATTCAACTGACAAGATTTGCATTTAATTTCTTATTGTATTTTTCCAATTTATGAATAAGATTTATGACAATATTGAAATTGTGGTAAACTGCATGAAGTTCATGCTCGTTCTATATAAATTACTGTGAGAAGGTTCAATGCTGTCGACCTCTGACATCTTCTGCCAAAATAATTTGGGGCCTTCTTTTTATTATTATTTTGCTGTCACTACTTGTTTGTATATGGAGATGTAACACATTCTTTTTAAAGTAGGATCAAAGTGTAGTTTCTTTTCACTTCCTGGCTTTTCTGATCATGAATCAGTTATAATTTTCGTCCTGGGTAAGATGTTAAACTAAATCCATGTCCTAGGTAAGACGATAAACTATGTCCAACAGCAATTTCTTTGATCAGGAGGTTTTGAGGAGCATGGAACCACCTCTTAATTGCTGGTGTTCCAAACTTCACCCTGACCCATCGTGGTAGCACCTGTAAGGGTCCCAGCTATGGGCAAATAGTTAACCCCAAAACTGGGGTCAAAACGCTATTAAAGTGTAAAAATAGGTTTTAATACCAGAAATACTTTGTAAAGAATTATTACCAGCAATACATTTTTGAAAAAAAAAAAAAAAAAAGATATTACCAGCTATACATTTAAAAAAAAAAAAAAAAAAATACTAAATTATCAGTAATACATTTTTGAAAAAAAAAAAAAAAAAAAAAAATTACCAGCAATAACAATCTTAAATAACCATTGGGGTTGATATGCTGTAAAACAAACCAAATATGTTCAATAGTATCGGCTGTATTTAGGCTTGGTGTACTTAATATATTATTTGCCCAATTTATCTGGGTTATTTATTTTTGAACCTGATTAAAATTTCTTTATTTTTCATACATTTTAGTTAACCTCTTAAGAAAAAAAAAAAAAAAAAAAAAATTATATATATATATATATATATATATATTTTACCAGCAATATTTTTTGGGGAAAAAAATATTACAAGTTATATATTTTTGAAAAAAAAACATTACTAGCAATAAAAATTGTCAGCATTAAATAACCCATTCAGGTTGATATGCTGTAAAACAAACCAAACCAGTAATAATTTCTAACCAAATATACTTTTACTTATTGTGGACTTTTCAAAGATATTATTTAAGTAAATGTTTTAGCATTAAAAAAAAAATCTCCTCTTAAAAATTAATATACGTTCTAATTCAACACCGAAGTATACAAGTACATTTTTTACATTGATTAATCTTAGAAAATAGCTAATTTGGGACAAGGCCACAATTGTTGAGTACCTAATGAAACTCAAACTTACTGTAGCTTGGCAAACATTCTTTTTAACAATCATCTTATGAATGCAAATCAATAAGTCCTTAACTAAATTTTGTTCTTATATATTCACTTTAACTTTCAGGTATTTTTAAAATATAGATTCTATTTTATTTTCAGAACTATTAGTACTTTTCCTAGCTTTTAATCAAAACTGCTGCCTTTGCAAGAGATAAACTGAATACTAAAGCAGTGGGTGAAAAGTCTTTTCTTATGTCCTGTCTTTTAAAACATTGTAGATCTCACATATAAAAGAATCAATGAAGTAGCAAATTACTCTTTCTCAGGATTGAATATGTAACCTTAGGGGTTGAAAATAACCTAATATTTTTGTCTACTTCATTATTGTCTTGTAGGATGCTCCAATGATGAATCTTAGCAGGCTTAGAATAGGAATGTTGATAGCTCTAATGGTGATGACGTCAGCACTGGTTGCCGTGGAGATGGTTCTGACAACTGTCAAGTGATAGCAATGGTGATTTTAATAATGATAATAATGATGTTGCTGGTAATGCTTGAGCAAGTTTATTGAGTTGGCTGAAACACACATACTCCTCATGAACAGGAGGACACTTTGCCATGCATGCTAAAGATTATAAATAGTAGGAGGTGAATTATTTTTAGTTCCACATTGCGAGTAATACAACAGCCTTGAGATTACCACTGAGCTACCAGCATGGCTTGCAGCCAACAAAAATTGACTTAGAATCAAAGTCATACTTATCTCACATATTATGCCACGTTCTTGTGCCCATCAAAGCTGACAAAATAACCTAGTCTCCAAAAAAATCTCCTGAATTCTCCTACACATTATCTTTTGCTGGTAGGGGGTGCTGAAAAGCTCTTGGCATGATCAACCTAAAAACTGACCAAATATCAAATTTAAAAAAAAAAAATACTTTCTTGATCAGGCCAAGAACTTTTCAGCACCCTTTCAAATACATGCGTGTTTCACCTACTGTTGGTTGGAATTAAAGTTTAGTGATTTTGAGTAGGCGGCATTTAAACATGTGATTTTGTTTCACACGTGACTGAAAATTATGTTGTTCATACATACATATTCTGAAAGGTGACATTTTAATATGTCTTTCAATGTTATTCATGTTTGAATTGGCAGTTTTAACTGTTTTAAAATGTTAAAAGTGAAATATGGAGAAAAAAAAAGTATTTTTATCATTTGATAGTCTTTTATCTTTGGAAAAGAAAACTGGTGGACAAAAGGCAAAAAAGATATGTGTCATTTATGAAGATGGTGCTATAGCTGAGAGCACTGTTCATAAGTGGGTTTCTTGGCTCAGAATTGGAAATTTTGATCTGGTAAATCCGAGAGCTTTCTGACTAGCCTGATGATGACCAAATTAAAATAATCCATGTTATCTAATATGGGAAATTATGGTGATACTCTACATATCTTATATGAGAAATTTAAGACATTTGAAAACACACACACATATATATATATATATATATATATATATATGAATTGCTATGATGTTTTGGTATCTCAGGATTTAAGGGAAAAAATTTAATGGATCATATTTACTTTTGCTTCATTGATTGATTTTGTTTAGCAGCATATCAACACCACTGTGGGTTATTTAATGGCAAAATCTAAATATTTTTAAGCTTTATGCCTTTCACTACAGATGGCATGTATTGCTGGTTATTTTTCTATAAAATTTATTGTTAGTAATTTTACTATAAATATGTATCACTGGTATGCTTACTATAAAAATATATTTTTATACATTTTTTTTATTGTTTCATTCATTGTCATTTTGCTATAAAAATGTATTGTTGGTCATTTTATTACAAAAATGTACTGTTGATTTTTGTTTCTGGGTTCACTATTTGTCCATAGCTGAGACCCTAACAGGTTCTACCACCCTGGGTTAGGGTGGACCTGGAAACAACATAAATTAAGAGGTGGTTCCATACTTCCTCAAAACTTCTAATGTCCTGATCCTTGCTGCCAGATGTTTCTCATACACAGGACTAATTACCATTTACAATTCTCTCCTCAAATGCAACGAAAATGACCTATTTCTGAAAAGATCCATCACAAATGAAAAATGAATTGTTTACAACAATGTGGAGCAAAAAAAGTTATGCAGAAAATAAAATGAGTCATGGTTAATCACTTTAAAAAAACAATCTACATCCAAGGAAGGTAATGTTGTGTATGTTGTGTTATAAGAATATGTATTACAAGCTCCTTCAACCAAACCAAATTCAAACATGTACTTTTCTCAACTCAAACCAAATAGCGATTGGTACAACCGAGACATCCACCTACACATGCCATACTCTCCCATCAATCTTACTCTTTCAGATTACCACTTATTCCAATCCCTACAAAATTATCTTAATAGGAAGAACTTCAATTCTCTGGAAGCTTGTAAAAACCACTGAGACCAGTTTGTCACCAGGAGGATGGAACTATGAAGCTGCCCCAATAGATGTCTGTAGTTTGTGATATTATGGATAAAAAAAAAAAAAAAAAATCACAAAATAAATTGCAAATTTCAAACACAATCACTACAAGGAATCAACCATGTTGGTTGATTCGGCAGTTAATTCAATACCACTCTATAGCTATTTGGTGGTATTATATTCAGTTGAAAATGGATGGATACACATGTTTAACCAACCAGATGTTGCAAGTCTATTTGGAGAGGATTAAGCAAATATGTCAGATTTTTCATTTACTTTTATTAAATTATATAGTGACACAACAATTTGTGGCAGTAGGAAAAAAAGACAATGATGACTGCATCTAAGCCCTGTGTATAGATTAAAAACTTTCAAATTGTTCTCAGCCCAATTTATTTCCTCAAAATTTTATTGTCACCCACTAGCATCAATTAGCACCTTTAGTCATTTTTTTCACTACTAAGTTAAATATTTTTGAGGATAAAAGAGAGAGAGAGAGAGAGAGAAAAAAGGTAATTCAAGACTAAATTATACAATTTGTTTTTACTAAAATTTGTGGAATTGTATATGTTGTATATTGGAAACATAGTTTCTAATAGAATAAAACTTGTTTAGATATACATATACAACAGTAATTCAGAAAAATGGAATATTCTGCTTTTTGTAAATAATGTTTATATTTCGAGCGTGAATTTGCTCAAATTGCATAACTATGTAGCAATTTGATCTATATAAATAATCTAGTATTTTCTCCCTGACAATTGAAATTCAATCATTTATATATAAGGTCATTTCATGAGTATTCTCAGTGTCAAAGTCTTGGTATAAAAAGAGTGTGAAGCATATTAGCTACAGTATTAGAAATGGCAAGAGTTAAGGATATTTAAGGGTACAAAAGGCGATTATCTCCCTTTGACTGATATGGTCATGTGGCAACCACTTAGTGACATCACTTCATTCATTGACAAAAGTGGTCAGTCATTCATTTGCTTTACCAGCAGCCAAACAGAGTGCTTGCTTTTTTTTTAGCATGAACCAAGGGGCCCGAGCTGAGGCTAAATCTGCGTCCTCCAACAAATGCTATAGTTTATAAGCACATGGCATCATTTTGCTTTGGGAATAAATCTTTCCTAGTTATAGAAAGAAACTGGCTTGAAGCACTCAATTTAGGAAAACCCAAGACTCACAATTTCCAGTTCATGGAATATGTCCTTACCTGGGACAGGTGAATCTGGCCCATTTGAATCTGGAGCCCTAAACATGGCTTCTTCAGAAACACAGAAGAATCTCCATATATGTAAAATCTTAACTTTTTGTTCTTTTTTCACTGTTTGCAGTGTAAATATATGTTTAATTTATCTGTGTGGGACATATGTAAATATAAAATATATATATATATATATAGTTTTGTGTATGTCTTATTGTTTTCAAATTATCTCTGAGAACAAAGCCTGCTTGGCATTCCTTTTCCCTTCAGCCATTCTGTTCCATCCATAAGATATGGTGGTGTTACATCGTTGATATAATAATGTCTATAATAGGGGAACTTGCAAATGGGAAAATAAATCTTTCTTCCAAGCTCTCCCATTATAGATATATCAGAGGCACAAAAAAAGGAGATAATAGACTGAGGACATCTCACCTCAACAGCTGTCTTGTTCAAAACTGTCCAACTTTGGTTTCAAAGTTAAGACAACAGCTAGAGATGAACAGGAGCTGAATAGGCTCCTTATTACAAATTGATTTTCATTACCACTGAGCAGATCCTAAACCTGCACCAATCCTGATGAGTGATCATACCTTCAAAGAGATTCCTTGCCTGGAATGCAAAGGATGCTGGAAGAATGGTTGGTTCGTTGTATTGCTCCAGAAAATACCCAGCTCCTGCTGTCGTACGCTCTCTTTACACAACTTGGATCAGACCGAGCATGGAGTATTGCTGTTACATCTGGGCTGGTACTGTCTAGCTTTGACACTTCAAAAGTGCACTTATGTGGCCTTGTTAGTGATGAATTGTTCTCCACCTTGAAACCCTTATCCCCTCACTGTTGGAATATCACTCTACTTAATAAACAAACTCCTGAGCAACAAACAGTATGGCACTGGAGTGATAGCCCTAGATATTGCTATGGCCTTTTGATAAGATGTGTCACAGGGGGATTTCTACATAAACAAACTCACCAGCTATAGATAGTCCTCTCAGGTAGGTCTATCAATGGCCAGTCATCTGAGGCACACAGCATCTCTCAAGGCTCACCTTAATCCTACCCTCTTTAATGATCTAAGGACACTCTCAGATCTTCGGTAAATATATATGTGTCTAGATGCACCTCTAAATATTTTGATTACCAGTGCCTGGCAGCTTATTCTCTTTGCTGATCTAACTTTCACAGCTCAATGAGGAAGAGACTGGCTGATATCATTCAATAACATACACAACTAAACTTGTAAAATTTTATCACCACTGAGCAGATCCTAAACCTGTACCAATCCCGACAAAAAGTGAGAGCCTCAAATGGCTCATTGCCTTGAATGCCTACTGGGGCTAATGCTCATGCCTGGCATCAAATGGAACACTGCAAAGGTTCCTGGAAAAATTGCTGGTTTAGTGTATCACTCCCCCAAAAAATACCTAACAGAGTTTTTTTTTTAACTCTATAAGAGTCAGTTCAGATGAAGAATGGAGTATTGCTTCCATATCTGAGTGGTTTTGCCAAATCATCATTGTCTGGCCTTGACAGAGTGTAAAAGCACTGAAGAATCAAAAATATGATACTCATCCTAGCAAGAAAGTTCCCAACTAGATTGGAGGTTTTTTTCAAGAACAGCAGCCAGGTTAACTTTGCTCTAGAATATTTGATATTGAGACAGGAGTAAATGGTAGTGCCCTCAGCATAAATGCCTACTTGGGAATTAATGACAGGAAGATCATTGATGAAGCTCAGAAACAGCATAGGACCCAAGATAGAGGACACTAGTGTTCAAGTGAAATGATCTGAAAGCAAGCCTGTTCAAAACGACCATTAATTTCACAATTTGATATGTATAATTGGATTAAATCAAACAGTTGTCTAGTAATGCTGTAACCCTGGAGAAGACCAGCTAGCCAAACCCTGTCAAATACCTTTGAGTTATCTAGAGCCACAGCTTGAGCTTCACCATTATTATCAAAAGCTTGATATATTCTGTGATGACTGTTAGCACATCTGTGGTAGACCTGGCAAAATGAAAGTCATATTGTTTGTCAGAGGGTAGCTCATGACAGGTAAGGCTCTTAACCACTTTAGTATTGATTAAGGCCTTAAATACATTTTTGAAAAATGGTAGGAGACTAATGGGGCATAGTTAGACAGGTCAGAAGGTTCTCCAGAGTTCTTAAAAACAGGAACTACAGAGGAGGACTTTCAACAAACTGAGAAGCAGAAAGCAGAAAGGCAATAGTTGTAGAGTTTGGAGACAAGTGGAACCAGCTAGGAGAAACATTTCTTTAGGATGATGGCTGGGATCCTGTTACCTCCACTTGCCTTATGGGAGTCTAATTTAGAAATGATGTCTAAGACCAGTAACAGGGTTATGCACATATAACTTTGTAGAATCTCTCTCCTATTGGTTATGCACATATCACTTTGTAGAATCTCTCTCCTATTGGGGAAATCAATTGTGGGTGCTTCCAATGAGTCAAGTGTTGAGTTGGAAGAGAATTTCCGAGCAATGCATTTAACATTATCTTCTTTTTATACATTCTTTCTATAGATACAAATATTTTAAGTAAATGCTCTGTTTATAATAAACAGTATTAAACAACATTTACCAGCCTAAATGTCCGAGAAATTTTCATAGAAAATATTCGTCCTCTGACAGGAATTGAACCTGTATCCTATATGGAACCGTCATATAGCCCGACGTGCATTTAACTGATTGGACCACAGAGGAGCGTTCAGTTAGCAAGATTGATTTTACTGTCTTTAAACTATAATCTTCTATGAATCTCTCCCGTACATTCATATCTGCTCAATGCGTATCCAAATGTAAACAAATGACGTTACACATTATGAAATGGAATTTAAATATTCGTATGTATAATAAGAATGTATAAACATAAAAATGTCTTAAAAATATGTGTATATAAAATGCTGTGACTTGATACAATTAAGGTTCAAAATGTTAAGTCATTTGTTACAATTCTTCCCAATTAACTCTCCCTTAATAATTACTGTTTACTTGAGAGTTCGTAGAACCCTCAGAAGGCATTGCCACCCACACTGAGAATAACTTAAGATGAACTCTAAACATTGTAAGGTTTCATCTACATTGCTTCTTCTCATGTGTTGTGGGCAGATCTATCTTCACAAAACATTATTTCAGATTTCCCTAATATACATATACATATACATCACAGCTATATAATAAGCAAATAGATACATACATTCTGCAGCATCAAAAATCTGTACTACATAAAAGGTGTGAGTGAGTCTAACAGCTAGAAATTGCTTAATTTTTTGTCAGCACAGTGTGTGTTCACTTTCATACTAATGCCCTGGGGAAGGGTATAAACTATAGGTAAAATAGTAAAGTAAGGTGGGCTCTATAGCCTTAGTAGGATAACCAATGTAGTAGGATAACCAATGTAGTAGGAGGATAATTTAATTACAAACTGGTCCCGCCATGCAAAAGCCTTCTTGCTACTTAAGTAATATAGCCTTGCATAGTGTTGTTGTGGCCCTATACATCATAAGGAGTCTATAGATTTCAAGAACAGAGAAATCCATATATACCTTTAATTTTGTTTAATTAAACATTTAATATATATATATATATATATATATATATATATATATATTATATATATATATATATATTTTTTTTTTTAACATTTATATATATATATATATATATTTTTTTTTTAAACAGATATATATATATATATATATATATATATATAAGATTGTTCAATACTGGAGATAGGGCATTAATAAATATAGACTGTGTAGATGTAGAAATTGACATGGTGACACTTTCACACCTAGGTGCAATCAACTTGGTCTGAAGATCATTTTGAATTGGGAAACTGACAAGCACAATAGAGTTTTGCATCCTATGTCCATACTGTATATATGTATAAATGCACATTTTAAAAATTCTTTACTGATGAGGTGAGAAAGCATGAATAAATCTTTTGAAAATAAAGTAAAAATCATATATTTTAAGATTAGCCATTTTAGCCATATCTATAAAGCATAACAATTGCTACTGCAAAGATACTGGTGTAATAATAATGATCACAATATGAACTAGAGTCGTGCCAACACTTTTTTGGGCTCATGTTATTGGAATACCTAACCTAAACTCAGTCTTCAGCAAAATGTCAAGACATGGAGTTTATGAGGGGGAACATCAACAATGGTTATCAGCCTTAAGTAATTTATGACCTTTGTAACATTGTATCACTTATTTGTCACTCACAATATCAGCACTAAGAACAATGAAGACAATGTCTTCAGGACTTTGACTGTTTATAAGAATACTTTAAAATATGGAAGGCATGAAATGATCAAATACATGTCAAATGAGCATAAGAAATACTGATGTGCCAAATTATTGGGACAAGCAGCATGCATACACATTTATCTTCCTATGTGACCACATTACACAGCAAAGTTCTAACCTACATTTCCCTTCATTGAAGAAAGTTCTGGAATGCTTTAGACTGCACAGACACACATAGCATGCTGTATCAGATGGGGGTTTCTAGTAAAAAAAGGGGACATAGGTTCAAACTCTGCTGGAGAGAACATTTTCTTTATTGCCACTCAAATATGCAGGCTGGTAGATGAAATTCACACAATTAAAAATCAGGACATTTACAAGGTATTTGAAGTAGTAGTAAATAATGCCAAATAAAAAATTTGTTGTTCAACAAATAAATGAAAAATCCATTTCCTAAAAAATTGACTTTGTTTATGTTAGGGTACAAAACAGAGCCGACATGTATATTTTGAGACTCAGGTAGTATGTGTTAAAAAGTACTATTTGAGATTTGTTTCATCAGGAGGCCCTAGGTGGCCAAGTTTGTCTAAGACACGTTAGATCTAATGAGGGTTTCCCCTAGGGAAATCCTGCCGGAGGACGCATATTTTTCTAACAAGATTTCTTGAAATATTCAGGCTGGTAGATGTAAACAAATAAATATGCTGTTTAATAAATAAATAAAAACAGAGCATCTACTCAATTATGAGTACCCATTAAAAAAAAAATAACATTTAAACAAATAGATTAAAAGCTGTCAGATTTAATTCATTTCCTGTGTGTGTATAAATAAAATCACCATGCATCTATAATGATAGCTCAAAATAATGTAAGGTCATCATTTTTGATATCTATTAAATATTTATTGCACAAATAATATCAGAATTAGTATCACAATTTTGTATAGGAAAATGCATAGGAATTTATTCAAAATGCTTTTATTCACTTGGAATTGTCCAAATTTTAATAGTCTAACAATGGTAAATATGCATAAATCTGTTGACATTAAGTTTGTCATAATGTGGTACAAAAACAAAGATTAAGTTAATGATTAAAATTCTTAATAATTGTTAATTGCCCTGTATTTTCCAAACCCTTAATTTTTGGTGAGGCACACAAGAAAACACTTGTATCAGATGACTATATCCACCCACGTTCAGAATGGCTTCATGCCTATAGATAACTATAACATTGTTTCTCTTTTTAAGATAGAGTGAGAGAGTGAGAGAGTGAGAGTGAGAGAGTGAGAGAGAGAGAGTGAGAGAGTGAGTGAGAGAGTGAGAGAGAGATAGAGAGTGAGAGATAGAGAGTGAGAGATATAGAGTGAGAGAGAGATAGAGTGAGAGAGAGATAGAGAGTGAGAGAGATAGAGAGTGAGAGAGAGATAGAGTGAGAGAGATAGATAGAGTGAGAGAGAGATAGAGAGAGATAGATAGATAGAGTGAGTGAGAGATAGAGTGAGTGAGAGATAGAGTGAGAGATAGAGTGAGAGATAGAGTGAGAGATAGAGTGAGAGAGAGAGTGAGAGAGAGTGAGAGAGAGTGAGAGAGAGTGAGAGAGAGAGTGAGAGAGAGTGAGAGAGAGTGAGAGATAGAGTGAGAGATAGAGTGAGAGAGAGAGTGAGAGATAGAGTGAGAGAGAGAGTGAGAGATAGAGTGAGAGATAGAGTGAGAGAGAGAGTGAGAGATAGAGTGAGAGATAGAGTGAGAGATAGAGTGAGAGATAGAGTGAGAGATAGAGTGAGAGATAGAGTGAGAGAGAGAGTGAGAGAGAGAGTGAGAGAGAGAGTGAAAGAGAGTGAGAGAGAGAGTGAGAGAGAGAGTGAGAGAGAGTGAGAGAGAGTGAGAGATAGAGTGAGAGAGTGAGAGATAGAGTGAGAGAGTGAGAGATAGAGTGAGAGAGTGAGAGATAGAGTGAGAGAGAGTGAGAGAGTGAGAGAGTGAGAGAGAGAGTGAGAGAGAGTGAGAGAGAGTGAGAGAGAGTGAGAGATAGAGTGAGAGAGAGATAGAGATAGAGAGAGTGAGATAGAGATAGAGAGAGTGAGATAGAGATAGAGAGAGTGAGAGAGAGATAGAGAGAGTGAGAGAGAGATAGAGAGAGTGAGAGAGAGATAGAGAGAGTGAGAGAGAGATAGAGAGAGTGTGAGAGAGTGAGATAGAGAGAGAGTGAGATAGAGAGAGAGTGAGATAGAGAGAGAGTGAGATAGAGAGAGAGTGAGATAGAGAGAGAGTGAGATAGAGAGAGAGTGAGATAGAGAGAGAGTGAGATAGTGAGAGAGAGAGTGAGACAGTGAGAGAGAGAGAAATATATATAGAGAGAGAGACATAGAGAGAGAGAGACAGAGAGAGAGAGACATAGAGAGAGAGAGACATAGAGAGAGAGAGACATAGAGAGAGAGAGACATAGAGAGAGAGAGACATAGAGAGAGAGAGACATAGAGAGAGAGAGACATAGAGAGAGAGAGACATAGAGAGACATAGAGAGAGAGAGACAGAGAGAGAGAGAGACAGAGAGAGAGAGAGACAGAGAGAGAGACATAGAGAGAGAGAGAGAGACAGAGAGAGAGAGAGAGAGAGACATATATATATAGAGAGAGACATATATAGAGAGAGAGAGAGACATATAGAGAGAGACATATAGAGAGAGACATATAGAGAGAGACATATAGAGTGAGACATATAGAGTGAGACATATAGAGTGAGACATAGAGAGAGAGACATAGAGAGAGAGAGAGACATAGAGAGAGAGAGAGACATACAGAGAGAGAGACAGAGAGAGAGAGACAGAGAGAGAGACACAGAGAGAGAGAGAGAGAGACAGAGAGAGAGAGAGACAGAGAGAGAGAGAGAGAGAGACAGAGAGAGAGAGAGACATAGAGAGAGAGAGACATAGAGAGAGAGAGAGAGACATAGAGAGAGAGAGAGAGACATAGAGAGAGAGAGAGAGAGAGGGGGTGAAAAAAGAAAAAGAGAGGGGGAAAAAGAAAATAGAGGAGGGGGGTGAGAAAACGTTTCATCTTATTTTAGTTTTACACACATACAGATAGTTCCCGCACACATGTATCAATTGATACATATGATATATTTACACAGACATGTATTAATTCTGGCACAAGACAATAATAGTGAAGCACTTAATGAGATTCACTGAATGTGCATGTTTAATGAAGCTTGCTAGCTAGCTATTCCTCGCTTTACACCAAGAGATCCCTCTCTATCACACGTGTTTTCAAAATAATTCCTGGGTACATACATTTAATGAGAACAATCATCTACAGAAGATGTATAGATAGAAAGTTCAAATTTTGGTTGTGACAGTTTGTGTTCACTTCACACTAACACCCTTGGAAAGGGTAGGAATTCATCTATAATTCTCTAAACTGCATTAAATAACAGAGCATGCTGGACTCTCAAGATTTGGTTGGCAATCAATCTCAAAGGATGACTATTTAAAACAATGAAGAAGGCAACAGCAAACTATTTCCCTATCATTCTCAAGAATACATATATGAAAGAAAAGGAAGCTGTGGTTGGTCATGATCACCTACATTGTGAAGAGACATGTTACATGAAGTAAAATGAATAGTGATAAGCACTTATGAAATGTAGAGAGGATTATTTATTTATATTAAGCTTTGATCTTCATAATAATTAAACACTTTTAATGCAGCAATATCATGTGGCAAATTAGCTAAAGCATATCAAAGTTAACCTGAAATTTACATGATTATTTTTGAAATGTAAAAGCAAGATTTCAAGAGGAAAACAAACAAAATAAAACAAATGCAAATTTATTGTTCAACTGGCCATTTCTTAACCAGGTTGATTGACCTTATCATATCCAGCCCAATTGTCTAACCATGAAGCTCTCTCTTTAGAGCTCTGGGCAAAACAGTGATGTCATAGATGCATTGTATTTGAGTGCACTTTGTGTTATGGCTGCTGCAACATTTCTCTGCATAATTGACACTTTTCAAAATTAGTTGTCATTTGTCAAACAATAGAAAGCAAAAGGATGATTGTTAGTGGTGATTGCAGGGTTTGGGGTGGAGACATTATTTTTCTGGAAATGGACAAAGAGAGAAAGGTGGTGGTGCAGTGGAATGTTGGGGATGTATATCAATTGATGGTATCAAAATTGAAATGCATGTCTGAACAATACACTGATATCTATGTGGGTCATTCATTTTTTTTTTCATTTTTATTTAACAAATTCCTTCATTTCACATTGATGGAATAAACATAATTATAAGAAATTGAACACTTATAGCTTTTGTTGTAAATTAGTGAAATACGGTAATTCTGAAAATAGGCTTGACTGTTCAACTTAAGAGTTTGTCCCATGCCCAAAACAACAAAAAATAGGTGCAAGGAAAAGCCAAATTTATTCAGACTTATCCAAAGCTAATAACATCAAATGATACTGAAATTTAGGATTTGGTACAATTTTATCTGGACTATATTTACATCTCTATTACTCTTTTCAATCACAACAAGGACAGACATATACATTGACTCATTCAAAGTATTCTTTGCATTTTAGATTGTCATCCATATTACAGACATTTCAGACACATAACCTCTAGCTATCTTTGGGTGTCCATTATATGGGATATCATGCTGCTTATTGTGATATCCCTGTGATGTGGGTTCTTGTCCGCTCATGCTAACCTAGTGGGTATGCTTTTATTACCATGCAGAAGGCAACAGCAAACTATTTCCCTATCATTCTCAAGAACAGTCATGACAATACATATATGAAAGAAAAGGAAGATGTGGTTGGTCATGATCATCTACATTGTGAAGAGACATGTGACTTGAAGACTAACATGGTTTTATTACCTAATCCAGGATTGAACTCAGAATCTTAAAATTCCACTAGTTTGGAAAATTGTTATCTGGCTAATCCACGTGGGTTTTCTACCCAACTGATGTTAAGATCAATCCATAAAAAAAAAAAAAAAAAAAAAAAAATTCTTTTTCTAAAATTTTCTGTAACATTCATGAAAATAATTACAATTTATTGTTGCGATGCTGAAAGGGTGTAAAGTACATTTATTTTGAAATGAGCAAAAATGCCTGAAAGATAAACATTTAGAATAAAAATGCAAAATATAACTTAAAAATTAGTGCTTAATTTAAAAAAAAATGCTTTGTATCAGAATGTTGTATCAGAGCTTGGCTTGTTCATTTCAACAATGGAAAAACTTGTAAAAATGACATGTATCAATTTACACCCTTTTAGAATCATTCTGATGAATTACTAAAAGAAAAGTTGCATCACATTTTAGTAACATGTATATCTTTATAAATATGTTTAATTAATTACCACTGTTAATAGCAAAGATTTCATTTTTCCCTGTCAAAAATTGGTTCAAAAATATATCTACCAAGAACTTATGTGAAGGTATCTCATTGGATAATGTTTACCTAGACGGTACTTTTACTTAGCTTTAAATTCATTCATTTTTTTTGGGGGGGGGAGATCTCATATGTCAACAAATATGGTATATTTATAGGAAGCATGAAATTGTAAAATTGGTAGCAATTTGGGAAATGAACCAACATGCTTTGTTTTAATTCTGATGTAAGACAGTTGTATAAATATTTATAAAAGGCATGAATCCAACCAGGCCTGGCCTTTGCCTATCACTACTAATCATAATTACAGCTTTATCTGGCATTTATGCATATGCCCACATATACAGTTTACTTGTTAATGGAGATAGTTCTATTTTTCTCACCAGTAGGTGAAAGGATTTTGAATGCTGATTTTCAGAGTAGACAAGTTCTTTCCACTTAGAAGATGACTGCCAACTAATCTTCCTCATGTGGGTTTGTGCCAGAGCAAACACCAACAGAAGTGTGTGTATGTGTATGGTTTTAGTGTGTTATAGAGATGTTTTATTTTCTGAATATGGTTAGCACATTGTGGCTTTGTTCATAGTTAATATTGTTAAGAGTTGGCTTTTTCTTTTTTATTATTAGGGCTTCCATTATTTTTAATCTTTTTTTACAGGTGGATGAGTTTATTATGTTTGTGTTTTCTACTAGTATGTTTCGATTGGAGTCTAGTAGATTTGTGTGGGTGTTTAAATGGGTTCTAATGGAGCTCTGGTCAGATAGGTGTAATGTAAAGCGTCTGGATAGGCATGTAGTTGTGTGATCAATGTAAATATTTATGAGTTTTGGTTTGATCAGGGACGCAGCTCTTTAAGGGGCATTTGAACTTGTAGATAATGTCACATTTGTTGTAATTTTGACTTAGCTTGCATGTTGCTATTTTTGAGGATAAGGTTAGCCGTCTTAAATTTTTATAATAGATAATTTAATTTTTTATAGTAGATAATTAAATTTTTTTATCCAATTTGGACAGTTTCTACACACTGTGTCCAAAAAAAAAAAAAAAAAAGCTTTTGTTCAAACACAACAAAAATGAAAAAACTGTAGTGCCTTGTCTGTCATTTTTAATGAAACCTATATATATAAGGTTGGTGCAAAAATAATGTCGTTTTTCTTTTGAAGTTGAAAGTCAAAAAACAACATTATTTTTGCACCAACCTAATATTTGACTGACGAGGTTTGTTTATTTTTTAAGTGTATTTTTTTTTTTTTTTTTTTAATAAGATGTTACATATGAGGATCAAAATTGTGGATAAAGTATTTTTACTGCTCTCAGTGTGGTAGGGAAAATTCTACTGGCTACATCCTGGTATTTTATAGACAGGTGAAAGTTTGAATCAGTCCAGTGACCTCCTGTTAAAGGAAATGAGACTACACCAAAATGAATGCATCAAATATTCAATATTTTATACACACTTCTAGTCTGTTGTAGTGAAAGAGTATTTTATTTAATGTCAGTTCTTTGTTTTATATAATAGCTTCTAGGATTTAGTCTTCTTTGCATTGAGAGTTGTCTAGTATTTTAATATTACCTACTAAAACAAAAAAATAGACAGACCTTGCTGGTTGAATTTAATAAAACCTGTTTAGAGATCATATGATAAAAATATAGTTTTAAAGAATGCTATATTCATGGGTTACAGCACACAATATCAAGGATTTAACATATAAAAGTGGACTCTAAGGTCAACACAGTCTGTTTCAGATGGCCTGAAGATTGTATTCAAGTATGAAATGCTTGATGTTGACTTCAGTGTTCACTTATATATATATATATATATATATATATATATATATATATATATATTATTAATTTCTAAATGCACATACAGGGTGCGATAGGTAAATTGTCGCCATTTTATATATTTTTAATTTCGTGTATGCGTGTTGTTGGTTTTTGATTTTGGGTCAAAAGGGTGGCTGCTGGCAACAAGACTCTGTACCATGCCACACAAGCAGGAGAACCCAATCATGGCTGTCAGACAATTTCTGCAACCACATCACTGCTTACATCTAGCCACCTATCTCCCCAGACCACAAACCACTTGATTATTATGTGTGAGGCACAGTTGAGTGAGAGACCAACAAAACTCCTTGTAAAACCAGAGATAAATTGAAGGCAAAGATTATGGCAGCATTCACCAACTTAAACAAGAAGACCATCCAGAAAAGTTGCAGGAAATTCCAAATTCGTCTGAGTCTGTGGTTGAAGACAATTATAATTTTATTAAATAAATTTACTCTTTTGTGCTTCAAGATATTTTTGTGTAATTTTGGTAAATATATCTGTTAAAAGGAGATGTCAGTGCTATTTTCATTTTTGCATAATTTAGAAAATTTCCCCATCACATCCTGTAGGTCTATCAATAAATATCTATTATATATTATATATATAAAATGTATACTCAACAATATCAATTATGAAGATTTAAAAAATTTATGTATAGTCAGATTTTGTGAGGATGGTTGAGCTGAGAATTTTTCAGTTGTACACATGTATTTGTATGTAAATTTCTTTAATGTTATTTTCTTTAGCTATACTGAAAACTCAAAATATTTGTTGACCCCTCCTTAAAAATGATTTGGAATGAGCTATGGCAGAAAAGATAGATGTTGATATTTAAGCATGTGAAAAAGTTGAAACAATATATAGACCATACAGAGAAAATGTAAGAGCTTTTATTATTATTAGATTACTCCAACCATACAATTAATTTTTTAATTTTAAATGTTACTAAAAAATAAAACAGAAAAAAGTATTAAAATATTTATTAAAAAAAAATTTAAAAAGATAAAAAAAAAAAAAAAGTACTATTTAAAAAATAAAGAACTATTTATAAACGGAAAAAAACTTTAAAAATATGCTACTTGCAAAGAAACTTAAAAAACTTTAAAAAACAAAACCTATTAAAAAAGCACAAATTTAGAATTAAAAAAAAAATTCTCTTAAAGGAAATATTTAAAATGAAAAATTTCTTAAAATTAGATTTAAATAAAGATGATTAGAAAATACAGAGAAACAAATTATTCTATAAATTATTTAAATGTGAAATTATCAGTTTTTGCACTATTACCCTTGGGAAAGTAATGTGGAATGAATATTGTGAATTCAAAACGATGGAGAAGGCAATGACAAACCATTTATCTTTCCCAATAAATAATGACAATTCATGGATAATAATGAACATGAAGAAAAATACTCTGCTTTTAACACATTTTCATCTGTATACTTTTCAGATTTCCTCAAATGTATCTCAAAACTTAGCCAACTTTGAGAAGGAAATATAACAATAATTATAACAGCTATAATGTAACATATCAATATTTTATACTGTATTTTTATTTTAAATATCTTTGCTTTCAGATTGACCAAAACTCACTATAAAATATTTTGTATCTAGCTTGAAACAATGGCAACATGTTGAAATTAACTGTGAAAAGAAACAGATGGTATTATTTTTTTTTAAGCAATGAACTTTTTTATATATTTATATTACATACCTTTACAAAACTTTAAAAGTTTGAACAAATATTAAATTGAATAGAAACAGTAATTACATAGGAACAAAAGCAAATATCATTCAAAAATATTCACCCAATTAAGTTCTTGTCGTCGTTTAATATTGCCAAACAATTTTTTTTTCTTTGCCTATTTGGATATATTAAATGAACATTTTAAATTTTGAGAAAGAAAAACTGATCAAGTGAATATTATCCCTTAAAAGGTGTTCAGGTTGTAATTTACACTGTTTTTCAAAAGTCAAGTAAATTAAACAATTAAAAATTAATTTAAAAATCTAAAATATTTATAAGAAAATAGAATATATAAACATATTCATAACATCACTTATGACTATTAAAAAGCAAAAATACACAACTGGTTGACTCATCTAATAAGTTCTACTTATAAAATAGGTTTTACAGTACAATTTCTCATTTTCTGTTTAAAAAATAATCTCTTACCTTTTTTAGTGGGGCCTATGATGGCTGAAATAAAATATTGTTGACTTTCTTCCATACAGCTTTTTTCCCCCCCTTTACAATTGTACAAATATCTCTCAATATGTGTCTCCCAAAAAGGAAGAGAATTGTTGTAAGCAAGCTTGATTGTAGTGAGCAAAGGTATGTCTTGTCAGATAAAGACACAGGTCATAATGTGAAGGTTTCAACTTAGGAAGGCTTTGGGAGTGCAAGTATGAAGATGATGAAAAAGTAATTAGGAAAAAGAAAAAAGGAGAGTTGGACATCTTGTTCAATCTGAGAGGTTTGCTTTTAAAAGAAGTCTACACACTCTAATTCAAAGATGAGCCATAAATAAAGAAACATTGTCAAAAATGAATTGAAAAAGAAGCCCTAGTAAAGAAAGGTGACAATATAGTAGAGAAGCTTTCTGGATGAAACCAAACATAGGAAGAAATGAGGAGGAAGAAATAGGAGGAAAAAAGAGAGGCGTGGAAGTGGGGGGGGAAGAGAGGCGAGAAAGTGGGGGGGGAAGAGAGGCGAGAAAGTGGGGGGGGAAGAGAGGCGAGAAAGTGGGGGGGGAAGAGAGGCGAGAAAGTGGGGGGGGAAGAGAGGCGAGAAAGTGGGGGGAAAAAAGAGAGGCGAGAAAGTGGGGGGAAAAAAAGAGAGGCGAGAAAGTGGGGGGAAAAAAAGAGAGGCGAGAAAGTGGGGGGAAAAAAAGAGAGGCGAGAAAGTGGGGGGGAAAAAAAGAGAGGCGAGAAAGTGGGGGGAAAAAAGAGAGGCGAGAAAGTGGGGGGAAAAAAAGAGAGGCGAGAAAGTGGGGGGAAAAAAAGAGAGGCGAGAAAGTGGGGGGAAAAAAAGAGAGGCGAGAAAGTGGGGGGAAAAAAAGAGAGGCGAGAAAGTGGGGGGAAAAAAAGAGAGGCGAGAAAGTGGGGGGAAAAAAAGAGAGGCGAGAAAGTGGGGGGAAAAAAAGAGAGGCGAGAAAGTGGGGGGAAAAAAAGAGAGGCGAGAAAGTGGGGGGAAAAAAAGAGAGGCGAGAAAGTGGGGGAAAAAAAAGAGAGGCGAGAAAGTGGGGGAAAAAAAGAGAGGCGAGAAAGTGGGGGAAAAAAAAGAGAGGCGAGAAAGTGGGGGAAAAAAAGAGAGGCGAGAAAGTGGGGGGAAAAAAGAGAGGCGAGAAAGTGGGGGGAAAAAAAGAGAGGCGAGAAAGTGGGGGAAAAAAAAGAGAGGCGAGAAAGTGGGGGAAAAAAAAGAAGAGGCGAGAAAGTGGGGGAAAAAAAAGAGAGGCGAGAAAGTGGGGGAAAAAAAAGAGAGGCGAGAAAGTGGGGGGAAAAAAAAGAGAGGCGAGAAAGTGGGGGAAAAAAAAGAGAGGCGAGAAAGTGGGGGAAAAAAAAGAGAGGCGAGAAAGTGGGGGGAAAAAAAGAGAGGCGAGAAAGTGGGGGGAAAAAAAGAGAGGCGAGAAAGTGGGGGGAAAAAAGAGGCGAGAAAGTGGGGGGAAAAAAAGAGAGGCGAGAAAGTGGGGGGGGAAGAGAGGCGAGAAAGTGGGGGGGAGAGGCGAGAAAGTGTTGGGGGGGAGGCGAGAAAGTGTGGGGGGAGAAAGTGGGGGGAGAAAGTGGGGGAAAAAAAGAGAGGCGAGAAAGTGGGGGAAAAAAAGAGAGGCGAGAAAGTGGGGGAAAAAAAGAGAGGCGAGAAAGTGGGGGAAAAAAAGAGAGGCGAGAAAGTGGGGGAAAAAAAGAGAGGCGAGAAAGTGGGGGAAAAAAAGAGAGGCGAGAAAGTGGGGGAAAAAAAGAGAGGCGAGAAAGTGGGGGAAAAAAAGAGAGGCGAGAAAGTGGGGGAAAAAAAGAGAGGCGAGAAAGTGGGGGAAAAAAAGAGAGGCGAGAAAGTGGGGGAAAAAAAGAGAGGCGAGAAAGTGGGGGAAAAAAAGAGGCGAGAAAGTGGGGGAAAAAAAGAGAGGCGAGAAAGTGGGGGAAAAAAAGAGAGGCGAGAAAGTGGGGGAAAAAAAGAGAGGCGAGAAAGTGGGGGAAAAAAAGAGAGGCGAGAAAGTGGGGGAAAAAAGAGAGGCGAGAAAGTGGGGGAAAAAAAGAGAGGCGAGAAAGTGGGGGAAAAAAAGAGAGGCGAGAAAGTGGGGGAAAAAAAGAGAGGCGAGAAAGTGGGGGAAAAAAAGAGAGGCGAGAAAGTGGGGGAAAAAAAGAGAGGCGAGAAAGTGGGGGAAAAAAAGAGAGGCGAGAAAGTGGGGGAAAAAAAGAGAGGCGAGAAAGTGGGGGAAAAAAAGAGAGGCGAGAAAGAGGGGGAAAAAAGAGAGGCGAGAAAGAGGAGGAAAAAAAGAGAGGCGAGAAAGAGGAGGAAAAAAAGAGAGGCGAGAAAGAGGAGGAAAAAAAGAGAGGCGAGAAAGAGGAGGAAAAAAAGAGAGGCGAGAAAGAGGAGGAAAAAAAGAGAGGCGAGAAAGAGGAGGAAAAAAAGAGAGGCGAGAAAGAGGAGAATCACGACAGACTAGAAAGAGGAGAATCACGACAGACTAGAAAGAGAAGAAAATGAGACAAGTGAGAGAGTTAAATGAATTTGCAACAGATACAGAAAACAGAATGATGAGAGTGTAGAAGAAAGTTTGAATGAGAGAATTCAAGAAAAGATTATTGAATTGAAAAGAAAAAAAAAAAAAAAAAAGAAAATGAAGAAAACAATTTAAAGATGAAAGAAAGGCAAATCATGAAGCCATTTTTGAATTGCAATATTTTCCGGATAGAATTGTCATCTATGTTCGTAGAGAAATGTCATCTTTTGTGTTCCACCCACAATTATTAGGGATTGGCATCAAGTAGCAAACATGAAGCTGTTTGTCTGAAGAATAGTCAGACATGCTTCTTGAGAGTTTAATCAAACCCCAGCAATTTTCTATATGAATACAACAAGTGGGTAAGACAAGCCTTGGTTCAATCTCGCTACATGGAGAAATTCTAATTGTTCACCTGGTGTGTCATCTGAAGCAATGAATTTCCAGTTAGTAATAATTCATACTTGACCACTCCGTATTCTATAGATAAAACACCGTGCCTCTATTTTTCCTTTTGTTTTTCATTCACTTTCTTTTATTTTGTTATCACTCCCTCTCTGTTATCTCCCTGGTTTCATTATAGATATCTCCAGACTTATTTCTGTAAATAACGGTGATAACCATTCTTTTGTATGGAAATCTGCTACCAATGCTGCTTTCTTATGAGGATCACAATGAAATCTTTTAAAAATAATTTCTTCTCAAAACTCTTTTTCAAGTGAATACACAGCAATTTTTCAAATGTTTTTTTTTTCATTTATATTGGAATTTGGATTGGCTGTGCAGGTAGTGTAATTTCTATTGGCTTGTAATGAGAAATCAATGCGTGGAGTTTAAATTCTAGTCATATCTGTTACACTTACTTTCATACAAATCCCTTTGGGAAAGATATGAATCCAGCTTTTTTCCCTCCAGTATAACAGACTGTGGTTGGCCATCAGTCTAGGAGAAGCACAATGCTGTATTCAAAACTTGCCTATCTGAAGCTCTACAAAGATTAGACAAGGAGTATAGATACTAGATCTGTAAAAACAAAAACATGATAGATTTCAAGAACAACAGATGACCATACTAGAGATTAATTATCCAGAGTGTTATTGAAACCAACAGACAACTGGGCCCAAGAATAGATGTTTGGATAGATATTGGAACTTATGAGATGAGGAATTATTAATACACAGAAGCTGGTGAACCGAAAATTGTGTGTGTGTGAGTGTGTGTGATATGGATAAAAAATGAAAGATGAGTATGATTCGGAGTGTGTTGCACACATTATGTGAACAGCTGGAGATGATGGATGGCACACAAGTTGATATCCAATCAATATTGGGTGTGTTACCATGGAGAGGGTGTATGATGTTTTAACACCCAAAATCACTAATGATCCTCAGCTAAAAACATTACTGATGATGTATCAAAGCATCAAACTGATGTGTTTCACAAAATTAATACCGTGTCTCTTTGTGTATAGGTCAGATTGTACAGAGCAACCCCTGAAATTTTTTTACATGAATTTTAACCTCTCTGGAAAAAAAATACCTATGTATAGTGTAACTGGTTACTGAAAATACACATGTTTTAAACTTGTAAAAAAAACGCCAAAAAACCTGTGTATAGTGCGACCCACTATTTTTTTGCATCAAAAACAGGTAAAATTTCACACTATACTCAAGTATATATGCTATATACTTCCCTATTTGGACTAGTATACACACTTTGGTTGTTATTTTCTTGTATTTTGATACTGTTATTTCTCTTAAAACAAGATCCAAGAGTCACTCACGATAGAGGGCTACTGAGGGAGATTGTTGTGAGGGAGGAATATATCTTATGAAAACACGTAAGATATATATCAGTTGACCCTGGACTAAGAGAGACCAAAACTGCTGTTGTCAGGGAAGCATGCTCTCAGGAGTTTGGTCTACAAAATAACATTTCCAGAGAAGAAGCTTTCTTTATCAAATAATCATGAAGAGAATGGAGATGGTTGGCCAACATGGTATGGCAGGTCATAGATGTGAAAGTCTAAGCTGTTTAAAACTAAGTAATGTAACTTGTACGTACATCTGCCATAGTAATAGGAATACAACATTATGGCTGTTGTATTCTTCAAACTTTCAATGTATGGCATATTCACTAACTTTATAGGAATTTTGAACCACATCATGTGACAGCTTTCCATCATCAATTTCAATCTACTGGATACATTATCTTTCTCCTGCTTTCCATTCTAAGGAGATATTGAATATTCAATGAATACTCTCCAGTATATTCACCTTTGTGTTGCTTGTTAGTTTATTCTCTTGAACCACAGCATTTGGCTTTCTGCATTCTCTGACACAGGGAGTTAGATATATTTTAACCAATGTATGAAAGTGCTAGTGAATTAAAGGTTAATAGACTGGATGGTATTAACTGATATGAGATAACCCCGAAATAGGAAATGCAATATGAGAACAACCTAGCCCAATAGGTTGATAAAGTTTTGTATCCAAAATTTTGTAATACTTACCAAGTGTGTGTGTGTGTGTGTATATATATATATAGCAATTATAAGTAATACCAATTGGTAATTGGCAGGGATAATTCCAAGGGGGGACATTAATCTGAAGAGAGCTCAATGTAACTAACACCAATATAATAATAAACTTATTTTACACACACACATACATACATACATACATACATACATACATACATACATATATATATATATATATATATATATATATATATATATATATATTAATTACATGAATCATTCATACAAAAAACAGATTAGTGAAGTTAATGATATAAATGGTGAGAATACATCTCTCGCAAACAAATTTATTAAAATTACATTAACCCATGAACCTCTAGATGAATGTTGTGATCCCTGTTTTTAATAAATTCAACTTGTATAAGGTCTTTTTTTGCAAGTACTTTCATCTGTTCATACAGACATCATCAGGCATGGAAATTGATTTGTTTTTTTTTTTTATTCATGTAATATAAATTGAACTGCACCACATATTTGATATATGATGATGGCCACAAACTCATAGTCGAGTGTGCTGCTGCTGCTTCCTTGTTATTGTTATGAATTATCATGTCTCTTTAGGCCCTCCCATTGAAGTGCACTCTTTTCCAAAATGTTTACATACTTTCAGATCATCATCAATGTCGTTAATAATGACACGATTCATGTGATATTGCTGGTGACTTTTGAAGCCTGCTTTACTTAGGAGTGTGTGTGTGTGTGTGTGTATATATATATATATATATATATATATATATATGTGTGTGTGTGTGTGTGTGTGTGTGAAGGCTATCCTAAGCAAGCCAGAAACCCTACCAGCATTTAATACCAGTGAGCGTAATCTCAATATAAGATACACAGACGACACTGTTTATGGCTAACATAGACAGAAAACATCAAGACCTAGGCAGTAACATAAAATTTGTTTTTGGTCATTTCATTTTCTACAGCTTATCAACCCTTTTCAGGTTATTTAAAGACAGAATGTATTTTTAGATTGTAAGAATTTTGGGGGAGATAATGGTTTTAGTAATACAAATCTTACTAATTAACCCATAGCTGGGGAAAAGAGGTGGTTTCATGCTTTTCCCAAAGGTATTCATGTTTAAGTGAATATAATGAACACAATGAGAATTTGAACTGTGTTCTCTAATTAACAATTACAAGCCACTATCCACATCACATCCAAGCTTACAGCACATGGTATTTCCAAGCAGTCATCGATCTCGGTACTGACTATGCTCAACATTGCTTAACTTTGGTGATCGCATGGGAAGCAGTGTTTCAACATGATGTGCCCATAAAGTGGACACTGAGACTACCACTGAATGGTGAAAGTCTGTTTCAGGTCTGAAGATTGCATTCAAGTATAAAACAGACTGTCGTACCTCAGTATTGACCTCAGTGTCCACTTTTACATTTTTTTATATCTCTGATATTCTGCACTTTTACCCATAAATATAACTTACCTTAAAATTATATTTTTATCATATATATAAAAATCATGTGACAGCTTTCCATCTTCAATTTCAATATGGATACGTTCTGTTATTCTGTGCCATGACTCTTCACGATGTGGATGATCCTGTCTCCCCACAATTTGCCCTTAGTAACATTTGTCATTTTGCAATATCTCCTAATCCCTGTTCGGCCAACCATTTACACAAACTTGTTAGATATTGTATTATGAACTGCTTTCCTCTATCTTCAATATGTCCTGTGAGTGTCAAGTTCTCTAAGACCTCTTTCTACATATTTAGAGAATCTTTATAGTCTGTATCCAGCATATACATTTTCTTTTTCACGAGTTGTCTTTTAGATATGGATATGTTTTGATTATTGGAGATAAGGAAATTAAATATAGAAGAGACTGTACTTGGTGTAGTTTTGGTCAACCCTCCAAGTTGCTATAAAACCAAAATATTAACCTAAGAACTCTATTCATACTCTTGAATAACCTCATTAGATCTAGATTCTAATATTAATATCATGCATGGCTTCCAATTTGTTCAGAAATGTCTAAACCAGGCGTTGTCAAATGTTTTCAACCAGAGATTCCCCTTTTGTTTCTCTTCCTTCCTCAGCAATTCCAATTTAAAATATATTTGAATATGAAAACTTACACTGGTGTTGGCAATTAAATTGTTAACTAAAATGTATGAAAATTTTTGATCAGGTTCAAAATTTTTTCCTAAAAACTATATTTAAAATATATTAAATAACACCAATGAATCAGGCAACATAAATACAGCCGATACTATTGAACGGATTTAGTTTGATTTGGTTTGTTTTACGGCACATCAAACTCAATGGGTTAGTTAACACCGACAAGATATTTATTGCTGGTAATATCTTTATTTTTAAAAATGTATTGCTGGTAATATCTTTTTTACAAATTATTTCTGGTATTAAAACCTATTTTTACACTTTCAGTCTTTTGACCCCAGTTTAGGGGGTTAATTATTTACCCATAGATGGGACCCTAAACAGGTGCTACCACTCTGGGTCAGGGTGAATTTGGGAACACCAGCAATTAAGAGGTGGTTACATGCACTTCAAGACCTCTCAAAGAGGCCTTGCTGTCAGACATAGTTTATCTTACTTCATCATACTTAAAGCAATCATATGAAGTGACCTTCATAATCATAAACTCTATTTTACAGTTAGAGGTTGAAAAAAAGCGAGTTGTCTGAAAATCAACTTGGAACAATTAAAAAGAGCAAAAAATACTCAATGTAGCATTAAATAAGCCTCATCAAAATAAATTAAATGATACTTGGATAGATGTAAATAAGGCTTTTGATTCTGATGATTGTTCAGCTCAGTGACTTGTTCTTCTGCACTGAAGAATACAACATACATGTACACCAACTAAAATTTAGCTCAGTGTCATTCACACACCGACCCCTTGACTATCATAGATCCTTTGGAACTCCTCACCAACTTCTGGGGAGAGGGTGGAGAGAGTCACTCTTTAGTCTGGTGCTACAAAATCACAAAGCACTTTATTAAATAATAAAAATCACATCACTTGAAAACTTCCAACAGCAGCATCAGCCTAAACATAGTACATGTAAAATGGAAGGGAAAATACTGATATATTTCCAATGTGATTTTCATAATTGATTTCCAGGTGGGACATTATTTGAAAATTTGTTGTGTAGTGAATTCTTATATAATTGAGACTTAAATTTAACCATTCTATCTTTGAGTTTATTATGCAAAAATTGTTATTTTTAAAGTGAAAACTTTATACAATTTATCTTTTCTTGACCATTTTGCAAACCACTCTATATAAATTCCACAATAGCCACTTTTTAATTGTCTTATTCAAACATAATATTCATGGAAAACTGCTTGCATTTAAAAAAAAAACAAAAACTGAATCATTTCTCTTTGCGAGTAAGTGAAAGAGGATATTTCTTTCCTTGATCTCTGTATGTAAATATTATGCAAAAAGGAATCTATCTTTGAGTTAAACTTATTTAATTTTCACAAAAGCATTTTACAGCAAATATTACAAGCATTTTGTCATTAATTATAAAAAAAAAAAATAAAATAGGAACAATGTAATTTTCTTTTTTTGGACAATGGGTTGACTCATCTACAAAAGTGAGAATAAGCATTATGATTTCAATATTTATTCAGATGATTGAACTTTTGCTTCATGTTATTATTGTTAACACTGTTTCAGCTGTACATTTTAGAGTTCTGCTGAACAGAAATGCTGGTTCATCAGATAAATGTTTCAGGTCATTCCTATCAATGATGGCCACACATCTTCCTCAGCAACCCATGTAATCTAGATGATTCCAGGTTTATACATAAGGATGCTCTCCTGTCCTTCTGCAAACTGTCAATTTAACAGATTTCAGATGATCATATTGCTTCCTAAAATTTTTCATTCACTCCCTTACTATGGTGTGCCACACTGAACTTTTATTTTGAATATGACTTTATTTTGTCTAATTTCTTTTTTATTTCGTTTGCATGTGGTTTTATAAATGCTATCTCATTAATAAAGATAAAAAAAATGAGAAAAGACAAAAAAAAGAAAAAAGGCAAAAACCAAAAAAAGTGAGAAAAAAAAAAACAAAAAGCGAGAAAAAAAAAACCAAAAAGCGAGAAAAAAAAAACCAAAAAGCGAGAAAAAAAAAACCAAAAAGCGAGAAAAAAAAAACGACAAAAAAAAAAAACGACAAAAAAAAAAAAAACAAAAAAAAAAAAAACGACAAAAAAAAAAAAAAACGACAAAAAAAAAAAAAACGACAAAAAAAAAAAAAAACGACAAAAAAAAAAAAACGACAAAAAAAAAAAAACGACAAAAAAAACGAGAGAAAAGACAAAAAACGAGAAAAGACAAAAAACGAGAAAAGACAAAAAACGAGAAAAGACAAAAAACGAGAAAAGACAAAAAACGAGAAAAGACAAAAAACGAGAAAAGACAAAAAGCAAAAACAGAGAAAAGACAAAAAAAACAGAGAAAAGACAAAAAAACAGAGAAAAGACAAAAAAACAGAGAAAAGACAAAAAAAAAGAGAAAAGACAAAAAAAAAGAGAAAAGACAAAAAAAAAGAGAAAAGACAAAAAAAAAAGAGAAAAGACAAAAAAAAAAGAGAAAAGACAAAAAAAAGAGAAAAGACAAAAAAAAAAGAGAAAAGACAAAAAAAAGAGAAAAGACAAAAAACAAAAAAAATGAGAGAAAAGACAAAAAAAAAAAAAAATGAGAAAAAAAAATAAGAAAAATTATAAAAAATAATGAAAAGAAAAGTTAAAAGAAAACATCACTTTCAAATAAAAAACATCACCAAAAACAACTCCAACACAAAAAAGCAATAAAAAACCCTTGTCACTGACATCACTTTCTCTTGTTATTTGAAGAAGGCTGTAGAATAAATTAGCTGAAATGTTACACAAAACAAAAATCCAACACCATGAATGATTTCAATTATCTAAACAACTTTTGGAATGGGTTAACTTATTGGTTTCTTTGCCTATCTGTAATCAGGTTAATTATCTAAAATTATGAAGTTATTATCTTCTTTTATATGCCATGCCCTTTCAGAATGTGGGCAGTCATGACTCTTGACAACTTCATCTTCTTTGTTGCTCCTTTCCTGAATGGTCATTGGAACTTTACATAACTGTGGCCTTGTAAAGGAGATTGAACTATATAAGCCTTATGATTACAAGTTATTATTTAAGCAAAGAGCTGACTAAAAATAGATACACACTCAAAAGTGCAGCCAAAAATTAAGAGAAAAAAATTTGTTTTAGATTGGCTTCCTCCATGGACTGAGTATTCATATTTGTTTTATTAATGTTTGCATGTGGGGTCTGCTACAGATAACTGGAGTTGTTTGGCAACATAAACCAACAAAATATTTGTCTGACATGGTTTATATTGTGAGATTCTTAGTAAAACAGTGTGGGCCAGAGTTTGCACAGAATCAAAGTTCTAGCTTAGTGAAAAAAAATGCTAGGCTGCAGAGATATTTGTGAACTAAGTGAGGTTATTTGATGAATACGGATGAAATGTTAAAAGATATGTGAGAGAGAAAGTGTGGTATTTATTACAGCAGAAAGTGATGTAATGATAGAATTATGTGTAAATGCAGACAGATAAGGAGAGAAGAATAACTTCAGAGAAAAATAGAAAAGATTTGTGTTTGGCGAATAGTGAAAATCTAAGTTAAATAGACATGTATATAGTGGATGACTATGGAGTATAATGATTTTTGGTGCACAAAATGGAACTAGTTAGTGTTGTATTCATTTGCTTTTAATACCTGTGGAATACTTAAATCCATATTTCATTCACAAGCTGTGGGTAAAATAACAGAGCAGACTGGACTCTTTAGTCTTATTGGCAAACAGTTTAAGAGAACACCACAACTTTGATTTCAAAACTGTACAGAAGGTAACTGGAAACTGTTCCACTATCTAACTGGAAACTGTTCCACTATCTTTCTCAACAACAGTCATGACAAAGAACATATGACTTAATAGGGCTGGAGTCTCTATTGTAAAAATTCCCTGTAAAACTGAGAAAACTGTATAACTGGTCTTTTCAGAGTCTTATAGTGAATTCTTACAATAGGGACTCCAGCCCTATTAAGTCAAGATTGCATGTTTCAGACAATTTCAAGAGTGTGTATTTGTGTTCTCTCTCTGTATATATTAGGTTGGTGCAAAAATAATGTCGTTTTCTTACATAATAACATATGTGAGAAAACGACATTATTTTTGCACCAACATATATATATATATATATGTATGTATGTGTGTGTGTGTGTGTGTGTGTGTGTGTACACATTTAATTGAATACGATAGACAAGGTGCTTTGATTTAGTTTTTTATACAATTTCTTGTGTGATCTTATAATTTTTTCTTTTCAAATGAAAAATTATATAAAAACTGTCCAATTGCTCTTTTTATCCAAGCACTTTTAGCTATACATTTAGCCATTTTTAAGGTTGAAATATATTAACTGTTAACAAGAAATAGATTGTTGTATGTATTTATATAATGTTTTCATTTTCAAAACATGGTCAAGATACTGTGTCCATGTTCATAGTTGTTATTATTAAGTGTTGATTTTTTGTTTTATTAATAAGGCTTCCATTATTTTAGGCTTTTTTTGCATGTAGATGATAATATTGTATTTGTGAGTTTGCATGCCAAACATGTTGTAGTATGGCCTATAGTTATTATTTTTAATAAAAATAAATGCGTGAAAGAAAGATTGCTGCCTAAATACACAAATATATATTATATATATATATATATATATATATATATATATGATTAATAAAAATATAAATCTGTCACTCAGCTGATTGATGTTACCTTCATCTAGAATCACTCAGCTGATTGATGTTACCTGACTATAATTTCTTAGACTTTCTATCAATTGTTCCATCCATTTGTCAGGAGGTAAAATATCTCAAATTCTTCTCAAATTTTGAAATGAAAATTTTCTTGAATGGCCACTTTTCTAGATCTATTTTCATAAATGCAGGTGTTCCTTGGGGCTCTATCCTTGGACCTACATTGTTTCTAATTCTCATAAATGACCTTCCTGATGCCATTAGTTCTTAACTCGGTATTTATGCTGATGACAACTATTTACTACTGTCTTAATGGTACAATAATGCCAAATTGGCAGTTGATCTTAAAAATTAACTACAGTCTGTTGTTAACTGGAGTAAGGGGTTGTTTATTAATTTTAATGGCTCAAAAACAAAATGGCTCTCTTTTAATCATTTGAGAGAATCCATTTTAACTATCATCAGCATGGCTGATGCTAACCTCTAGGAGAGTTACTCATTGAGCCTTCTTGAACTAATATTTTCAGCTGACATGAAGTGGAAAGAGCATATTGAATCAACTGTTAAGTCTGCAGCTAAGAATGCTGATTCACTAGGTCATGCTAGACATTTTTTTTTCCAGAATCTATCTTACATATTTATAAGTCTAACATTTGTCCTTGCTTTGAATATTGCTACCACATATGGTCTGGTGCTCCTGCTATATATTTAGAGATTCTTGATAAAATTCAAAGAAGAATCTGCAATGTTATTGGCATCTCGGCTTCAGTTCTTTTCTCACCACTGTAATGTAGCTTCCCTGTGCCTTTTCAATAAATACTTTCATGCTAATTGTTCTGATGAACTTTCCTATATGCTACCGAGACTTTATGAATATAAGTGCATTACTATATTGGTCTCATTATTTTATAGTTAAAATGGCTAGATATAATGCTAATTTCTAAGCTAAGAGCTTCTCCTATTGCACTTTGCACTTGTGGAACTCTCTTCCATCTTTTAGCTTCCCAATCAACTTTGATCTTCAAAAATATTTTTAAAGGAAATGTCAATCATTATCTTATGTCTTCTTAATTCTTGTTTTTTAATTGTCCTCACTCCATAATATTTTTGCTCATATTCTCTAACACTCAGTAACGTTTTGTGTCCTTGTGTCTTTATTGTCTTGCTTGGGGGGAAATGATTAAAAAATATATATGTACACTATTTACATTATTTGGACTATTGTCCTCATATTTGTCACCATATTTATTATTTGGCAACAAAGACGAGGACAATAGTTTAAATCAGGTAAAT
This sequence comes from Acanthosepion lycidas, assembly GCA_963932145.1. Classification (NCBI taxonomy): domain Eukaryota; kingdom Metazoa; phylum Mollusca; class Cephalopoda; order Sepiida; family Sepiidae; genus Acanthosepion; species Acanthosepion lycidas. The sequence continues at coordinate 24,374,663 of OZ010582.1, forward strand.
AGTGTACATAATACCTCATCTCAGAAATATAGACAGATACTGAAATATATACGTATATATTAATTTGTATTATATTTAGTAGATGGACATTTCAGTAGATATCCCTTTTTTTAAAAGTGCATATTTATGTCTACCAATATTTAAGAGTCTTAAAGGAAATGTCTCTTCCAGTAGGATTCATCCCAGCATCCATCTTTTAAGGGATTTCAATCGTGGAAAACTTTCACAGCCAAGCAAGAAACAGTTCCTCTATTTAAGTAAAGCCCATTTTTTGTTGGGACCTGTCATCACACCAATTGCTTGGCTTCACAAGGAGACTATTGGAAGTTGACAATAATGACCAGGTAAGTAAATTTGACTTTCACATGCCATTCTGAGAATTATCATACTAGGCATAAACCTCATGCAAAGACATGAGGGAGGTTGATTATCTCATCATAGACAAATATAAGTTATACTTAACAACACTGACAGATCATGTTTTCTCACTGATCAAAATAAAACATCATTATACAAATTATTTACATTACTATCTTTCAGATTGTGGTTTTGGTAAAAGTATTTTAGGCAATTTGTTATTTATTTTTTTCCTTTGATCAACGTCATCCTTTGTTTATCCAGTAGTTTACTTTTTTAACCACATCTGAAAGCAGTTTACAAATGTTTGTGTAAAGAGAAAAAAAAAGAAGAGAGGAGAGAGAGAGGAAAAAAAAAGA